>OY992538.1:97193510-97239459 GCA_963921195.1 Pegoplata infirma | reverse complement strand
AATTTGAGGAAAAAGTCAAAAAAGTTTTGAATTTTTAAGAAAAATAATCAAAAATTTTTTTTTTTATTTTTTTTATAATTTTTTTTCGAAAGACTGCAGAAATAGCTATCTAAACTATTTGGGACACATTTTGCTAAAAACAAAAGGTAAAAAGTTACATGGATGTGAATAAACACCTCTTTGGCAAAAATGTCAAATTTTGACCCCCTCTACACTCAGAGAGTCCTTGACCGATCTCGTTGAAAAATTGTGTCTGAACTACTATCGAATAGGACTAACCTTAGTGAAAATTTCATCCCGATTGGAAGACATCAATTTCAAAAGTTGTGTCAGTTGACACGAAAACCCCCATATCTAAATATTATTTTATAATGGCAATGATTTTTTTTTTCATAAAATTTGTGAAAATTTTCAATGCAGTTATAAATATTAGGACGATGGTCACCTTAGAGCTGATTTTGGGAAAATTTATGGAAAAATTTGTCATCATCAGTCGGCAATCGGCAGTCAAAGTTAGAAAAAAATTACGTATGTATTTCGACCAAATATCATGTCCGATATTTTTGACCAAATCCGGCTCAAAAATTCGGAAATTTTGCGTACTTTATTGGAAAAATATTTAAAAAAATCCAAACCGCGATTTTAGTCCACAAATGCTGATTTTTAAACATGAAAATTATTTTTTTTATGCAAATTGGTCTCAAAGGTTGGAAAATGTTAAGTGTGTTATATAAAAAATATTAAAAAATATAAAAACGCGATTTTCGTTCAAAAATGCTGATCTGCGATTTTGATGCTATCCAAAATCGTGTTTTTATATTTTTTTAAAATATTTTTTTAGATAACACAAGTTGGAAAATGTTAAGTGTGTTACCTAAAAAAAATTAAAAATATATAAAAACACGACTTGGGTCCAAAAATGATGATTTGCGATTTTGACCCACAGATGCTGATCAGCATTTTCAAACCAAAATGGTGTATTTATATTTTTTTAATATTTTTTAGATAACACACTTAACATTTTGCAACTTAAGAGACCAATTTGGTTAAAAAATAATTTTTATGGACCAAATTCGCGGTTTTGGAATTTTTTAAATATTTTTTCAATGAAGTGCTCCAAATTTCCGAAACAAATGGTCGAAATACGTATTTTTTTTTTCCAACTTTGACCGCTAGTTGCCGATTGAAGACGACCTTGCAAAATTTTTTTATAAATTTTCCAAAAATCAGCTCTTTGACGGGACTCCCCTAATATATACACGGTGAGCCTCAGCGATGTTTAGGTTGAACTTCAGTGTCGACAAAAAGTGTAAACGCAGTTTGATTTCTACTTGATTAAATGTCACAAAACTGTTAACAGCGAAATCGTAGCTGCTCGCATTCGCGAGATATCGCGAAATTAGTGTTTTTGTATTTTCTAAAAATTTGACAATGAAGTTTTTTAAATATCTTCAAAACTGAGTATACAGTTTTAATTGTATTTTTTTACAAGTCACAAAACAGTTTACATCGAAATCATATCTTCTCACTTTCGCAAGAAATCGCAAAATTAAAAAAAAAAAAAAAATGGAAAAAAAATTTTATTTTTCGCGTAAAGATATTGATTTGAGCAGTTTTTACCACCTTTAACCACTTAAGATTTAAACTGCTTACAATATATTTGTTGTTTCTTAATTTTTTTCCTTTATTTTAGAACACTAAAGAAAAAATAAATTAATTAATATAAAACCTTGAATAGTAAAAAAAAAGTTTTGTCACCTTTAATAACCTCGAATTCAAACTGCATACCACATTTTTGTCGTTAATTGAAGTAAATGTTTTTACAGACCAAAAATAACACAAAATAATGCATAAATAGTAGTTTAGCGAGTTTTTTTTTAGCGATATCTCGAAGAATTGAGCAGCTAGAATTTAATTGTTAACAGCCCTTATGATCTTGATCAATAGCAAGTCAAACTGCATTCGTGTTTTTAAACATTGTTAAAGAAACTTCTTTTTTTAATTAAAACAAGAAAAACCTCAAAAAAGTTGTTTTTCGCTATTTCTCGCGAAAGTGAGCAGCTATACTTTTTTTGTGGGCAGTTTTAATTTCATTCAACATGCTCAAATCACAAAGTGAGCAGCTATAATTTTTTTTGTGGGCAGTTTTAATTTCATCCAACATGCTCAAATCAAACTGCATACCACATTTCTAAAGAACCGGTTTAAAATATAAGTAAAATAATAAAAAAAATTTATATAATTACGCGATATCTCGCGAAATTTAAACACCTACAATTTCGATGTCAACAGCTGTGTGGCCTTTGATCAAGCACAAGTAAAACTGCTTACCATGTCATCATCATATCATCAAAAAATTAATTTGGCGATTTCTCGCGAACTCAAGAAGATAGGATTTTGATGTTCACTGTTTTGTGACCTTTAAGTAAGTTCAATTAAAACTGTATACTCAGTTTTTGAAAATATTTAAAAAAACCTCAATGTCAAAATTTTAAAAAATACAAAAACACTAATTTCGCGTTATCTCGCGAATGCGAGCAGCTGTTAACAGTTTTGTGACAATTAATCTTGTAGAAATCAAACTGCGTTCACACTTTTCGTCGACATTAAAGTTCAACCTAAACATCGCTGAGGCTCACCGTGTATAGCTGCATTGAAAATTTTCATAAATTTTATGAAAAAAAAAAGAATCATTGCATTTTAAAATAATATTTATAAAATGAACAAATTCATTAGTCCATTGTGAAATATAATTCTTTCAGTGTAATCTTATTTTTGTTATGTTTAAAAATGGGCAAAATCGGACCAGGGTTAAAAGGTCTTCGCATACAGATCTCTACCTCTTCATAACTTTTTTATAAAATGTACGAAAAGTTTCAAGGCAACACCAAAAATGTTCATACATTTAATAAAAAGTTTCATATACGAGAAAATTTATTAAACGAATGCATATTTTCATAATTGTAATGAAATTTTTAATAAATTTTATGAAAAAATCATAGCAACTAAGAAAAACTCATTAATATAATGAAAAAAAAAAATATTTGTTTATTATGAACTATAATTTTGGTAGGTCTAGGGCTGGTTATGTTTAGAAATTGGCAAAATCGGACCAGGGTTAAAAAAGTTAACGCTTAAACATCTAAACCTTTTCATATTTTTTTTTGTAAAATATGTGAAAAGTTTCAAAGCATAATAATATTTTTTATACATTAAATGAAAAAGTTTCATAGATAAGCAAATTAATGAAACGAATAAATATTTTCATAACTACAATGATTTTTTTTTCATAAATTTTATGAAAAACTCAAAGCCATTATAAAAAAATCATTAAAAAAATAATTATTGCCTTGTTATGAACAATGATTCTTTCTGTGTGGTCATTATCCGTTTAAGTTTGGAAATGGGCAAAATCGGACCAGGGTGAAAAGAGATCCCACTTAAAGAACAAAACCTCTCAAAAAGCGTAATTTATATATGTTTTTTTTTTTTGAATTTTTGTTTAACAAATGAAACATTTCTATATCAGAGGAAGCTCAAAGCCTTTCACTTGGACCCATATCATTAGATATATAAAAAATGATTGAAATAAATATAAACTTGTATTCATTAAGTGCAAAAGCCATCATAAATGAATTTGTTAACTTTTATTTGCAAAGGGGAAGGTATCCCCCAACAAAACGTCCCTGTAACATTTTAATTGTTTGTTATACTCTCCACTTACGTCTGTCTGTTGAAATGGCGACCACGGACAATATATTACATAGATAGGACTGTAACTTTATATATTTACTTGTTGTTGCTTCGAGAAAGTGTTAGGAGACCTCGAAAATGTTGGTATATTCTACATAACCTAAAAATACAAAATGCTTTAATTCGGCTGCTGGTTGACATATATAAACAGAATTGCTTACCGAATGGCATTTAAACAAGTACAAAAATATATTTCTACCCCCAAACATTTTTGCGGATTTTTATTTTTGCCCAAATTTTTTTTTTTGGCGGAATTTTTTTTCAAAAATTTTTTTTTCTGAAAATTAATTCATTTTATTAATTTTTTTATCAAAATTTTTTTTTCGCGGATTTTTTGCACCAAAATTTTTTTTTTTAACATTTTTTTTTTTTAAATAAAGTGGTTTGCAATAGCCTTTTTTGCATAGTGGTATCAATACATTCGGCAAGGCCGAATTTGACCTTTTTACTTCCTTTTTTTTAATTTTTCTACATTTTAGAAGGTATTAAAGATATGCACACCCGAACATAAAAATTTTTTTGATAAGGAGAAATATTAACGGAATTTCACATCATCATCAGCACTCTGTGATCATCAGCGCTTTATTGATAAAAATATATTTTATTTAAATGTATCATTTGTCCAAAGATAAAAACTGCATTGTATAAATTTCAATTTGGTTTTCTCAATAATTATAATTGATATTTTCTCAAATATCCATTGAAAAAGGGTGTATAACCACAAAATCGTTCATTAAGAATCTCTTTAAATTCACAAACTGACACCCTAATAATATTTGTGTATAAGTATTTGTAACAAGTACTATTGTATGTATGTGTTTTTTTAAGAAAAAGGGAAATTTTGTAATGTTGTTTTTGTAATATAAAACACTTAAAAACTTTAAACTACCAGACTGTTAAGGACCAAGGATATAGACGCCGTTGACGATGTAGCCATAATATGTCCAACTGTGAAAAATGTATTATATGTAGTTTTATTTTAGTTTTTTTTTTGTTTGTTTGTTTTTTTTGTAATAATTTAATAATGATTTGTTAACTAAAATATACATAGAAAATATAAAATATTTAAAAGGTTCTTTGTCAAGTTTACATATAATTTGTGTAAATTTTTGTTTGTATTTTATGAAAAAAAAAAATAGCAAATTTATCATATTTTATAAATAAATATTTCTAAGAAAAACTCATAGTAATAAATTTCATAAACTAAAACAAAAAAATTTAAAAATATAAAAAAATTAACACTCAGAGAAGAGATAAGATTGATTGTGGCAATTGTGTTTAAAAAAGTCATATTATGACTGAAAATTTTATCATAATATTTTTAAAACAATCATAAAATTTGTGCAGCAATCATATTACACCGTCCGACAAAAATTAAAAAGTCGTTAAACACGAACTGCATAATATACATTTGAAACTAGAGACAAAATGCAGCAAAACTGCATTTACAGAATTTTCAGCTCGAGATCCTGTTTACTTTTAAAAGGATTTCAAAGTTTTAGAGGATTAAATTTTATAAAATATTTTTTTAATATTTATACTTGTCAAGAATGCCACTATTGAAAGAAAATGAAAGAGGAGGATCTCCCCTAATTTTCCTATTTTTACATATCAGGAAAAAAGAGATAAATTACGTCCATTTAAATATGTATCCTTCAATATTATTTAAAATTTTCAACAAAATATTTTGATAAAGTTTTCAAATGACTTTATTCACATCCTTTTATCCTGATATGGCAAAATATAAAACATTATGGGTGATCCTCCTCTTTCATCTGCCGACACCAGTGTCATCCTAGGAAAATTACAAATAAAAGTTGTTTTTTTATTGTTAGTACCAAAAGGTACATAAAAATAAAATGTATTTATTCTGCCTATATAAATGCATATAGTTATATCATAATATGTGAATACCCCTCATTACTTCTCCCTTTCATCTTTCGTCCCTTCTGTATCCACATATTTGTATTTATTCTTTAATTTACTCTTCATCTTTAATACTTTATTTAACTATATTTATCTGTTCCCATTTTATCTTATTATTAACTATTATCTTTTAATCATAATTATTCTACTCTCTTACTAATTATCGTTATTTCTTACAATATTTAAAATGTTTAACCGTTAATTTAAAATCATATAAAGGAATAATAATAAGACAAATCGAGGTCAGTTACTTATTAGAATTTGAACAAGTATAATGTTAAATAAATAAATATTGATATTAAAATTTACGCACGGACTTGTTTTAATTAATTGGCGCGGTCGGGTTTTGCGAACCAACAAAAAGTTTAGTTAAGAATTGCATTTAATAGCATTTTCTAAAAGTGAAAAATGGAGAAATATTTTTCACTTAACTATTAAACTTTATAAGAAAACATATATTTCATCAAAAAGATTTGTGGAATAGTTTTTATTTGAAACAAAAAAAAAAGGTTTTCACAAGAGTGAAATATCAATAAATAAGTTTTCAAAAAAATAAAAATAAAATATAAAAAAAACTTTAACTCTTACACAACAACTTTAAATAGTTTTGTGAAAAAAGAAGAAAAAGTTTGACAAATTAAAAATAATTTGTCTTAAAAATTAAATATTAAAACAATGAAGTGCGTAAAATAAATAAAAAAAACAATAATATTAAATATTAAAATATATAAAACATAAAAGAAATATTTTAAATAAATATATAGAGTTGTTTAAAAAAAGTTATAAAAAACAAAAATATTGTATAAGTGTGAAAAAAATGCATAATTATAAATTAAAAACAAAATAAGAAAGAAATATCAACAGAAAGTTTTATATAAATATTAAAAAAAATTACAACAATCAAAAGTTTAATGGAAATTACAAAATAATTAAATATTCAATTGTTTAAAAAAGTCATTAAAAAAAATATGTATTTTCAAAATAAAGAAGTTTATAAAAAAAAATTAAAATTCAAAAATAACACTAAAAATATCATAAACAATTTTAATTTTAACGAAAACTGCCTAAACATGTAAATAAAAAATCGAATACAAAAATTTTTAATGTTACAAAAATTAAAAAAAACAATTAAAATAATATTACAATAACAAAAACTCCTTCTTCAAGGTCAAATTTTAAATAAGAAATTAACGAATAACTAAAACAGAAGAAATCAAAACTTAAATAAAAATTACAATAATAAAAAACTCCTTCAAGGTTAAATAAAAATATCAATCACATAGTAACTAAAAAATAAAAAAATATGTCCATCACAAAAGAAACTCAAAATTCTTAAAACAAGAGAACTTCAAAATTTTGCTTAAATTAAATAAAATTAAAGAAGAGTGGAATAATTAAATCACCAAATAAGAAACAAAAATACCAAACTATTTCTCTTAATAACGAAATAAAGAGTGATACAAAAAAATCACAAATGTAAAACAGCAACAACAATAATCGAAAAAGAAAAGAACAACAAAGTTATCCAAACAACAACATAAAGCAGAAATATAAATCCAAAATAACAACAAAAAACATTTAGAATTTTTAATGCAGATAATTATAAATGAGAGAAAGAGAATATCGAAATCATCACTAGAAGAGAACATCAAAGAAGAAATCATCACTAAGAACCAGGGATGTTAAAGTTGGTACAATTGTACTTTTTTGGTACATTTTGACCTTCAAAGGTACCGTGGTACTACCGCGACTCATTTGGTACAATTTTAAAATTTCCAATTTCTTTATAAATCATCGAAATATGGGAAAAAGACCCCAACATTTTTCTTTACTTTAAAAAATGCTCACAAAGGTACTAATGCTAGACCGATTTACACCATAAATGAGACACTTTTTTAGTTGTTTTAAAACAGTTTAAAGTAGTTTTCAAATTAAATTTTTCTAAAAATTAGTTACAAAAAAAAAGAAAAGTTATCAGAATTAGACACTTGAGAAAAAAATTCTTACTCTCTTTTATCAAACAAAAAGTCTCGGAATTTCCCACAGAAGTCAGTTATTTATATTTTGACACCTTTCATCGTTAGAAGAATTCTGAGATCTTGATACATTTTTCGTGTTTACACACTCAGATACATTTTTCCTGTCGAAAAATTTTAGAATTCTCAAAATTTTTCCTATAAAGTATCGGACAATGAGACATTTTTCTGCAGAATAAATTTCAAGAAATAGTTCATAAACGCCCCTGAATTTTTTTTTATACAAGATTTAGTACAACCGAATTTACACTCTCATTTGTTTTAGTTAAGTTGTTATTACTTTAAAAAAAAAGTACCGTGAGGGTCCAAAAAGTACAATTTTTTTTGTTGGTACAAAATTGAAAACCCCATTTAACATCCCTGCTAAGAACAGTCATTAAAATAAAACAAATCAACATGGCAACAAAAAAGCTGGAAGAAACTGATCTCAATTCATTAAAGCTTTTGGAAGGTGTTCCCGAATTTGGTGGAAATGCAGCAGAGTTGGAGTTGTTTACTACAAATGTTGACATGATACGTAAAAATGTAACTAAAGGTTTTTTAACTATATTTGATATAAGAATAAGATATAGAATTGTTTCTGAAGCAAATAACACTTTAGTTATGTATGGTAGTCCGTATGAGTGGGAAGTTGTTAAAAGAATTTTAAGAAGTCGTTTTTGTAGAACAGAGAATATAAAAACGAATGTGATAATCGAACAGAATTCAAATCATTTTTTATCAGATTTTTCTTGTAGTCGTAATGGAAATTTATATAAAGGCTCTTATAATCATGCTAATTTAAATAATAATTTCGGTAAAACTGTTTTAAAAGAACGGGAAAATTCTAGTATACTTAAACCTAAAAATTTAGAACATTTTCAAATTAATCCGAAAAATTTATCAAGCCAATACAGAGAAGAAAATTTAGATCAGGGTAATTTAAAAAATAGTAACATAAATAATATAGGAAACTTTATCTCTGAAATTTCTAATCCGAATAATTTTAATAGAAGATGTGAAAATAATTTTAAAAATAGTTTGAGAGAGAGGAAGCGAAAAATTGATCTTGTAAATGAAACAATTGATGATTTAAGAGAATCAAAATGCAAATTTATGTGGCTGAATAATATCATTGAGGACCAGGAAAATTCTAAAAATTCTTTGCAAAATACATATAATGATGACATAGACTCATTTATTGATTTAAATAAGCCCTTATGCACAAATATTGAATATTTAAAAGGTTATATAGAAGGAAAAACTGACATTGATAGAACTTGTAGCGGAAAGGAAAATTTTTATAAGGTTTTTGAACAAAAAAAACCCAAAGTAGATATTAAAATATTCAAAATGTACCCTAAATATGACAAAAATCTAAAAAAAGAAAGAGGAAAAAATATTAAAAATAGCAAAGACAGATTTAATAAAATTAAAAATATAAACAGTTTAAATTTTAATTTGGAGAAAAGATGTAAATTAGAGAATCAGATAATGAAAATCAATCAAACTAAATTAGGAAAAAAATATGAAGATAAGAAGTTGAAAACTAAATTTTATACTAAGAATGAAAGGATATTTAATTTAAACAGGAAAAATTACAGACATGAAAAGAAGAAAGACTATAGAGTAATATCTAGGATAATAATTTATTTTAAGGGAAAAAACTACGTTGTAATATCTAAAGAGGGAAATGAATACTTTTACAGATCGAAATTTTATAAATTTAGAAAAAGAATTAGAAAGATAATTTGTTGGAAGAAATACAGGAAAAAATTATAGGACAATTTTGATGAATTTATTTAACATATTTAGAGGAGAAAGAAGATAATAATAAAAATTTTGAGAAATTCCTAAAACTTTGTAAATTTTATTTTATTCATTTATGAGAGAGTTTTTAAAGAAAATACTATTATTAACTATATTGTTTAAAAATTAAAGAGAATATTGTTAAATTAATTAAAAGAAAATAAATCAATTAAAAAAAAAAAAACGAAGATTAATAGTTGTTAAAATAAGTTATTAAATAAATGAAAAATAATCTGTAAATTATAAATAGTATTCATAAGTATTTTGTCATATATTTTCCCTAAAAAAATAAAATTTTTTGAATTGATGTTACATTTTTATACCCACATTCCGGGTGTAATGTGATATCAAAGGGTGGGGGAGTTATATCATAATATGTGAATACCCCTCATTACTTCTCCCTTTCATCTTTCGTCCCTTCTGTATCCACATATTTGTATTTATTCTTTAATTTACTCTTCATCTTTAATACTTTATTTAACTATATTTATCTGTTCCCATTTTATCTTATTATTAACTATTATCTTTTAATCATAATTATTCTACTCTCTTACTAATTATCGTTATTTCTTACAATATTTAAAATGTTTAACCGTTAATTTAAAATCATATAAAGGAATAATAATAAGACAAATCGAGGTCAGTTACTTATTAGAATTTGAACAAGTATAATGTTAAATAAATAAATATTGATATTAAAATTTACGCACGGACTTGTTTTAATTAATTATATGGGGTATTCCATGTCAAATCGGACACTTTGAAATTTTTTTTTTTTAGATTTTCCCAATTTGTTTACAGTTTTTAGTACCCTTCGAAAACTCCTTCGTGGTAAATTTTCAGATTTTTTTGATGACCCGTTCAAAAGATATCGAATTTTTAAAAATTGGTTGTTTGCTCCTTTACTCATAACTTCTTCAATAATGGTCCAAATTTCAATTTTTTTTTTCAAAATTTTTGTTTTTTTGCGTACTTTTTAAAAAAAATTCCAAAAAATTCTTAAAGGCGTTCTAGTATGCGATTTTTAAGTTTTTAAATTTAAATCTCATTTTTGAAAATGTTTGTACTCTTCGATTTTTTTGAAATTTTTTTGTGTAAAACTTCTATCGATTCTACAAACTTTTTGCCCATGAGGATCGTGGGATAACGATTATTACTATTTTTTAAAATTTTTTAAAAAAAATTTATTGTAATTTTCCAATCTTAAAATCATTTCTACTGCTCCAATGGTTCGTCATAGAGGGTTAATTTATAAGACCGATCCCCACTAATTTTTACATTTTAACATTTCTTTGGAACAAACTAATACCCTATCTCCAATTTCTAAGGGGGCTCCCACACAAAACGACATAAAATTTGCTCCAACCGCTCTAACTGCCCTAATAGTGCCCTTAGAGCGACAAAATGTATGACCGACCTACAATATTTTTTTAGTCCAAACATTTTTTCTGGACACACCTACCCTCTATCTCTAATTGTTAAGGCGGTCCCCATACAATTATTTTTATTTTTTGTAAATTTGTTTTATTTAATCAGCTTCTACCGGTCCAATGGTGCGTCCGAGAGGGGTCATTAGTGAGACCGACCCCCATTTATTTTTACCCTCCAACATTTTTGTAAAACATACCTACGCCCTATATCCACTCCCTAAGTAGGTTCCCATACAAATAACAGTTGGAGCAAATTTTATAAAAATGAAATTTTGAATGGAAGTCTACTTAGCGAGTGGAGATAGGGCTGTGCTATGTTTTAAAAAAATGTTTGAGGGAAAAAATAAATGGGGGTCGCACAGTGCTTCGTTCCCATGTAACGAAGGGACAAAACTAGAAGGAGTTGTCAGATATTTTTGAGATTTGGTACACTAACATAAAATATATTAGTTAAGAAAAATACGAATTTTTGGAAAAATCGGTGCAAGGACACGCCTACCTCCCATGTGTCCCGAAATTGAAAAATGTAATTTTAGCTTCAATAATGCACAAAAAATTACAAAAAGTGGTCATGCTGATACACATTCCACTAGCAACGTGTATGTAAATTTTCACTTAAATCGGAGCAAGGACTCAAGGTCCTGCCATATATCCTTTTTCTTTGAAACGCTTTAACACCTACAAAAATTGTCCGATCGTAAAAAAACTTTGTAAGCAAATTAATATTCCTTAGATATATATTAACGCCAAATTTGGGAAAAATCGGATTAGCAGTGTGGAAAATATAAAAACATCCTTTTTGGGAAAATAAGTTCTTTTTATTTTTAAAGTCATCTAAAAAAGGTCAAAGAAATGTATTAAATCAACTTCTGAGCTACATAATGTTTATACATGTCTATAGTAAAATTTGATGGCGGTTCTTTTTTTAGAATACATTAACACCCTATCTCCCATTTTTAGGGGTCATTTTTGTCCTTTTTTAACATATCCTCATAGAACAACACTAAAATGTGCGTTTTAATAGTTAAAATGTTCTACAAAAATGTTAAGCATCAAATTTCACTAGGGGTTGTCAAATACCAAGACATCGTGCGATATAATCAAAATGCTTTAAAAAGTAAAATTGTAAAGTATCATATATTGTTAAATAGCTTTTACCAAAGTAGACTGAAATAGGTCGAAAAAATGTACTAAAAATACTACTGACATAAAAAATGTCTTAAGATGTCTGCAGTGAAATTTAATGACGGCTCTTTTGTTAGAACATATTAAACCTCCATCTCCCATTTTAAGGGGTCATTTTAGTCCTTATTTCAAATATTTTTATAAAATTTAATAAAACGAGCGTTTAAAGGTTAAAGCGTAATACTAAATTACTTTTTTAAAGTTTCTTGAATATAATTTATAATTTAAGAGTTATTTCACATAACTTAAAGCTTCAATAGAATACACTGTGCAACAAATTTGAGGTCACAGAGTGTATCTTAAATTGGACAAAACTAAAAATGAAGATATACCGTTTGTAAACCAAAAACGAATTGTTTTGAAAATTTAGCTCGAGTTCTTCTTATGGCCCATTGAAGTCTTTACTTTTTTTTTTAATGGGTTTGGAATGATTAAAGATATCTATTAAATGTTTGTAGAACGTTTTAACACTTTAAACGCACGTTTAAGTGTTTTTTTATAAGAATATTTAAAAAAGGGACTGAAATGACCCCTGACAATAGGAGATAGAGGGTTAATATATTTTAAGAAAAAAGAAACATAAAATTTTACCGAAGATAGCTATTAACAGTATTAGGCTCAGAAGTACAGTTGTTATATTTTGTCGAATTATTTCAATTGTGGTGAATCACAATTTAACAATATATGATAATTAAAATTTTTACTTTTTTAAGCATTGTGCTTATATCTCACGAATTTTGGTCGTTTACAACTAACAATGAAATTCTATGCAGAAAAATTTTTTAGAACATGTTAACCCTTTAAAAGCAAGTGTAAGTGGTGCTCTACGACGATATTTGGAAAAGGGACTAAAGTGACCCCTAAAAATAGGAGATAGAGGGTTAATATGTTCTAAGAAAAGAACCGTCATCAAATTTCGTTGTACATCTATTAACCTCATTTAGCTCAAAATTAAATTTAATATTTTTTTTTACTTATTCTGAACTCCTTTGAAAAATAATTAAAAACTTCAGTGGGCCATAAAAAAAAACTCGAGCTAAATTTTCAAAATTCTGCGGGGATTTTGATCTACTATTAATATACATTTATTTTACTTTTTTACCCTTTCAAAACATAAAATCGTGTTGCACAATGATATTTAACACTCCTAAATGCATGATATTTGAGTAAAAATCATGAATTTAGGCATTTAAAAAAACGCATTTTTTTCTAATTTGTGGTAAAAAATAGGCGCTAATTTTTGAATACGCTGTTAGATAAGAGTTTAAACTTACAAAAAAAAGAAAAAAAAAATACCTATTTTTTTATATTTTTTTTTTACACTCCATCAAACTTTAGCTATTTTTGGATTTTCAACAAAAAAAACTTGTTTTTCTGCGCAATAAAAAATATTTTTTTTGGAAATATATACAAAATTCTATATTTTAACTTCACTACAAATATATCAAAGTACTTTAAAACAAAATTTCGAACCATTTTATTAAAAAATGAATTTTTGAGAATTATTTTTGTGAAACAGCTAAAAAACATTTTCCTGTTAAGTAGTTTTTGCATAAAATTCTCTGAGTTTAGCGCCCTCTCGTGGTGACAAAAGTAATCAGAAAATATATTTCTGTTAATATTTATTTGAGATACCTTATTATCTTTCAAAAAATCTGTATTTAAACACAATTTGAGATAAAATTTTTTTTTTTGACTTTTGTCCAAGGGTCGAAGCATAGTGGGTCGGTCTCAATAATGACCCCTCTCGGACGCACCATTGGACCGGTAGAAGCTGATTAAGTAAAACAATTATTAAGTTGCTCTAAGGGCACTATTAGGGCAGTTAAAGCGGTTGGAGCAAATTTTAAAAAATGTCGTTTAGTGTGGGATCCCCCTTAGAAATTGGAGATAGGGTATTAGTTTGTTCCAAAGAAATGTTAAGACGTAAAAATTAATGGGGGTCGGTCTTATAAATGACCCCACTATGACGCACCATTGGAGCAGTAGAAATGATTTTAAGATTGAAAAATTACAATAAATTTTTTTCAAAAAATTTTAAAAAATAGTAATAATCGTTATCCCATGATCCTCCTGAGCAAAAAATTTGTGGAATCGATAGAAGTTTTACACAAAAATATTTCAAAAAAATCGAAGAATACAAACATTTTCAAAAATGAGATTTAAATTTAAAAACTTAAAAATCGCATGCTAGAGCGCTTTTAAGAATTTTTTGGGATTTATTTTTTTTAAAAGTACGCACAAAGCTAAATTTAAAAAAAAAAAAAAATTGAAATTTGGATAATTATTGAAGAAGTTATGAGTAAAAGAAGTTTGAGTAAAGGAACAAACTACCTATTTTTAAAAATTCGATATCTTTTAAAAGGGTCATCAAAAAAATCTGAAAATTTACCACGACGGAGTTTTTGAAGGGTACTAAAAACTATAAATAAATTGCGAAAATCAAAAAAAAAAAAAAAATTTCAAAGTATCCGATTTCACATGGAATGCCCCATATATATTTGATTAGAGTTTTATTTTAGTTCGAGGCCCAAAAATATTTCTATATATGATATTGTCGTAATAGAGTATTTTTAATTTATTGCTTTAAAAAAATTACTCATCTCATAGTATATCTGTACTGATCAGTTTCATCCCCACTAAGGAATCTTCAGCAGACTTTAGAGAATCATCATGGTCTGCTGAAGATTCCTTAGTGGGGATGAAACTGATCAGTACAGATATACTATGAGATGAGTAATTTTTTTAAAGCAATAAATTAAAAATACTCTATTATGACAATGTCATATATAGCAATATTTTTGGGCCTCGAACTAGAATAAAACTCTAATCGAATATATAAAATTACAAATATTTCAAAAATATTTTACAAAATGTATTCTTTAAAACTTTGAAGTCCTTTTAAAAGGAAATAGGATCACGAAATGAAAAACTGTAAATGCAATTTTACTCCATTTTATCTCTTCTTTCAGCGGTATATCATCCGGTTTATGTTTAATATTGGCTGTTGGACGGTGTTATGGTTCTAAATTATATATTTTTTTAATTTGCTTAAAAAAAAAGTCTTTGTATACATAGAAAAATCTCAGATTGTAGCACATTTGTCGAGTAAAAAGTCAAAATTTACCAATAGAATAAATTCTTCCTACATAGAAACTATAAGATTCTGAGACATTTTTGGCAAAGAATTACTTTTCCTATAGAAAAAATGTCTCATAACATGAAACTTTTTACCATAGAAAAATTTCAGATTCCACTGCGCAACACGATTTTGTATCTTAGATGGGACCAAAAATATGAAAGTACACCAACAGTAGAGCAAAACTATCGAAGGGTTTTGAAAACTTAGCTCAAGGTCTTTTTTATGGGCCACTGAAATTTTTCAATTTTTTTCAAAGGCGTTTTGAATAAGTCAAAAGCAATTATTAAATCTGGTTCTGAGGTAAATAATGTTAAGATATGTCTTCATTGAAATTTGATGGCGGTTCTTTTCTTAGAATACATTAAAACTCTATCTCCCATTTTTAGGAGTCATTTTGGTACTTTTTTTCAAACATCCTCCTAGAACACCAATAAAACATGCTTTTAAAGGGTTAAAATGTTCGACAAACATTTTCTGCAACAAATTTCATTAGAGGTTGTTGAAGATAAAAAAGTTAGAGGGAAAAGTGATTGTACATTACCACATACAGTGCCCGGCAAAAGTATTCGCACAGCGCTATAGTAGATTAAATTTGTAAAAGAAAAAAAAATCAAAATACCAGACCTTTGTTATCAAACGAGCATTTTTCTTATAAAGTGTTTTGTAGGTAATTTATATAGCTTTAATTTAAGCTTTATAGCGTCCAGATGGAGCTAATAATAAATGCACTACGAGGGTCGAACTGGAAAATGATAATTTTTATAGACATTTTTTAAAAAAATTTAAAAAGTATTTTTAATGACAAAAAAAACACAAAACTTTTGAAATGCTGTAAAAAAAATCCGCATTTCATGACCTCCAATTCTTTTGACCACCAATTTTGTGCAAAAAAAATTTTGAAATACTTTTTAAATTTTTTTTAAAAACCTGTATAAAAATTATCATTTTCCAGTTTGACCCTCGTAGTGCATTTATTATTAGCTCTATCTGGCCCCTATAAAGCTTAAATTTAATGTTAATAATTTACTTACAAAACACTTTATAAGAAATATACTCGTTTGATAAAAAAAGTGTTTGTATTTTGAATTTTGTCTACTATATCTCTGTGTGAATATTTTTGACCGTCACTGTATGTTCTATTAAATTGTTTTTCATCAAAGTCGTGTGAAATAAGTCAAATATTTTTTATAAGTCTGCTTTTGAACTAAATTACGATATTAGATGTTTTCAGTAAAGTTTTAAGGCGGTACTCTTCTTACAACATACTAACCATCCATCTCCCATTTTAAGGGGTAATTTTTATTCTTTTTCCAAATAACCTTATAGAACACCAATAAAACTTGCGTTTAAAGGGTTAACATGTTCGACAAAAATTTTCTGCATCAAATTTAATTAGGGGTTGTCAAAGGCCAAAAGTTCGTGCGAAAAGTGCAGAATGCTTTAAAAAATGAAAATGTAAAGTATTTTGGTGCAATATTGTTTAACTAATTATGATAACTTAAAATTTTCCTTATTTAAACATGTTGTTTATATCGCTCTAACTTTTAACCTTCCTTTGACAACCCCTAGAAAAATTTGATGCAGTAAATGTTTGTAGAACATTTTAACCCTTTAAACGCACGCCTTAGTCGTGTTCCTAGAGGATATTAGAAAAAGGGCCAAAATGACCCATAGAAATGGGAGATAGAGGGTTAACATGTTCTAAGAAAAGAACCGCCATCAAATTTCACTGCAGACATCTATTATCGTAATATATGTCAGAAGCATATTTATAGAATTTTTTCTACTTAATTCACACGACTTTGATGAAAAACAATTTAATGGTATGTGATTATTTACAATTTTACTTTTCTTAAGCATTTTGTACTTTTCGCACGAACGTTTGATCTTCGACAACCCCTAGTGAAATTTGATGCAGAAAATTTTTGTAGAACATTTTAACCCTTTAAACGCACGTTTTATTGGTGGTCTATAAGGGTATTTGAAAAAAGAACCCAAATGACCCCTAAAAATGGGAGATAGAGGGTTAATAAATTCTAAGAAAAGAACCGCCATTAAATTTTACTGAATACATGTCTTAACATAATTTATTAGAATTAGATTTAATACTTTTCTTTTGACTTATTAAAAAAAAATTAAAAAAATTCAGTGGCCCATAAAAAAAGAACTTGGGATAAGTTTTCAAAGCCCTTTGAGAGTTTTGTTCTTCTATAATTATACTTTCATTTTTTTTTTGGTCCCGTTCAAGATACACTCGAAGACCCCAAATTTGTTGTGTTCTAAGATTTTTTTTCCACAGAAAAATCTCAGATTCTTAAACCTTTTTCTAGAGAAAAATCTGAGGAGATTCTCTTACTCAGATTCTGAGAAATTTTTTCTTTATAAAAAGTCTCAAATTTTGACACATTTTTCCTATAGAAATAATCTCAGATTCTGAGAAATTTCCCCTATACAAGAAAGTAACAGATTCTGATACATTTTTCCTGCAGAAAAAAGTCTCAGATTCTGAAACATTTTTCCTACAGAAAAAGTCTCAGATTCTGAAACATTTTTCCTATTGAAAAAGTCTCAGATTCTGAGACATTTTTCCTATAGAAAAAGTCTCAGATTCTAAGACATTTTTCCTATAGAAAAAGTCTCAGATTCTAATTGTAAGACATTTTTCCTATAGAAAAAGTCTCAGATTCTGAGACATTTTTCCTATAGAAAAAGTCTCAGATTCTGAGACATTTTTCCAATAGAAAAAGTCTCAGATTCTGAGACATTTTTCCAATAGAAAAAGTCTCAGATTCTGAGACATTTTTCCTATAGAAAAAGTCTCAGATTCTGAGACATTTTTCCTATAGAAAAAGTCTCAAATTCTGAGACATTTTTCCTATAGAAAAAGTCTCAGATTCTGAGACATTTTTCCTATAGAAAAAGTCTCAGATTCTGAGACATTTTTCCTATAGAAAAAGTCTCAGATTCTGAGACATTTTTCCTATAGAAAAAGTCTCAGATTCTGAGACATTTTTCCTATAGAAAAAGTCTCAGATTCTGAGACATTTTTCCTATAGAAAAAGTCTCAGATTCTGAGACATTTTTCCTATAGAAAAAGTCTCAGATTCTGATACATTTTTCCTTAAGAAAAAGTCTCAGATTCTGAGACATTTTTCCTATAGGAAAAATCTCAGATTTTTGAGAAATTTTTCCTATAGAAAAGTCTCAGATTCTGATACACTTTTCCCATAGAAAAAGTCTCAGATTCTGAGACATTTTTCCTATAGAAAAAGTCTCAGATTCTAAGGAATTTTTTTCTATAGAAAAATGTCTCACAATCTGAGACCTTTTTTCTATAAAAAAGTCTCATATTCCGAGACATTTTTCCTATAGAAAAGTCTTAGATTCTAAGACATTTTTCATATAGAAAAGGTCTGAGATTCTGAGACATTTTTCCAATAGAAAAGGTCTCAGATTCTGAGACATTTTTCCTATAGAAAAGTTCTCAGATTCTGAGACATTTTTCTTAAAAAAAAGTCTCAGATTCTGAAACATTTTTCCTACAGAAAAAAGTCTCAGATTCTTAGCCATTTTCCTTAGAAAAAATCTCAGATCCTTAGACATTTTTCCTATAGAAAAAAGTCTCATGTTCTGAGACATTTTCCTAAAGAAAAAATCTCAGATTCTGAGACAATTTTCCTGTAGAAAAAGTCTCAGAATCTGAGACATTCCAGGTTTGCAGACATTTTTCCTAAAGAAAAATTCTCAGATTCTGAGACATTTTTCCTATAGGAAAAGTCTCAGATATTGAGACATTTTTTCCTTTAGAAAAAGTCTCAGATTCTGATATACTTTTCCCATAGAAAAAGTCTCAGGATTCTGAGGAAAAGTCTCAGATTCTGAGACATTTTTTCAATTTAAAAATTATCAGAAACTGAGACATTTCCTTCTTTCTTCTTTCCTTTTTAAAATTTGGTCTTGTGGCGGAGTAATAACCCCTTCCCCCACTTTGTACCCACGCATGTTTAAACAAGTTATGATAAAACTTTCAATCATAATGTGACACTCTTAAAATATGGTTGCCATAATCATATATCTTCTCTGTGTGTATCAAAACTAAAATTGCAAAAGAAATTTACTTTTGAAATCTATTACAAATTTAAATCATAACAAAAATTCCATAAACTAAAAAAATAAAAATAATAATAGTTCTTATAAAATATATATAGAAATTCTAATATTGCAACAACAAAATTTGTTTTTCGAATCTATTAAATTTATTTGCACACAAAAAAATAACAAAACATAAAAAAAACATGTAAAATTAAAAATCAATTACAAAAGTTGTAAATATTTATGTACGTAAAATATGTATTGTATTGTGTTTTTACAAAATTGTTGTACAATAATAATAATAATAAATTAAAAATGAACAAATATTCATACTGAGAAAAGGATAAAAAAATAAAACAACAGGAAACAATAGAATAAATTTAAAATGGAGATATAAACTCATTGGCATCATTAAATGTGGTTGAGAGTATTAAATATTTCGTTTAACGATTGATTGACTAGAACGAAGTCGGTGCGCCAACCACAACTGCTATGTGTATTTCCACATTTTTTTGAAGAGACACTAATAACAGCGTCCGACAACAATGAAAAAAAGTCGTTAAACACGAACTGGATAATATACGTTTGGAGAGACTAAATGTAGTAAAACTGCATTTACAGTTTTTCTTTTCGTGTTCCTGTTTTCTTGTTAAAGGACTTTAAAGTTTTAGAGGATTAAGTTTTATAAAATATTTTTTCAATATTTGTACTTGTCCTAGGATGCCACTGGTGATAGCAAACAATTATTATTTTTACATATCAGGAAAAATTAGGCAAGTTATGTCCTTTCATAAATTTGTCTTTCAACATTATTAAAACTATTCAACAAAATATTTTGATAAAGTTCTCAAATGACGTTATTCACATCCTTAAATCCTGATATGGCTAAATAAAAAAATGGAATAATCAGGGGAGGTCCTCCTCTTTGTTTTACCGTTACCAGTGTCATGGCAAGTACAAATATTTAAAAAATATCCTTTAAATATCCTTTACAAAATGTATTCTTTAAAACTTTGAAGTCCTTTTAAAAGGAAACAGCATCACGAAATGAAAAACTGTAAATGCAGTTTTACTCCATTGGATCTCTACTTTTAGACGTATATCATTCAATTCATGTTTAATTTTGGCTGTCGGACGGCGTAACAGCTAAATTTGGTACTATTGCGCTGTTTTTCAAAATTTAAATTAACGTAAATAGAAAATTTGCAATATTATATAAATATTTATGAAAGAAAAATTGTTTTAAAGCACCGCGAAAGTTCAAAATAAAGCTGATTTGTAAGCCTCTATAAAAAATTGTAAAAAATCACATAGAGGTTGTGGTTGGCGCACTGACTATACACTTTTAAGCAGGTGGTTATTGTTTATTTTAAATTATTTTGATGATTATTCGTTTTTTTATACCCTCCAACTACAGTATGGGGGTATACTCACTTTGTCATTCCGTGTGTAACGCATCAAAATATCGGTCTAGGACCCCATAAAGTATATATATTTATGATCGGTGATCGATTCTAAGACATTCTAGCGATGTCCGTCCGTCCGTCCGTCTGTCCGTCCGTCTGTCCGTCTGTAGTTAACACGATGCAGTCCAAAATAAAAGAGCTAGACTCCCGACATTTGGCACGAATATGTCTTATGTTCATAGGCAGGTTAAGTTCGTAAATGAGCAAAATCGGACCAGGGGGAAAAAAGTTCCCCCTTGAAGAACTAAACCAACCTCAGAAAAGTACCATATTTTAACATAATTTTTTGTGTTTTTGTTTAACAAATGCACCATTTTTCTGCCACAAAAAGTTCAAAGTCCTGCATTTGGACCCAGAGAATTAGAAAATGTCGTTTTTTCGGCCCGCCCCCCCCTTTTATGGGCGTGGAATAAAACATTTTTTTTTTAATAATGATAATCTTGTATTTCTTTAGTGCAAAAAAGCATAAGAATGAATTTTTAAACACATATTCGAGGGAAAATTTGCCCCCCTCAATTACAACTAGCAACCCCCTGACCCCCCCAAAAAAAAAATAAAACGCCCCTGCATTTTTTTTTTGCATGTTGGAGGGTATAAAAGATTCGGCACAGCCGAATTTAACACTCTTACTTGTTTTTATTTCCATTGTTATCCGTTTTTTGTAATCAATTCAATCAATTTTCTTTTATACACATTTTTGGTTTTATAAACCCTGCGGCGTATACTTATTATGAATATTTAATTAATTATCAATCATTCGCACCGTTGCACAATAAAACAGCAGTTGCTACAGACAAACCAAAAAATCGTAATTTATAAAAAATGCGAAAAATTTTAACTACAGATTTGAAAAAACTGTTTAAGGGAATACACGAGAATAATCAGCTGACCTGATCCCATTTTTAACTAAATTTATGCAAACCATTCAAAACGATATTTTACATTAAAAATACTGTTTTTTGTGGCCACAATATTCCATTTTATAAGAAAAAAATTTACATTTTTCGAAAGACACATTCGGTTTTTTTTTCGAAAAACCTATTTGAACTTTATAAACTGTTATCATTTCTGCATATGAGGCATTCCACTCCAAATGGCCAGCGAAAAAAAAACATGTGTACCGTAAACTTCTGAATAGGTTGTATGGATAGCCCTATATGGAACATAGAAAATTGCGTTTTTGGTTTTTCAATTTTTCAAAAACTGCGCTTAGGAGGCGTGGTCAAATATTGGAAAAATGGTAAAATTTGTGGCGAGTTGCCTTGATTATATATTTATCACATTAAAACAGAATGCACCACAATCTCAAAAATTTTCCTTCTTATATAGCTTTGTATGGGTTATCGATTAACATTTTTTTTTTGGAAAATTTTCAGAACCCGTTCTGAAATTTTCCATTTTTTAAAAAAGTCAATTTTTCAAAAATCCGGCCAATTTTTTTTTAATTTTTTTTTTTAAAGTTTAGATGTTTGTTCATACACACAAAAAAATTCAGAAACACGTTCGTCGTTTTTTTTTCGAGAAAATCGTATTTGAATTTTAAATTTCATAACAATTTTGTAATTTTCTGAGACATTTTTTCTATAGAAAAAGTCTCAGATTCTAAGACATTTTTTTTATAGAAAAAGTCTCAGATTCTAAGACATTTTTTCTATAGAAAAAGTCTCAGATTCTGAGAAATTTTTTCTATAGAAAAAGTATCAGATTTTGAGACATTTATAGAAAAATCTCAGATTCTGAGACAGTTTTTCTATACAAAAAGTCTCAGAATCAGACAGTTTTTCTATAGAATAAGTCTCAAAATCTGAAACAGTTTTTCTGTACAAAAAGTCTCAGAATCTAAGACAGTTTTTCTATACAAAAAGTCTCAAAATCTGAGACAGTTTTTCTATTGAAAAGTCTCAGAATCTGAGACAGTTTTTTATAGAAAAAGTCTCAGAATCCGACAGTTTTTCTATAGAAAGTCTCAGAATCTGAAACAGTTTTTCTATAGAAAAAGTCTCAGAATCTGAGACAGTTTTTCTATAGAAAAAGTCTCAGAATCTGAGACAGTTTTTCTATAGAAAAAGTCTCAGAATCTGAGACATTTTTTCTATAGAAAAAGTCTCAGATTCTGAGACAATTTTTCTATAGAAAAAGTCTTAGATTCTGAGACATTTTTCTTATAGAAAAAGTCTTAGATTCTGAGACAATTTTCTTATAGAATCTGAGACAATTTTTCTTTCGAAAAAAAAAAACAGATTCGGAGTCATTTTTTCTATAGACAAAGTTACAGATTCTGAGTCATTTTGCTATAGAAAAAGTTTTAGATTCTGAGACATTTTTTCTGTAGAAAAAGTCTTAGATTCTGAGACATTTTTTTTATAGAAAAAGTCTCAGATTCTGAGATATTTGTTCTATTGAAAAAGTGTCAGATTCTGAGACATTTTTTTTACAGAAAAAGCTTCAGATTCCGAGACATTTTTTCTATAGAAAAAGTCTCAGGTTCTGAGATAGTTTTTCTATAGAAAAATTCCCAGGTTCTGAGACATTTTTTTTATAGAAAAAGTCTCAAATTCTGCAACATTTTCTCTATGGAAAAATTCTTAGATTTTGAAACATTTTTTCCATAGAAAAAGTCTCAGATTCTGAGACATTTTTTCGATAGAAAAAGTCTCAGTTTCTGAGACAATGTTTCTTTCGAAAAAGATTCAGATTCGGAGTCATTTTTTCTATAGACAAAGTTACAGATTCTGAGTCATTTTTCTATAGAAAAAGTCTTAGATTCTGAGACATTTTTTCTGTAGAAAAAGTCTTAGATTCTGAGACATTTTTTTTATAGAAAAAGTCTCAGATTCTGAGATATTTGTTCTATTGAAAAAGTGTCAGATTCTGAGACATTTTTTTATAGAAAAAGCTTCAGATTCCGAGACATTTTTTCTATAGAAAAAGTCTCAGGTTCTGAGATAGTTTTTCTATAGAAAAATTCCCAGGTTCTGAGACATTTTTTCTATAGAAAAAGTCTCAAATTCTGCAACATTTTCTCTATGGAAAAATTCTTAGATTTTGAAACATTTTTTCTATAGAAAAAGTCTCAGATTCTGAGACACTTTTTCGATAGAAAAAGTTTCAGTTTCTGAGACAATGTTTCTTTCGAAAAAGATTCAGATTCGGAGTCATTTTTTCTATAGACAAAGTTACAGATTCTGAGTCATTTTTCTATAGAAAAAGTCTTAGATTCTGAGACATTTTTTCTGTAGAAAAAATCTTAGATTCTGAGACATTTTTTTTATAGCAAAAATCTCAGATTCTGAGACATTTTTTCTATAGGAAAAGTCTCAGATTCTGAGACATTTTTTCTATAGAAAAAGTCTCTGATTCTGAGACATTTTTTCTATAGAAAATTTTTTCTATAGAAAACATTTTTTCTATAGAAAAAGTCTCATATTCTGAGACATTTTTTCTATAGAAAAAGTCTCAGATATAAAAAGTCTCAGATTCTGAGACATTTTTTCTATAGAAAAAGTCTCAGATTCTGAGACATTTTTTCTATAGAAAAAGTCTCAGATTCTGAGACATTTTTTCTATAGAAAAAGTCTCAGATTCTGAGACATTTTTTCTATAGAAAAAGTCTCAGATTCTGAGACATTTTTTCTATAGAAAAAGTCTCAGATTCTGAGACATTTTTTCTATAGAAAAAGTCTCAGATTCTGAGACATTTTTTCTATAGAAAAAGTCTCAGATTCTGAGACATTTTTTCTATAGAAAAAGTCTCAGATTCTGAGACATTTTTTCTATAGAAAAAGTCTCAGATTCTGAGACATTTTTTCTATAGAAAAAGTCTCAGATTCTGAGACATTTTTTCTATAGAAAAAGTCTCAGATTCTGAGACATTTTTTCTATAGAAAAAGTCTCAGATTCTGAGACATTTTTTCTATAGAAAAAGTCTCAGATTCTGAGACATTTTTTCTATAGAAAAAGTCTCAGATTCTGAGACATTTAGTAACATAAGACATACATACATGCATGCATATTTGTGCCTTCAGGGGTCTGGTCTAGCCATTGGCTTGGACTAACAAGGGAGGTCTTTCACAGGGCAGCCACCGATTGTCCTGAAAGTTGCCGAGGTAACTCGTATTTGTCTTCTCTCATTCCCATATGTAAGTTTCGGGACAATAAGTGGGTGCCCTCTAAAAGACCTCTCTTGTTAGTCATGGTTCCTATAGATGGATAATTATATGTATACAGAGGTACATATGTATATTTTTTGATGCGTTACACACAACAAATTTTAGAATCTGCGAACCTCTTCATGTTTATAAAGATGTTTTAAATTAATTCCTATTAACTTATATTATTTTCATGTATCCCACTGCATATTTGGCTTTTTTTGCTGTTTTTCCATTTATAATTAAATTTGGAGATAGATTTTCCTTTTTTTATTTTTTGTTTTAAAATAGTTTTTGGTAAATAAATATACAAATTTGTCTATATTTTTTTTTTTTGACATCATTTCCATACTTACGCATTGAAATTTCTCCGGTAAATTGTAGTAAAAATAAAGTAAAAGAGAAATATATTATCTCTTAAATTCATTACTTCATTTACTATTTTTATGTGTACTCGAACGGATTTTGAGCAAAAGTAGTAAAATGAGTAAATTATAGTTACTTGTAGTAGGTAATCGAATGGAGCTATTGTTTATTTGCTCAAGTACCATTTTTTTTTTAAATTGTCAAAAAAAACTTGTAATTTAGAGAATTTCCGAATTTCGAATTATTCGATTAATCGAACAATTTTAAAATTTTGTTCGTTTAATCGAATAAGTCAAAAATGTCAAATGTCGATTAATCATTTAATCGAATAATAAAAAACCCGTTTGAACACCCTTGTTGTGACAACCTTATTTATATGTGAGCGTTGGCGTATGAGTGTTATTTAAAAAAAATAATGTTGATGTTTGTAAATCATACGCCCTTTATAAATTTCTATAGTCAAGCACACCTACACTCAACCAAAAATCATTGTATTCCCAAAGAAAATCGTTGTAAATTCAACGGAAATCATTGTTGATTTTGACCCTACAAATATTTATGTTGATTTCAATAAAAATTGTTGTCAGTTTTTGTAAAAGTTGATCAACTAGTTCTTTTGTAAATCAACTCGTATTTTTTGTAAACTCAACTCATATTTTTGTTGATATAAGAAATTTTATTAATAAAAAAAAGCTTGGTGTTATTTGTTAATATTCTTTTATTAAGTAAAAATCACAATATTTTTTAGAATTATCACCGGCTTTTTAAGCTGCACGAGATTTTCACACACACTTCGTTTATTTATGTTATGCACTCGTAAGCCATTCTCCAGTTTTCTAATGACACCAAATCAAAAACCTTAAAAAAAAAACAAAAAAAAATTATAATATAGTATGAATACATAAAGTAACCAATGTATTTTATTACTTACCAAATATTTACAGATCAGAATCTGATCATCAGATCCTATTTTTATTTATTTTTATAATATTAAATATTTTTATAAGAAACAAACACATAAAATAATTTTATAAGAGACAAACAAATTTCACATTGCAAGGCATTGCTACCAACTTGATAATACAACAAGTAAGAAAGCTATATTCGGCTGTGCCGAATCTTTAAATACCCTCCACCAATGTAATGATTTAAAAACAAAAAAGTTTGTTTTATTTATACCTCAAGAAATAAAGAAGTACCAAAAAGTGTACTTTCGGTACTTTTAATAAAAGGTACTTTTAATGAAAGGTACTTTTTATAAAAGGTACTTTTTATATAAGGTACTTTTTATGAGAGGTACTTTTTATAAAAAGTACTTTTTATAAAAGGTACTTTTTATAAAAAAAGGTACTTTTTATAAAAAAATGTACTTTTTATAAAAAAAGGTACTTTTTATAAAAAAGGTACTTTTTATAAAAGGTACTTATTATAAAAGGTACTTTTATAAATGGTACTTTTTATAAAAAGTAATTTTATAAAAGGTACTTTTTATAAAAGGTACTTTTTATAAAAGGTACTTTTTATAAAAGGTACTTTTAATAAAATGTACTTTTTATAAAAGGTACTTTTTTTAAAAGCTACTTTTTTTAAAAGCTACTTTTTTAAAAGCTACTTTTTATAAAAGGTACTTTTTATAAAAGGTAATTTTTATAAAAGGAACTTTTTATAAAAGGTACTTTTTATAAAAGGTACTTTTTATAAAAGGTACTTTTTATAAAAGGTACTTTTTATAAAAGGTACTTTTTATAAAAGGTACTTTTTATAAAAGGTACTTTTTATAAAAGGTACTTTTTATAAAAGGTACTTTTTATAAAAGGTACTTTTTATAAAAGGTACTTTTTTTAAAAGGTACTTTTTTTAAAAGGTACTTTTTATAAAAGGTACTTTTTATAAAAGGTACTTTTAATAAAAGGTACTTTATATAAAAGATACATTTTATTAAAGGTACTTTTTATAAAAGGTACTTTTTATAAAAGGTACTTTGTATCAAAGGCACTTTTTATAAAAGGTACTTTTTATAAAAGGTATTTTTCATAAAAGGTTCTTTTTATAAAAAGTACTTTTTATAAAGGAACCTTTTATAAAAGGTACTTTTTGAAAACGGTACTGAATTTTCAGAAAGTACTTGTTCCAAAATGTTTTATTTCACTAAAGGATCCTACATTCTAAATTTCAGGTTTGAATAACCATTATTTCAGTAAATAAAAAAAAAGTACCAAAAGTACTATTTTACCCATTTTACCCCCGTAGAATCAACATTGACAAAACCCGAGCCTTAGTGAATCTTTTTTCCGGAAGGTAAACCGACATTGCAAATTTCAATTTTCTAGTACCATTATTTAAGGAAATATAAAATGTAACAAAAGTACATATGTTTACCCTTTTTACCCTATTAGAAACATCATTGGCAAAAACCCAGCCTTAGGGGATCTATATTCCGGGAGGTGAACATACAGTCCCAATTTCAAGTCTATGTGACAATTTTTTAAGGAAATATAAAAGGTACCAAAAGTACAGATTTTTTCCCTTTTTACCCTCTTAGAATCAACATTGGCAATAATCCAGCCGTACTGGATCTACATATATTCTAGGATGTGAACATACTGTCCAAATTTCAAGTTTTTATGACCATTATTTCAGGAGATATTAAAAGCACCAAAAGTATTTTTTTACCCTTTTGACCCCCTTAGAATCAACACTGGCAAAAATCCAGCCTTAATGGATCTATATTCCGGGAGGTTAACATACAGTCCAAATTTCAAGTCTCTATGATCATTATATCAGGAGATTTAAAAAGTACCAAAAGTACAGTTTTTTACCCTTTTTACCCCCTTACCATTGGCAAAACTCCAGCCATAGTGGATCTATATTGCGGGAGGGTAACATACAGTCCAAATTTCAAGTTTCTATGACCATTATATCGGGAGATATAAAGAGTACCAAAAGTACAGTTTTTTACCCATTTTACCCCCTTAGAATCAACATTGGCAAAAATCCAGCCTTAGTGGATCTTTATTCCGGGACGTCAACCTACAGTCCAAATTTCAAGTTTCTAACTTTAGCGGTTTGGGCTGGGCGATGATGAATGAGTATGTCAGTCAGTCACATTACTCTTTTATATATATAGATTTTCCGGATTTGGGCGATTTTTGCCATAAAGTTTATTTCTGTCTTTTATTATTTAACAAAATTTATTTTTTTTAAATAAAAATATTTTTTTTTTAAGAAATCTGAACAAAATTGAATTTTGGCGATATTTTACATCCGAGTTTGCGACAAAGCCAAAAAAAGTCTGGCAACCCCGTTAATATGACGAAGCAAAAAAACGGACACACACACATGCTTTGTACATAAAAATAACAATTAATTTTTTTATTATTACTTAACGAACTTTTTTTTAATTAAATTTAGATTTTGTTTTACATATTTTAAAGTTTTTTTGTAAACATTTTTTTCTTTTTCTCCGTTTTTTTTTCATTTCCGTATTCTTTGTTATGTATGTATCTACACAAAATATGAATTAATTTAGGGTTATGATGAAAATCACTAAGAGTTTTTTCAGTAATTCACTCATAACTTTTAAAGTACTTAACCGATTTCAAAAAAAAATACACTAGTTTTTGCCTGGATAAATTCCGCAACTTTTGGTACCCCAAGCGTTAAAATCGGTTCCGGATTATTGCCAAAAACGTGATTTCAACAGACAGACAGACAGACGGACGGACAGACAGACAGACAGACAGACAGACGGACATCGTTAGATCGACTTAAAATCGATCAAGGATCATGAATATATATACTTTATGGGGTCCTAAACCAATATTTCAATGTGTTACATACGGAATGACAAACTTATATATACCCTCTATCACCAGAGTGGAGGGTATAAAAATGAACGAACAGGGTTGTTTTTTCTTTTTTGGTTTTATCTATTGAATTCTGTATAAGCGTTGTAAAAAGTTGATTCAACTTTACTGATTACACTGTGCAACAAATTTTGGGTCATCGCATTGAGCCTCAATGCCTTCAACGCCATATGAAAGTAGACCATCAAATGGACAAAATCACCAAAGGGTTTTGCAAAGTCAGTTCGGATATATTTTTTATAGCCCACTGAAGTTTTTATTTTTTTATCAAAGGAGTTTGGAAAACGTCAAAAATACTATAATAAGAACACATCTGAGCTTCAAAATATGATTTGATGTCTTCAGTGAAATTTTATGGCAGTTCTTTTCTTAGAACATTTTAACCCTCTAACTGCCATTTTAAGGGGTCATTTTAGTCCTTTTTCAAAAACTAAACGCAGAAGTCTAATAAAACGTCCATTTAGAGGGTTAAAATGTTCTACAAATATTTTCCTCATAAAATTTCACTAGGGGTTGTCGAATGTTCAAAGTTTGTGCGACATGCGCAAAGTGCTTAAAAAGGGTCAATTATAAATAATCAATGTTTGTTATCTATTTTTACCAAAGCAGTCTTAAAAAATATCGACAAAAAAGAGTGCAAATATATTTTTGAGCTAAAAATGATGTTCTGATGTGTTTTATAAAATTTTATGATGATTCTTTTCTTTGACCAAATTAACCCTCTAGCTCCCTCTTTTAAAGGGTAATTTTTGTCCTTTTTTAAAAGAAATACAAAAAAGTCTATAAAAAAAGGCAGTTAGTTAAAATGTTTTACAAATATTTTCTGCATCAAATTTTACTAGGCCACGTCTAAGACAGCAAGTTCGTCCAGCATATAGAAAATGCTTAAAAATTTTAAAGTATTCAAATTTTTTTTTTTTATATTTTTTTTTGGGCCGAAATAAAAAAAAACAAGTAACAAAGTTAAATTAGACTTTGTCGAATGTATTAATACCCTCCTCAATGTAAAAAAGTTTATTTGCAAAAAAAAACAAAAAAAAAAAACAAAAAAAAAATTAAAAAAAAAATCCGCGAAAAAAATTGTTTGGTAAAAAAAAAAAATTTGACGAAAATGTTTTTTTTTTTAAATATATTTGGACTTGTTTAAATACCATTCGGTGATCGATTCTGTTCACATGTGTCAACCATCCGCCGAATTAAAGCATTTTGTGTTTTTAGGTTAAGTTGAATGAAAATCGATCAGTGATCGATTTTAAGACATTCTAGCGATGCCTGTCAGTCTGTGGAAATGGTGATCACGGCCAAAGTATTAAACAGATATAACAAAGACTTAGCATACTTACTTGCTGTTGCCTTAAGCAGTTTGGTATTGCATTTGAGCGAAATTAGTTCAGCGGTTCAAAAGTTATGAACGAAAATGTAAGAACACCTCGAAAATTGTGGTACATTCAACATAACCTAAAAACACAAAATGCTTTGATTCGGCGGCTGGTTGACACATGTGAACAGAATCGATCACCGAATGGTAGTGTCCGACCGAATGCACTTTTTCAGACCGAACCCGTACCCGAACCCGAACTTCGGCCAATTTTGAAAAGTTCGGCCGAACCCGAACCCATAACCGAACTTTTTTGTTTTTAAAAAAAAAGTTGTTTTTGAGACCAATTATGATAAAAAAAACTAAAATGAAAATAACGAATCATTACATTTAAAAAAAAGTTTTTTTTAATAGCCGTACTTTAATATAGTTACAAAAATAAATATTTTATTCTTTTTGAAACTTAAAAAAGTGGAAAATAAAGCTCAAGCTGATTTGTTTTTGGAAAAAAGTAATATTTCTTTTTAGAAATACCCCGATTCGAGGTGTAAAGTAGTTGCACTGGTAATGTGGCTTATTTTTAAGACGATAAAAAGCAAAACATACAAAAGTTCGGTGTTCGGTAAAGTTAGGCCAAATTTTGGCCGAACACCGAACACTGGCCGAACGTCACTTTTTACCGAACTCCGTAACCGAACCCGAACGTTCGGTCGGACACTACCGAATGGTATTTAAACAAGTACAAACATATTAAAAAAAAAAAAAAAACATTTTCGTCGAATTTTTTTTTTACCAAAAAATTTTTTTCGCGGATTTTTTTTTTAATTTTTTTTTTTTTTTTGCAAATAAACTTTTTTACATCGTGGAGGGTATTAATACATTCGACAAAGTCGAATTTAACTTTGTTGTATTTTTTTTTATTTCGGCCCAAAAAAAATATAAAAAAAAAATTTTAATACTTAAAAATTTTTAAGCATTTTCTATATGCTGGACGAACTTTCTGTCTTAGACGTGCCTTAGTAAATTTTGATGCAGAAAATATTTGTAAAACATGTTAACCCTTTAACTGCCCTTTTTTTAGACTTTTTTGTATTTCTTTTAAAAAAAGGACAAAAATGACCCTTTAAAACGGGAGCTAGAGGGTTAATTTGGTCAAAGAAAAGAATCATCATAAAATTTTATAAAACACATCAGAACATCATTTTTAGCTCAAAAATATATTTGCACTCTTTTTTGTCGATATTTTTTAAGACTGCTTTGGTAAAACAAACATTGATTATTTATAATTGACCCTTTTTAAGCACTTTGCGCATGTCGCACAAACTTTGAACATTCGACAACCCCTAGTGAAATTTTATGAGGAAAATATTTGTAGAACATTTTAACCCTCTAAATGGACGTTTTGTTAGACTTCTGTGTTTAGTTTTTGAAAAAGGACTAAAATGACCCCTTAAAATGGCAGTTATAGGGTTAAAATGTTCTGAGAAAAGAACCGCCATAAAATTTCACTGAAAACATCAAATCATATTTTGAAGCTCAGATGTGTTCTTATTATAGTATTTTTGACGTTTTCCAAACGCCTTTGATAAAAAAAATAAAACTTCAGTGGGCCATAAGAAAGAAATCCGAACTGACTTTGCAAAACCCTTTGGTGATTTTGTCCATTTGATGGTCTACTTTCATATGGCGTTGAAGCCATTGAGGCTCATTTTTCTTGTTGCACAGTGTTATTCAACGATATCAACATTAATTTTTGTTGAATACGGCAATATTCTGTAAAACTTGATCTACAATGGGTTTACTAATTTTTCTACTAACAAGGGAAGTATCTCAACCCATATGAACCGATTTGCACGAAACGTAAAATATATATAAAAGGGACAATTCTAAGGTTGGGGTGTCTCGGCTTATCGGCCATATCGGGGATTTAAGGGTTCAAAACATGGGTCAAAAAATGGCGAAAAAACGTTTTTTGGATTTTTCAACCATTTTTTTTCTAAGAAACTATATGATGTTTACATATGAAAAGAAAGGTTTTTTTAATGCCTATCCAACGGTGGCATAACCTTGTAAAAGTTCAGCTTTCTTAAATACTTTTTTCACGAAAATGTGTAAATTTTGGGGGGTATTTATATGAAGACATAGACCTACGATGTCCATATGAATACGAAATAATCTTTATTAAATTTAAGTCGACACGTATTTTTGCCCTAGAGGATATTCCTATTAGTTCGGGAGTTATCGAAATTTTCCTGAAGGTCCATTTTGTTTCATAAGGGGACAAAGAAATTTTAAAACTCTGATATGGCCGATAAGCCGAGACACCCCAACCTTAAAATCGTCCCTTTTATATATATTTTAAGTTTCTGGCAAATCGGTTCATAAGGGTTGAGATACTTCCCTTGTAAGATATTTCTATGAGTGTACCAATCAAATAATGAGCCACAGAGAATTCATCCTTTTATAAAAGTATAAAACTAAATTACGACTGATTGTGAGTAAATTTGTAAAAAAATAAAAATAAAAAGTATTTGTTAATCCAAATTTTATATGTTAATTCCAGTTAAAAAAAAGCAAATTTTCTTTTAAAAGGAAAACTATTTTCTTTTGTACAAAAAAAAAAAAATACTATAATACACAAACAAAATCTAAACAAAAAAAAAAAAGGAAAATTATATTACTGAACAAAAAACGGATGTACAACAATTAACAAATTGAAAAGTTACAAAAACAACAACAACAAAAAAATGTATAAAATTAGTAAAAATAAATTATATTAGTTTATTAGATTTACACAAACAAAAAAGAAAAAAGCAAAAAGATAAAGTTAAAATGAATTTGTGGTTTACCTCTGATCTGCATACGAGTTTTTAATATGAAAAATGTACGATAAAGAGAGAAAGAGAGTGGTTGTAGTTGTAGTGGTAGTTGTTGTTGGTTGTTGGTTAGAATGATAATAAATGGATGATACATGTAGTGGTAATTGTAAGATATAAATTTAAGTTGTAGTAGTTGTTGTAATTAAAGTAGTAGTAGAAGTTGAGCAGAGTACCATAAAATTTGTAGAAGTAGTAGTAGTTGATGTTGATGTGTTTTTTTTTTTATGTAGTAGTATTAGTAAATTAAAACAATTTGTTGAAGCAGCAAGATTATATTTCATTGTTTCGATGTTATTTGTTTTTATTTGTTGTTATTTGTTGTTGTATGGGAAAAAGCCATTTTTCAAAACCACAGTTAAAGTCAAATATGTAGTTGTTGATATATTTGTGTGTATGTGTGTGGTTTTTATTATTGTTAAGCATATGAGTGTGTGTATGTATTGGTAGATTGGTTTAATTGTAAAGCAGTTTATTATTGTATTTTTTTTTTATTTATTTATTATTTTTTTTTTGTAGGTTAGTTTGTAAAAGTGTGTGTTTTTTGTGTTAAAGTCCAGCAACAGAAGCAAATAAAATATTTTTTTTTTTGTATAAATTGTTGTATAACAAACACACATACAAACGCATTTATAAATGAAAAAAGAGAGAGTGAGAAAGCGTAAAAATATTGAAAAGAATAGAAAAAAGAAAAGAATACAATGTTTATGATTAGATTTTCTTTAAACGTTCCCATGACCAAGAACTATTGTTGGTTAAAAAAAAGGAAAAACAAAAATAAAAATTAAACAAAAAAAAAAACCAACAAAAATAATCAAAACAAAAATAGAAGCAACAAAATAATAACAATAAGTAAATGTATTGTATGTATTATAACAATGGTAAAGGTTTGTTGGTAGTTGTGTGTGTGTATATTTAGTTTGTTATAGTATTGGCATAAAAGGACGTGAGTTTTATATTGTTTGTTTATTTATGTGTGTGTGTTTGTATGTTTTGTATATGTGTTGGTTTTAAGTGTATTTCATTTAATGGCGTGGAAAGCAGGATTTTTGTTTGTTGTGTGTTGGTTATTGTTGGTTTTTTTATTTATTTTTTTTTTTTCAAGGATTGATGATTATATGAAAGGATTTTATAGTTTCCCATAACACAAAATGAAAATTTGTTAAAAAATTGGGGGAGCGGGGAAAAAAGAAAGTAAAAAGATTAAGTTTTAAATTTTGTTTTTGAGTTTGTTTTTGTTAATGTTTAAAATATAAAAAAAGAAAGAAAAGTTTTAAAAGTTTGTTTCTTGTTATAATTTTGTTTCTTTAAGCCGTAAAAATTTATCTAAACTAAAAAGTAAAAGCTGTTTTCTAATATTATAGACACCAAACGTTTTTTTTAAGGTTTTAAATAATTCTTATTTAAAAGTAATTATTCTAAAGTTTTTAAATTGGTGGAAAAAAGTAAAGCGTTTTTTAATGATCCATTAAAAAATGTGGAAGTATTAATTTTTTTTTTAATCCGTCTGTAACAAAATTGTAGAAAAATATTTTAAATGTTAAAAAAAAAACATCCATCGATTTAATGGCGTATGAGTATTATTTAAAACAAATATTCTACCATATATTTATTAATCATACGCCCCAGCTGAAACAACCTGAAAATTAGAATTTATTTTAACAGAGATTTTATAAATTCTGATAGAGGATCTTCAAATTAATCCAATTTTTTTGTAAACATTTTCTCTATAGATCCAATAAAATATATCCATTTTTAAATTTAAAAAATTTCGACTTTTCGCAAATTAAATTTTCTTTAAAAATGGATAAATAACAAAAAAATACTTTATATTAGTTTGAATCTATCCGATTTCTACGATTCAAAAATAATTGGATTCAAACGATCGCAAGTTTTTATACAAATGCAATAACTTTTTTTTTGTTTTTAAAAGCGCACTTTGAATGAAAATTAAATTTTTGGATGCATTTTTCTAAGTTTTCTCATTTAAACTTCTTAAATTTTTTTGAAACCTGCTAAATCGAGAAAAGAAATTAATAAATTTAATTAATATATTTTAATTATGTTTATTTTAGCTCGAGGTCATTATTTCCTTTACTAATTAAAACTATTATATTCTCATAGAATATTTTTAAGAAAATTATTTTTCTGTTTTAAATTTCTTTATGACTTACAAGGAAGGTCTTTCACAGGGCACCCAACGATTGTCCTGAAACTTGCATATAGGAAAAAGCAAAAAAGGAGTTACCAGTTTTTTTTAGTTGCCCAAGCTCACATTTAGGGGTCAAAGGTGAGGGGAAAAAAGGGATTTTTTTCGTTTTTTGAGGATTTTTTCCATTTATTCTAAATAAACTATATGAACATTAAATACAGATCGAAAGGGTTTTTGAAGGCCTATCCAATGCCGTATCGGTCGTGTCCAAAGTTGGCTTCCTTAAGTTGGTTATTGTAAAAAAATTATAGACGTTGAGTAAGTTTACATATAATAATCTCTATTCAAATTAAGCTGACCCATATTTTTGCGTTTGGCGAAAGTATGAAGTGAGGTTGAGATTGCTAGAAATAGAATTGTAGTGTTGGAAACTGTCAAAATTTATTCTGTAGAAACTATAAATATTCACATATATAAAAAACAGTTTTCATTAACAAGACAAACCGACATTTAAAATCCTACTGATCAGGCACGTACGCAGGAATTTATTTTGGGGGGGGGGCCAAAATTTTTTTTTAATTTCGTTTTTTCGCTTCAATGTTTTTGAGCCTAATTTTTTTTTTCATTTTTAGAAAACAAAACATATATTTAAAACTTATGGTAAAAAGGAGTCGAATTATTTTTTTTTAAAAAGTGAAAATTTATGCAACTTTTCTTTAAAACTTTTCAAATATACTTTACGCTTAAAAAATTAAAACTGTTTGACACATTTTTCAATTGTTCATATATTTTTCTTAACTTCAAAAAGCATTTTTGGTATAGAAAATTCTCCGATTCTAAGATACGAATTATCGTAATAAAATCCAAGATTTTGAGAAATTTTTTGATAGCATGACTCCTTACATTGCCGGAAATTTGTTTAGTTTTTGAATAAAAAAAATAGAATTCCAAGATATTTTAACCATAGAAAGATTTTTACTATTATAACGATTTAAATTTTTTGCATAGACATTTTTGAACAGAAAAACTCTTAAACTCTGAGAAATTTTTCGTGTAGAAAAATTCTCAGATTATAAGACATTTTTCGTATAGAAAAACTCTCAAGTTCTAAGAAAAAGTTGTTTGGATTTGAGACATTTTGCTTATAGAAAAATTCTCAATTTTTCCAACATTTTTCTTACAGAAAAATTCTGGGTAATTTTTCGTACAGAAAACCTCCCAGATTCGTAGACATTTATCGTATAGAAAAAGTTCAAAGCTTTTGAGACACTTTTTATTATAAAAATTTCAGACTCTGAGACATTTTTCGTATTGAAAAATTCTGATATTCTCTGAGACATTTTTCGTATTGAAAAATTCTCAGATTCGGAAACATTTTTCGTATTGAAAAATTCTCAGATTTTTCTCTCACTTTTTATTATAAAAATTTCAGACTTTGTGACATTTTTCGTATTAAAAAATTCCGATATTCTCTGAGACATTTTTCGTATTGATAAATTCTCTGATTCGGAAACATTTTTCGTATTGAAAAATTCTCAGATTTTGAAACATTTTTCGTATGGTGAATTTTTCTATACGAAAAATCTCAGATACGTATAGAAAATTTCTAAGATCCTAAAACATTTTTGCATAGAAGAACTCTCAGATTTTAACAAATTTTTCGTACAGAAAAATTTCTTGCTAAGAAAAATATCTCAAATTTGTATAGAAAAATTCACAGATTCTGATACATTTTTCCTATAGATTTTTTCGATTCTGAGACATTTTTCGTAACGAAAAAACTCAGATTAAAGACGTTTTTTGTATAGACAAATTCTTTGATTCATTAATATTTTTCGTATAGAAAGTCTGAAAAAATTATTATAATCTTAAAAACTCTCTTATCCATGTGTTGAATGTGAAAATTTACAGATTCTGAGACATTTTTGTAAAGAAAATTTTTTAAATTCACTATATTTTTTGTCGTTAAAAATTTTTTATTTTGATATTAAAAAAAAAAACTAACACTTTGATTAATTTTTTGTGTAAAAAAGTTCCAGATTCAGAGAAGATGTTTCGATTTAAAAATTGTCAAATTTGGTTAAACTTGGAATAACAAAATCTTCAAATTAGTGTAGAGGACACAATTTTTACAGCATATGTTTTAAAACATTATTTTCCAAAAAAAATCTCAAACCCCTTGAAAAATTTCGTAAAAAATATCCGTTTTCACCAAAACTGTACCATTTCAAATTATATTTTTGAAGTTATCATTTAGTTATCTAAAGACATAAAATATATTTTTAAATATCAAAATTTTTCCAGCAAAACTTACAATCGAAAATTTTTGATAGTAAATTTTTCTATGGAAACTTTTCGATAGTAAATTGTTCGATAAAAAAATTTAAAAAATAAATTTTTCTATAGAAAATTTTCGAAAGTAAATTTTTCTATTGAAAATTTTTGATGGTAAATTTTTCTATATCACAAATTTAGGCAAATGTGGCAGTCGAGATTAAAGCTAATGGAATAATATTTATGATGCATCACTTATGGTCAGTCGCAATTACATTTTTGAGGTGTCCTATTCACTACCGTAAAAGTTTACGAATTTTTTAAATTTTTTTCAATCAAAAATTTTTATTGTATTTTTTCAGTATTTTGAAATTTTCATAAAAAACCCTTCATTAGATTAGAGATAAAGAAAACTAATAATACTCAGCCTTTTTTTGTTAACAAACGTATATTTTGTAGTGCAATGTCTTAAAATTTGTATGTGGCCAAGTCATTTTGGGGGGGGCCCGGGCCCCCAGGGCACCCCCCCTGCGTACGTGCCTGCTACTGATGATAACACTTACTGGGGTGTTTGAAACCGGTATGGGAAATACCAGAAATGTCTATAATTTTTAGAAATTCAATTTTTCTTCTGCATTTTTTCAACTTGAACCCTTATAACATATATAATTAGATCCTGTGCTCGATCTGTACTTACAGAAAAAAACAAATAAAATTACTGACAAAATATGTCGCCATTAAGCACGTCTCCGAAACAGAAAATGCAAATTCCTTCATTTGTGTCTGCAATTCCAGATCATGTTGGTAACCCTTGCGAAATAATGTAAGAGACAAAAAAGTTGAAAGAAAGTATGAAGTGAGGTTGAGATTGATAGAAATAGAATTGTAGTGTTGGAAACTGTCAAAATTTATTCTGTAGAAACTATAAATATTCACATATATAAAAAACAGTTTTCATTAACAAGACAAACCGACATTTAAAATCCTACTGATGATAACACTAATTGGCGTGTTTGAAACCGGTATGGGAAATACCAGAAATGTCTATAATTTTTAGAAATTCAATTTTTTTCTGCATTTTTTCAACTTGAACCCATAACAAATATAATTAGAGCCCGTGCTCGATCTGTACTTACAGAAAAAATCAAATAAAATTCCTGTTAGTTCGGCTTTTATTTGGATTTTCCCGAGAGCCAATATTTTTCGAAAGGTGGCAACCCATTTTTTAATTTAAGATTGGGCAGCTAAAAAACCGGTAACTCTTATTTTTTTCCCCTTATTCCCATATTTAAGTTTCAGGACAATCGGTGTTTGCCCTGTGAAAGACCTTTCTTGTTAGGCGACAAGTAGTATTTCAGAATTTGTCTTATTTCATTTTCAAGACTATTAAGAAATATAAAAATCCAATACTACAAGTATCAAAGAAATTTAAATGGCAAATCGCTAATGTTCAAACAAAAATATTCATATATCTCGGGAGTTACCCAAGCAGAAATTGACGACGGTTCAAAAAAAAAAGCTTTCTGAAAGCACTGTAACAAAAAAAAAAAGCATTCTCAAAACGCTATTTTCAAACGCTTCTGAAAGCTCTATAACAAAAAAAAGCAATCTCAAAACGTTTTTTTGTAACGCTTTGCGAGCGTTTTCGAAAAGCGTTTTAAGAGTTCTTTAGATTTTTTTTTTGAAAAAAAATTTCTAAGTTCCGAAACTATTTTTGAATAACAATTTTTGTCACTTTTTTTTTGTTTTTTAAGTAAAAAAAAATCATCAAAAATGTTTTTAGAATTTTTTTTTTAATTTTCTAAGTTTCGAAAATGTTTTTGAAAATTTTTTTAAGTTTCTTGAAGTACAAAAAATTTTTTCTAAGTTTCTTAAAGTACAAAAATTTTTTTTTTTTCGGATTTCACTTTGTATCAAACAAATTATTATAACCGAACTAAAACAGAAATTCTTTACTTTGTGTTTTTAAAGCGCTTTGATGACTTTAAAAAAACGTTCTCAAAGCACTTTTTAACATCGCTTTTAAAACGCTTTAAACCTAGCGTAGATCGATGTTATCATTCGGATTATCTGAAGGCGCTTTGAAGTTGGTATACAGAACGCTCGTACAACCGTCCACAACGCTTTCACAAAGCTTTTGCGATTGTATTTTTCTGACTGGGTATATTCAAAACCCTCTATCTAAAAAACACAACTTTTTAGGAGAGCCAAAAAACTGTTTATTTCGCATATTGTTAGAGTCAGGGTTGTCAGATATGGCGATTTCTCGCCAAACGTGGCGATTTTCTAACTTGTTTGGCGTCTTAATTTTTGATTTGGCGACATGGCGCTTTTTTGGCGATTTATGAAATGGTTGGCGATTTTGTTGGCTATTTTTTAAAAAAATCCGATTTTTTTTTATAAATTTTGCATTTTTTTTTTTAATTTAACGTTTTTTTTTTTTTGACTGTAGATTTATAAATCTGGCAACCTTTTTAATTTTTTGTTTTCATTTTAAAGGGGCCATAAGATGACAGACAAATCTTACAATTTGTCTTGCAACCGCGCATTTTTTTCTGAAAATATTTGCGAACACACCTCTGAACACATGCTATTATTGACGCCATTTGCATTCGGTCGTTAGGCAAATTGAAAGATTTGTCTGTCGTGTGATTGGCGCTTTAAATGAATGCCACACATACGTCAAAACTATTTTTTTACTCTGTTGCAAAGCTTGAAAAAACTAACGGTAAACAGAAAATAGTTTCTTATGAAGTTTGTAAGTTTTACCCTACACCACACTGTGGTACAAGGTATAATGAGTTTGTGCTGATGTTTGTAACTATGTGAATGTTATATTATAACCACATTTATTGTTACTTTGATCTCAACCTTTTAATATTAGTCAAAAAATATTTTGTTGAGAAGTTTTTAAGTGTACATATAATAGTATATAGTAAACAAAGTACCTCTTTATGTATTTATAAATTATATTTTATTTGTTTTTAATTAAAAGTAACAAAAATATATTTTGGCGACTTTTTTTAATTTTTGGCGACTTTTGGCTATTTGTAATTTTTATTTAATTTTCTAAAAAAATTTTGTTTTTTAATCTGACAAACCTGGTTAGAGTAATTATAATTTGATATTCTACAATATTTTTAAAAATCTACTACTGAATCAGACATATAATTCGTTATTAAAATTTTGCAATATTGGGGATAATTATGATAGATAGAGGGGTTTGTTTCTCAAAAATATTTAAAGTACATAAATGAAAATGATCAGATAGAGGGTTTTGGATTTTAATAAAAATTGATTATTATGATTTCATTTACGACATCGGTAAATTTTTAACATGATTTATTAATGATAACTGCTTAAAAAAATCCGAAATCGCCAATTTGGTCCACAGGTGCTGATTTTTAAAACTAAAATTATTTTTTTTACCAAATTCATCAGAAAAGTTGACAAACTGTTGAGTATGTTAAAAAAATTAAAAACGCGGTGCTGAACAGCATCTCTATTTTTAAAAATGGAATATTTTGTTCTGAATTTTACACAATTGATGAGGGACGCTTTACTGAATATTTTGCCATCAAAAAGTAATTTTCGTGAAAATGGAAGATAGAGGGGTTTGAATATAGACCCTCGATATATTTTATTTTTTTTAATTGAATATGTCTCTGGCGGAATATTGTGCCGCATGGTCTTAAATTTGAGCCAAATCGGATAACTTTAACCCGTGTCACATTGAGGTCAAAGTTCACAACCCGGCTAAAAATGAATTGTATATGGGCATATATGAATGCGTCTGACCATATATGATTAATATGGAATCATATATGATCATATATGAACATATATTAAAATTGGCGCTTATTCAATATCCCAGCAAAAATAAATCGAGATTTTGGCGACACAGCATCTTTTTATAGCATACCGAAGCACATCCAAAGAGCGCTCTTGAGGATGCAGTAAAAGTAAGGGGAAAAAATTTCAATTTTTTGTTAAGATATTTTATATAAAACTTAAAATATTAAATTATATTTTAATAAAATTTCACACATGCTTTCCTTTTAAATATATTTAACACTTTTTGAATAAAAAACCATGAGTTTTGAAGAAAGACACATGATTTCACTGCATCATTATTGCGCATTAATCAGCGCTGCAAAGAGTGCTTCAACCAAATCACCTTTAACACATTTTGAATGAAAAAAAAATTGAGTACACCATTTCCACTTTAGTTTCAGAAAATACAAATTATATTACAAAAAATGTCCAATAATATTTTAGACTCTCCAATTATATTAAAAAAATATCCAATTATATTTCAAAAATTTCCAATATAACTGAAAATTTTTGAAATGTAATTAAACATTTTTTGGTTATAAATGGTAATATCTGAAATATAAATGGAAGTTTCTGAAATATAATTTGAAATTTTCGAAATATAATTGGAAATTTATTAAATATAATTAGATCTCTTAGGCGATATTTCCTCCAAATGCTTGCAGGGAGTCAACTGATTTTCAGAATTAGTCAATTGTATTTCAGATTTTGTTATTTGTATTTCAGAAATAGTCAAATGTTTTTCATCTTTATTCTGCTTAAATAGATCTAAAAAGATACATGAATTCACTGCATCTTTATAGCGATTTTTTTCAGCGCTCTAAAGAGATGTGAATTCAGAGCATATTAACAGCGCTTTTTCGGTGTATCCAACTAGCTCTCTAAAGTGTGACATCGCCTTAGAGAATCATGCATGAATTCAGCAGGTTTGGATGCGCTCCTTCACTCGAGTTTCCTTTCCAAAAGCTGCTGCCAGTTCAGCAAAATTTCTGCTGGGATATGGGATAATACATTAGTAGATTTACTAATTTTTTTTGCTACTGCTGGTTAGCTAACTTTTAGCAAATTTTTAGTTGAGATTAGCATGTTAGCAAAAATATCTTGTAAACTTCATTTAGCGCATTAGCAATTTTAAACAAAATTTGAACAAATTTTTTTTGCTAAATTTAAAATTGAGTTGACCAAATTTTTTCAAGCTTTTTTGCTAATATTAGCAAAAATAAGTGGTAAATTTTTTTTATTTTCAGAAAACTTAAAATGGCGCTATCTCGGAAACTAAGCCAGATAGAGCAAAATGGAGGCCATTTTGGGTTCTCGGGCTCTCCATAGTATCGCCGGTCCTCTTCACATGTTTGGACCCTAATGGGTCCTAACAATGGATCCAAAAAAGTTAGCATTACCGAAAATTTTAAAATGCTCATATCTCGGTAAATATTGCCGACACAACAAAAAGCCCAAAAGCATTTTTGTAGCTCTCAACACGTAGAACAAGACCGAAAAATAATCAAAAGCTCTCCGAGTAACATTTTTGAAGTTATCCAGTTTTGTAATTCTCAAAACCCCGGTGGTCCCCTAAAATCACGTATCTCAAAAACTAAGCAAGGGAGAGCGAAACGGACACAAATTTTGGATCAAAAACTATGACGATTTTTAAGGAACCCAAATAGGTCTTGGCCCATCGGGGTCTGGACCTATCGGGTCCGAACCCAATGGGGTCCTCAAATGTGTCTGAACTAACAATAAGTTGAAATAAAAAATTTCAGTTAACTAATTTTTGGCAAAACATTTTTGCTAACTTTACCAAAAAAATTGTGGGTTCAATATCAGCAAATTTTCTTGTATGTTTACAAGCTTTTTTTGCTAACATTACAATTTTTTTTTTTTTTGAGTGTAGAACATATGATAATATGCGATCACATATTGGTTCAACCTTAACATAAATTATCATATATAATCGTACATGCGTTTGTATACTTTATTATACCCTACACCACACTGTGGTACAGGGTATAATGAGTTTGTGCTGATGTTTGTAACTACCAAAATACCCGATCGACTCAGAATCACTTTTTGAGTCGATTAAGCGATGTCCGTCCGTCCGTCTGTCCGTCCGTCCTTCTGTCTGTCTGTCTGTCTGTCTGTCTGTCTGTCTGTCTGTCTGTCTGTCTGTCTGTCTGTCTGTCTGTCTGTCTGTCTGTCTGTCTGTCTGTCTGTCTGTCTGTCTGTCTGTCTGTCTGTCTGTCTGTCTGTCTGTCTGTCTGTCTGTCTGTCTGTCTGTCTGTCTGTCTGTCTGTCTGTCTGTCTGTCTGTCTGTCTGTCTGTCTGTCTGTCTGTCTGTCTGTCTGTCTGTCTGTCTGTCTGTCTGTCTGTCTGTCTGTCTGTCTGTCTGTCTGTCTGTCTGTCTGTCTGTCTGTCTGTCTGTCTGTCTGTCTGTCTGTCTGTCTGTCTGTCTGTCTGTCTGTCTGTCTGTCTGTCTGTCTGTCTGTCTGTCTGTCTGTCTGTCTGTCTGTCTGTCTGTCTGTCTGTCTGTCTGTCTGTCTGTCTGTCTGTCTGTCTGTCTGTCTGTCTGTCTGTCTGTCTGTCTGTCTGTCTGTCTGTCTGTCTGTCTGTCTGTCTGTCTGTCTGTCTGTCTGTCTGTCTGTCTGTCTGTCTGTCTGTCTGTCTGTCTGTCTGTCTGTCTGTCTGTCTGTCTGTCTGTCTGTCTGTCTGTCTGTCTGTCTGTCTGTCTGTCTGTCTGTCTGTCTGTCTGTCTGTCTGTCTGTCTGTCTGTCTGTCTGTCTGTCTGTCTGTCTGTCTGTCTGTCTGTCTGTCTGTCTGTCTGTCTGTCTGTCTGTCTGTCTGTCTGTCTGTCTGTCTGTCTGTCTGTCTGTCTGTCTGTCTGTCTGTCTGTCTGTCTGTCTGTCTGTCTGTCTGTCTGTCTGTCTGTCTGTCTGTCTGTCTGTCTGTCTGTCTGTCTGTCTGTCTGTCTGTCTGTCTGTCTGTCTGTCTGTCTGTCTGTCTGTCTGTCTGTCTGTCTGTCTGTCTGTCTGTCTGTCTGTCTGTCTGTCTGTCTGTCTGTCTGTCTGTCTGTCTGTCTGTCTGTCTGTCTGTCTGTCTGTCTGTCTGTCTGTCTGTCTGTCTGTCTGTCTGTCTGTCTGTCTGTCTGTCTGTCTGTCTGTCTGTCTGTCTGTCTGTCTGTCTGTCTGTCTGTCTGTCTGTCTGTCTGTCTGTCTGTCTGTCTGTCTGTCTGTCTGTCTGTCTGTCTGTCTGTCTGTCTGTCTGTCTGTCTGTCTGTCTGTCTGTCTGTCTGTCTGTCTGTCTGTCTGTCTGTCTGTCTGTCTGTCTGTCTGTCTGTCTGTCTGTCTGTCTGTCTGTCTGTCTGTCTGTCTGTCTGTCTGTCTGTCTGTCTGTCTGTCTGTCTGTCTGTCTGTCTGTCTGTCTGTCTGTCTGTCTGTCTGTCTGTCTGTCTGTCTGTCTGTCTGTCTGTCTGTCTGTCTGTCTGTCTGTCTGTCTGTCTGTCTGTCTGTCTGTCTGTCTGTCTGTCTGTCTGTCTGTCTGTCTGTCTGTCTGTCTGTCTGTCTGTCTGTCTGTCTGTCTGTCTGTCTGTCTGTCTGTCTGTCTGTCTGTCTGTCTGTCTGTCTGTCTGTCTGTCTGTCTGTCTGTCTGTCTGTCTGTCTGTCTGTCTGTCTGTCTGTCTGTCTGTCTGTCTGTCTGTCTGTCTGTCTGTCTGTCTGTCTGTCTGTCTGTCTGTCTGTCTGTCTGTCTGTCTGTCTGTCTGTCTGTCTGTCTGTCTGTCTGTCTGTCTGTCTGTCTGTCTGTCTGTCTGTCTGTCTGTCTGTCTGTCTGTCTGTCTGTCTGTCTGTCTGTCTGTCTGTCTGTCTGTCTGTCTGTCTGTCTGTCTGTCTGTCTGTCTGTCTGTCTGTCTGTCTGTCTGTCTGTCTGTCTGTCTGTCTGTCTGTCTGTCTGTCTGTCTGTCTGTCTGTCTGTCTGTCTGTCTGTCTGTCTGTCTGTCTGTCTGTCTGTCTGTCTGTCTGTCTGTCTGTCTGTCTGTCTGTCTGTCTGTCTGTCTGTCTGTCTGTCTGTCTGTCTGTCTGTCTGTCTGTCTGTCTGTCTGTCTGTCTGTCTGTCTGTCTGTCTGTCTGTCTGTCTGTCTGTCTGTCTGTCTGTCTGTCTGTCTGTCTGTCTGTCTGTCTGTCTGTCTGTCTGTCTGTCTGTCTGTCTGTCTGTCTGTCTGTCTGTCTGTCTGTCTGTCTGTCTGTCTGTCTGTCTGTCTGTCTGTCTGTCTGTCTGTCTGTCTGTCTGTCTGTCTGTCTGTCTG
>OY992538.1:96713510-97191010 GCA_963921195.1 Pegoplata infirma | reverse complement strand
TCTGTCTGTCTGTCTGTCTGTCTGTCTGTCTGTCTGTCTGTCTGTCTGTCTGTCTGTCTGTCTGTCTGTCTGTCTGTCTGTCTGTCCGTCTGTCCGTCCGTCTGTCTGTCCATGTAAACGGTGTAAATACGATACAGGTCACAATTTTTAATTAATTGACTTGAAATTTGAAACTTAAGCCTCTCTTGGCCTGAGGACGAAGCTTATTGAAATTGGAAAAAATCGGTCCATATTTAGACCTAGCCCCCATACAAAGGTTCTTTTTAGTTTTGGCTCAAATGCCTCTATTAACCGTGTTTTAATAGGTATCTTTTCGAAATTTGGCAGGTAAACGTGTTTTGTGTTCACAAATCACCATTCCGAGTCTTAAAGTAATCGGACCAGTTATTCTTGTAGCCCTTATACAAACCACCTTCCCGATTTTCACATAAATTTCTCAAATTTCATGAAAATAGAAAATATTTAATTAGAATTTTGTTTGTTTATGTTAAACGCGTACTTAAATAACCTTATCAAATCTGATAATTATCGGACCAGCTTTGGACTTAGGCCCCTTGTGTAAATTTGGCACGATATTCAGTTAAAGCGGTTTATTGCCAACAAATATGTAGAAGGCTTTTTCACTCAAATTTGATTTGTGAATGTTTTTTACACTTATTAAAGGTTTGCCAAAATATAGATCTAGTCGGTCCATGGGACCCATTTTCCGGTACCCATTTTTCGGTACCCATTTTCCGGTACCCATTTTCGGGTACCCATTTTCCGGTACCCATTTTCCGATACCCATTTTCCGATATCCATTTTCCGGGAAACTCAGGTGTAGGGTATTATATGGTCGGTCTTAATTGACTAATTTTTTCTTAATTGTATTTAGCTGGGAAGGTAAAAAAGCATTTTTTTAACGATATTTTTATTTTTGAATGTTAGTGAGATTTATTAGCTTATTAACGGCAAACAATTTTATTTCGATCAGACAAGTGTTTTAATTCCTATTTTGATCAGGCAAGTGTTTTAATTCCTTACTGTAAACATTTTAGTTTTTTTAGTTTTTACAAGCATACATTAAAGATTTTTTGTCGCTCTTTAAAATATGTTTTCTTTATTTTTCTATGAAAATGTAACATTTACAAGTAAAAAAGTTAAATTCGGCCTTGCCGAATGTATTGATACCCTCCACAATTTCAAAAAGATTATTGCAAAAAACTTTTTTAAAAAAAACTTTTTTTTTTTTTAATTTCCGCGAAAAAAAAAATTTGTTAAAATTTAATTTCTGAATTTCTGAATTTCAATTGGAAAAGGTGTAGTTTCAATACAAGTTTTTGCTCATTTGAAATTCCTTTTTATGTATTTTACAAAAAAATCAATTTAATCTTAAAATTAATTTTACTCTACAAAAAAATAATATCATTGAACAAAGGAAAACTTTTTTCTTCAACTACAGACAATGGTTTTTTAACGAACTCTTTTATCCTTTGCGAATACAAAGCAAAACTTTAGTTTATAACATTTTATTTAAATTAAGAAAATTACTTTTTAGGCTAATATCATTATTATTATTTCAACACGCTTTAGCTATTTTCCAACCAATTAAAACTTTATTTATTAAAAAGAAATATTCTAAAAAAAAATAACAAAAAAATGTTGCACTACAAAAAACAACACCGCTTTTATTATATAAATATAACACAACAAACAAACGGAAACCAAAAACTAAAAAATATGGAAAACAAAAGGAAGAGGAAATTTCATTTTGTTAAAAGAAAAACTAAAAAAAAAAACAAAACTTACTCTGTATCCGTTATACTAGTTAATGGGGCCAATGGTTGCATTGGTGCCACTATACTAGACGAAGGAGGTGATGATGCTCTTGAACTATGACGTGAACCATTTAGTGTATGTCTAGCCATTAAACCGGGATTATTAATATCATTCACCAAACTGGGCAGATGTTGCTGATGATGCTGCTGTTGCTGCTGCTGTTGTAAATGATGTGTATGATGACCATTTAACATTTGCTGTGAACTATGTAAGGCAGGTGTTGGATTATGTTGTAAACTTAATTTACGTGCCGTAGAGGCTATATGATCTTCTTCAGCGGTATAGGGAAAATGATAACCATTCTTATCTGAACCCTCAGACATGCGATCAGAATGATGATCTGGATGTTGCTGAACATTATGATGATGTTGTTGCATTTGTCTTTGTTGCTGTTGATAATCATTTCTTAATAAAGAATGTACAGAATGCATAGAGTCGCCAGCATAAATGGGCGGTTGTTTTTTCAAACTATAATGATTTTCTCGTGATCCATAAATATCGGGTGTTATACGATCATTAGACATAAATGGTGAGCCACCCATTGATCTTTGTTTATCATAAATACTATCACTTAAATAGGCATTATCATTTTGAAATGAACGCATATGATTAACAATTTGTGTACCATTGTTACCATTGGATTGACCATTTCCACTACCAACTCCACCTCCCCCACCTCCCCCACTTCCACCACCATTACTTCCATTACTATTATTACCATTTATGCTGCCATTATAATCATGTTCACTACCATAATGACTGGGTGGTTTATAATTACTAATATTTTGTTGTATTCCCTCGTATTGTACATAATTATCTGGTCTTCGACCATATAAACTTTCCCGCTCCAAACCATCATAACTATCTGTGGGACGTGCATTTTGTAAGTTTTCCAATATCGATGGTGTCATATTGATTTTATTATGATGTTGCTGCATGTAAGAAGTATCAGTGAGATCTGGATTTGGTAAGGGATTTGGTGAGATAGTCATCTTTTGTCCATGATGTACATGTTCATTATCCGAGGCAGTCTCTTGGGACCATCTACCCATATTGGGTGGTGTTTGTAGGTAAGCATCAGGTAGTTGGCTAGACCAACGTGGAGCATAGACAGGTTTATTTACACTTGGAAATAATTGTGGACTTTGCACTACATTGAGTTCAGGTGGTGTGGTAGCTTGTACATGTTCTGTTATATTGGGTAAAAATGAGGGAGTTATACTAACTGCTGTACTACGATGGGTACTTGTGGCTGTACCGGTGGTAGATGATCGATTTGTTCTAGATTCATCATCATCACTTGAATGACTGGATGCCAGTTCTAAAGATCTACCATCGGTTTCTGAGCCCGAGTCTGAATCTTTACGATGTCTTCTAGATTTTCTTTCATGTTGTCCACTGGTGGTGGATGAATCGAAACCTCTTAAGAAACTGGGAGCATCACTATTGGAGTTATAATTTGAAGTCGAAGTGGATGTTTGTCTCAATTGACCATCACTAGGAGAAGATATACTTTAAATTTATCAATTATTTCAGTAAAAAATTTATTATTTCTTAGAAAAATCTATAACACTGGGCAACAAAAAATTTTTTTAAAATTAAAAGCAACAGAGGGCCATAAAAAAAATTAAGCAAAGTTTTCCAAAACTTTTGGGAACAAATTTTTTTTTTTTAACAAATTTGTTGCACAGTGTAATCTAGAGAATATATGACAATTAACACAACATGTTTATAGGACAAAAACGCAAAATTCGAGAATTTTTCAACAAAAAAATATCTAAGAATCTGAGAAAACGTCTCAAAATTTGAGAATTTCTATACCAAAAAGTCTAAGAATTAAGACTTTTTCTATACAAAAAGTTTTTCAAAATCTTAAAATTTTTTATGTTAAAGATGTTTCGGAATTTAAAAAAAAAGTTATAAAACATTAATCAGAATCAAAGAGATTTCTATAGAAAACATTTCTCAAAATGTGAGAAGATTTCTATACAAAAATTTCTTAGTATAATTTAATTTTATTTTAGAACAAATTCTCAGAATCTTTTCTCCAAATCTAGAAAATTTTCTATAGAAAAATTTTTCAACTTTCGCAAATAGAACAAATTTCTTAGAATCTACAAAACTTTGTATAGAAAAACTTTCCCACAATCATAAAAAATTATAAAAAAATTAAGATAAAAAAATAAGAAAAACTTCTCAGAATCTGTAAATGTTTTAGATTTGGAGGATTTTTTTTAAGGTCTGAGAATTTTTCTAAAATCTAATGGATCAGAATCTTCTACAGAAAAAATTTCTCAGATTCTGAGAATTTTTTTTTGAAAAAATGTCTCAGATTCTGAAATTTTCCTGTAGAAAAAATTTCTCAGAATCTAACAAATTTTCTTCAAAAAAAAAAATTTTCAACATAAGAAAAAGTTTCTCAGAATATAAAAAATTGCCTATAGAAAAATTTTTTAAAAATCTGTAAAGATTTTTATATAAAAAATCTTTATATAAAAAATTTCTCAAAATTTGAGTTTCTTTTTTCGAAAAAAAATTCTTAGAATCTGAAAAATGTTCTATATATAGAAATAAAATTCTCAGACTCTGAAAAATTTTCTATAGAAAAAATTTCTCAGATTATATAAAATTTTCGTTAGAAAAATATAATAAAATATAAAAAAAATTTCTACAGAAAAAAATCTCAGAGTCTGAAAAATATTTTTTAGTAAAATTTTCTTAGATTTTTTTTTTTTTAAAGTTTTTCAGAATCTGAAAAACTTTTTCAGAATTTCAAAAAATTTCTATGAATCTTAAAAATTTTCTAGAGAAAATCCTCAGAATCTGGGAATTTTTCTATAGAAATATTTTTGGCATCAGAGAATTTTACGTCTAAAAATATTTTTCAGAATCTAAAAAATATTCTTAAGAAAAAAATTTGTCAGAGTCAAGATTTTTTTTTTTTGAAAACATTTCTTAGAATCTAAAAATTTTTCGAATAAAAAAATTTCTTAATATGAGGCATTCCACACCAAATGTCCAGCGAAAAAAAATATGTGTACCGTAAACTTCTGAATAGGCGGTATGGATAGCCCTATATGGAACTTAGAAAATTGCTTTTTTAATTTTTTAATTTTTCAAAAACTGGGCTTAGAAGGCGTGGTCAAATATTGGAAAAATGGTCAAATTTGTGGCGAGTTGCCTTGATTAAATATTTATCACATTAAAACGGAATGCACCACAATCTCAAAAATTTACATTCTTATAAAGTTTTGTATGGGCTATCGATTAAATTTTTTTTTTTTTTGGAAAATTTTCAGAGTCTGTTCTGAAATTTTCCATTTTTAAAAAAGTAAATTTATCAAAAATTCAGCCACTTTTTTTTTTTCATTTTTAAATTTTTTTTTTCAAGTTTAGATGTTTGTCCATCCACACAAAAAAAAATCAGAAACACATTTTTCGTTTTTTTCGAGAAAATCGCATTTGAATTTTAAATTTCATAACAATTTAGTAATTTGCTTGTATTTTCTTGTGTCAACAGAGCGTATGACGAATATTTATGCAATTAATATTACTCATTCGCAACTTTAAAACAAAGAAATCCCAGCAAATCTTTGGTATTGGGTAGTGATTATATAACACATTACCAGGTAATGTATATACCTTATTTGTATCATTATTTTAGGATGTCTTACCAAACATTTGTTCCACAACGTATTATTTTCAAGTGAAAAATAATGCATTACTAATAATTTGCTACGTAATGCATGATTATTGGAAAAAATTTATTTATTATTTCTAAACATTAAATCATGGATGACTTATATTTGGTTACATTATGTATTATTTGAAAGTTTGAAATAATGCATTATTTATAATTGGATGCATAATGCATTACAATAACATAAAAAATAATTATTTTATAAAAAAATGCATAAGTTTAAACTAGAGATGGGCTCACGACAGGAAATTTCTAACGACACACACTCACGAGCATATTTTATCTACTTACAATCACGTGAGTAAATAATAATACAAAATTACTTTTTCAGTACTAGTAACACCTTATATATTATCTTCTGGTATGCTATATTATTTCATTTCTCGTAACCTATAAAATATCATATATTTTACACCTTACTCGTATTCTTCGTTATAAATTTATGACTTATTTTATACCTTACTGGTATTCTTTGTGATAATGTGGATGCATTACTTTGAGTCTCATCGCCTGTTAAAATCATCAATGCTGCAATGTATAAAATAAGAGATCCTATACCTTATTTTATACCTTATTTGGTAATCTAAGTTTTGCTGGGATACAAGCAAATAACAAAATTGTTATGAAATTTAAAGTTCAAATGCGATTTTCTCGAAAAAAAAGATGAACGTGTTTCTGATTTTTTTTTTATGTGGATGGACAAACATCTAAACTTTAAAAAAAAATAAATAAAAAAGAAAAAAAAAGTGACCGGATTTTTAATAAATTGACATTTTTAAAAATAGAAAATTTCAGAACGGGTTCTGAAAATTTTCCAAAAAAAAAAATTTAATCGATAGCCCATACAAAACTATATTAGAACGTAAATTTTTGACATTGTGGTGCATTCCGTTTTAATGTGATAAATATATAATCAAAGCAACTCGCCACAAATTTTACCATTTTTCCAATATTTGACCACGCCTCTAAGCCCAGTTTTCGAAAATTTGAAAAACCAAAAACGCAATTTTCTTAGTTATATATAGGGCTATCCAAACAACCTATTCAGAAATGTACGGGACACATGTTTTTCTGTAGCGGGACATTTGGTGTGGAATGCCTCATATGTATCTTAGAAATTTTCGATAGCAATAAATTATAAGAATCTGAAAAATTTTTCTTTACATGTTTTCCAACGTTTCGTCAATTATTTGTTGACTTCATCAGGGTTACGTAAATTAAACAGTAATTTTCACATTAAATTAAATATAAATAAATTTTACAAAAAACAAAGAACATTTAACACAAAAAAATAAATTAAAACCACAGCTAAAAAATAATATATTAATTTTTAAGCTGTGGTTTTAATTTATTTTTTTGTGTTAAATGTTCTTTGTTTTTTGTAAAATTTATTTATATTTAATTTAATGTGAAAATTACTGTTAAATTTACGTAACCCTGATGAAGTCAACAAATAATTGACGAAACGTTGGAAAACATGTAAAGAAAAGTTTTTTATTTACATTAAATAATATAGGCCTAATTAGCTGACTTGATACAATTCAAACATTAAATATTTATTAAAATTTGGCCAAATAACACATTAGTATAGAAAAATTTTGATAGAAAAAAATTTCTCAGAATTTTGAAAATTTCTTTCGAAAAAAAGTTTTTAAAGTCTTAGATTTTTTATTTTTTTTTTCCAATTTTAGAATCTGCATCTGAAAAATTTTCAACAGAAAAAAATTCTCAGAATCTAAAAAAAATTCTATAGAATAAGTTTTTCAGAATATAAAAACAAAATTCTATAGAAAACATTTTTCAGAATCTGAGCAATCAGAATCCGAAAAATTTGCTGCCCAGCAAAAACTTGGTAATGACACATCATTACCATTCGAATTACTTGGTAATGACAGAAAATTACCTTTATCATTATTTTGAAATGTAAGATAAGGACTTAGTAATAATGACTTACATAAGTCATTATAATAAAATATAAAAATTTCAGAACTAGATTTTCACTTTTTGACTCACTGTACATTATTTTGAATAAAAATAAAATTAAATTAAATATTTTTTTATTTTTTTAAATTTTTTTTTAAATAATTTTTTCATTACCTATAAGTATATATGTAATTAGTTATTAATACTGGTTTGATAATCATTACATTTGGCACATTTGCTTGTAAATGTAATGGGAAAGGTAATTCGAATCAGAAGTAGTTATAGCTTTTGAATTTCCCATTACACATTTCATTACTTGGTAATGCAAGTTTTTGCTGGGTGTATACATATTTTTCAAAATCCGCGAATTTTCAGAACCCCTCAGAAAGCGAAAATTTTTCTATAAAAATATTCTCAGAATCGGAAAAACTCGAAAGATCTGAAGATCTGAAAATCTGAAAAATTTTCTATAGAAAATATTTCTCTCTTTTTTATTGGAAAAAATTTCTCGAAATCTAAAATTTTTTTATAGAAAAAATTCTCAAAATCTAAAAAATTTTCTATAGAAAAAATTTTCCCAAAATCTGAAAAAAAATTTATAGGAAAATATCCCAAAATCTACAAAAAATTTTAGATTCAGAGAATTTGTTTAAAAAAAAAAAATATAGAAAAAGTTTCTCGGAATCTGAAAAACTTTTTCAGAATCTGAAACATTTTCTAGACAAAATTCTCAGAATCTAAAAAATCTGCTATAAATATACCTTGTCAGAATCTGAGAATTTTCCGTTTAAAAATATTTTTCAGAATCTGAAAAATTTTATCAAGAGAAAATTTTTCAGAATCTGATTTTTTTTTAGAAAAAATTTCTTAGAATCTGAAAAACTTTCAATAGAAAAACTTTCTCAGTATTTAAAAAATTGTCTAAAGAAAAAATTTATCACAATCTGAAAAATTTGCTATAGAAAATATTTCTCAGAATCTATAAAAAATTTTTCTATAAAAAAAGTTTCTCAAAACTAGAGAATTGTTCTATAAAAAAGTTTTTAGAATCTAAAAAAATTTTTAGAATTTGAAAAAGTTTCTTTAGAAAACCTTCCTTAGAATTTAAAAAAAAATTGTTGTTGAAAAAATTTCTCAGAATCTGAAAAAATTTCTCCGAATTTGAAATGTTGCTATAGAAAAAAATTTCTCAGAATATAAAAAATTTTCTATATAAAAAATTTCTCAAAATCTGAAAAATTTTCTATAGAAGAAATTTCTCAGAATCAAGGAATTTTTTTATAGAAAAAATTTTATGATGTTTCTATAGAAAAAATTTCTAACAATCTAAAAAAATTCTTTAGAAAAAGTTTCTATAGAAACATTTTTTTCAGAATCTGAAAAATTTGTTTAAGAAAAAATTTTCCAGAATCTGATTTTTTTTTTAGAAAAAAATTTTTTGAATCTAAAAAGTTTTCTTTAGAAATATTTCTCAGGATAAAAAAAATTCTATAAAAAAAAATTTTCAGCATCTAAAAAATTTTCTACAAAAAAACTTTCTCAGAATTTCAGTACCTGAAATATTCTGTAGCAAAAATTTCTTAGAATCTGAAACATTTTCCATAGAAAAAATTTTTCAGTATCTGAAAAATTTTCTGTAAAAAAAATTTCTCAGAATCTAAAAAAAAATTATAGAAAAAATTTATAGAAAAAATTTCTTAGAATTTAAAACATTTTATATAAAAAAAAAATCTCAAAAAAATTTTCAATGGAAAAAAACTTCTCAGTATCTAAAAAATTTTCTATTGAAATAATTTCTCAAAATCTAAAAAATTTTCTATAGAAAAAATTTTCTCAAAATCTGAAATATATTCTATAGAAAAAATTTCTCAAAATCTTAAAAAATTTCTTGAGAAAAATGTGCTCAAAATCTGAAAAATGTCTGCTGGAAAAATATTTTAGACTCTGAACAATGAAAATCTCTGACTCTGAAAAAATTTCAATGGAAAATAATTTTTTAAGTACTTAAAACAAATTTCTTAGAATCTGAAAAATTTTCTAAAGAAAAAATTTAACAGAATCTAAAAACTTTTCTATAAAACTAATTTCTCAGAATCTGAAAGAAAAAATCTTTAGAAAAAATATCTTACAATCTAAAAAATTGTCTATAGATTAAATTTCTAAGAATCTGGAAACATTTCTACAGAAAAAATTTCTCAGAATCTAAAAAATTTTCAGAATATGAAAACTTCCTTCTGAAAAATTTTATCAGAATCTAAAAAAATGCTCAAAATATATATATTTTTTTTTTGATTCTGAAAATCTGATTCTAAAAATCGGAAATATTGTTTATAGAAAAAATTTCTTAGACTCTGAAAAATTTTCTAAAATCAGATTTTTTTTTTCTGAATCTAAAAAACTTTCTATAGGAAAATTTCTCAGAATCAAAGAATTTTTCTTTACAAATAATGTTCTAAAACTGAAAAATATTATAAAAAAAAAAAATTCTCGGAATCTAAAAAATTTTCTACAGAAAATGTTTTTCATAATCTAAAAAATTTTCTATAGAGAAAGTTTCTCAGTGTCTAAAAAATTTTCTATAAAATTTTTTTTCCAAGATGTGAAAAAAATTTCTTAGAATCTGAAAATTTTTTTATAGAAAAAAATTTCTCATAATCGGAGAATTTTTCTACATAAAAAATTGTCGGAGCTTGAGAATTTTTATGTGAAAAAAAATAAAAATTCTCAAAATCTTGAAAATTTTCTATAAAAATAATTTCTCAGAATCTGAAATTATCGATAGAAAAAAATTTTTAATATCGTAAAAAAAATTTTTTTAAAAAAATTCTCGTTAATTTATTTTCGAAATAATTTTTTAGAAACTGAAAATTTTTATAATGAAAAAATTTCTTAAAATATGAGAAAAATTTCTCAAAAAACTGTCACTTTAAAAATGTTGTGTATTTTTCATTAATTTTTTAAAAACTTCATATATTCCAAATATTCATTAAGGCGCGTTTGCACGGGAGAGAAAACTGCTAGACAAAAACGAATCTGTGCACCTGTGAATTTGACTTTATCAATAATTGTGTCAAATCAAATTCCTCTAAAACGTATTATTTCTTACCTTTTTTTTGATAATGTTACAGATTTTTGCAAGATATTGATATTATTTTTGATTTTTGTTTAATAAAAAAATTATAACGTAAACAAAATTTTTTTTTTTTTTTAGAGATGATATTTAAAAATGCTAGAGTTGACAAATTTTCGATTTTTCTATCGAGATTTCTTTCTCGTGTGAACGCACCTTTAAAATTAGTATGTAAGTATAAACTCACCTATACGGACTGGAACTAGTTTTCGCTGTACTTCTTGATGTTGTACTCGATACACTTATACCCACATTTCTACGTTGCGTATCATATCCGTTGGCATTGAGAAAATTATTTGGCCTCGTTGTGCCGTTAACATTATGCGAACTATTACTAACCACCATGGATGAATCTAAAAGTGGTACTTTTCTACCCATACATCTTAAAAAGGTTCTTTGTAGATTTTCTCGTACCCGTTTGTTGATAATACAATAGCCCACCAAACAGAATATGGCATGCAATAAAACTACTCCGGATAGTAACATACTTAAAAGCTGTGAATTTTCTGATGCTGCCAGGACAGCCAATACCCACATAACACCCATTAGGGGTAGTGAGACAACAGAGAGCCATAGTAATGTACGTAAATTGCCAAAACCCAATACATGATCCTTTAGAGTGAATGCTGCTTTAACAGAAACGAATAGTATTAAAAGATTAACAACCGACATGCCAGCAATCGGTCCAACTAGCCACCATACAACTGGCTCATAAACAGACAGCCAGCAGCTAAAAAATTAAAATAGAAAGAAAAAAAAAGTAGATTATTTTTTTTTTGTTAAAATTGCATACTGCTATTTACAAATGCATTATGTAGAGTTACGCACACATATGTTAGTAAGCACAATGGTATGGAAATGCTGGGGGAAATTGTATCTATTGGATTTTAAGATTTTCTTTTTGGAGCAAACACACTGATATAACGATTCACAAGTCTTTACTGATATGATATACCGAAAATTAACTTTAACAGAATAAGTACACCTAAGCCTCGATTTCAGTAGATAAGTTAATCCTAAGAAAAACAAAAGAAATAGGTAAAAACAAGTGACAGTGGTAAATTCGGCTGTGCCGAATATTTGATACCCTTCATGTAAAAAAGGTTAAAAAAAAAACAAAATAAAATAAATATCTGATCTGTAGAGATGGGCGAAGGGTAAATACCCAATTGGTAAATACCCGGTAAAATAGGTAAATTGGGTAAAAATTGGTAAGTATAAACTATGTTGTAGAAAATTTGGTAAACATGAACATTTTGCAGCAAGGTTAGGTTAGGTTGGATGGGCGCTCGCCATTTGGCGAATTCACTCGGATGCCATAAGGCCCATTGTGATTCCCCTAATCATATTTCGCTACTCCCCCTCTGATACAAAGTTCTACTTTTTAAACCACCCCGTTTCCCTGAGGTATTCCGCTAGAGACGTCAATGAGACACCGAATAGGCAATCCAGGTCGTCGAAAAATCTTTGCCCCAAATGCTTAAGGCGGCTCCTCATTAGGCCCGGACATTCGCATAGCAAGTGCTTCACTGACTCCTCTTCCTCCACTTCCCCACAGCTTCTACAATAGTCCCTATCAGGAATTCCCATACGCACGGCCATTTGGCCAATTATACAGTGTCCTGTAAGTACTCCAACTTATAGGCTAACCGTCCGTTTGCCAAAAGTAAGAAGACTTTTTGTCCTCTTAGGATTCGGCAGTGGCCACAGTGATATCCACCTATCCTTCATCCTATTTTCAGATATCCGATCAATTTCGTACATCAATTCCACTATAGGAACCGAGACGTCAGGTTCTACACGTTCCCCCACCGATTCAGAGCCATTCCTCGCACATTCATCAGCCAATTCGTTCACAGCGACCCCACTATGGCCTGGGACCCAGATTAGCTTGATTGTGTGCTAACGATTCGACGAAGAGATTGTATACAATTCATAACTATTCCCGATTTTACAGTATTTGACTCTAACCCAGCAAAACTTTGTGGGTAGTGATTATATAACACATTACCAGGTAATGCATATAACTTATTTGTAGCATTATTTTATGATGTCTTATCAAACATTTGTTCCACAACGTTTTATTTTCAAGTGAAAAATAATGCATTACTTATAATTTGCTACGTAATGCATGATTATTGGAAAAAATGTATTTCATATTTGTTATTTCTAAACATTAAATCATGGATGACTTATATTTGGTTACATTATGTATTATTTGAAAGTTTGAAATAATGCATTATTTATAATTGGATGCATAATGCATTACAATAACATAAAAAATAATTATTTTATAAAAAAATGCATAAGTTTAAACTAGAGATGGGCTCACGACAGGAAATTTCTAACGACACATACTAACGAGCATATTTTATCTACTTACAATCACTTACAATCACGTTAGTAAATTTAATACAAAATTACTTTTTCACTACTCGTAACATCTTATATATTATCTTCTGGTATGCTATATTATTTCATTTCTCGTAACCTATAAAATATCATATATTTTACACCTTACTCGTATTCTTCGTTATAAATTTATGACTTATTTTATACCTTACTGGTATTCTTTGTGATAATGTGGATGCATCACTTTGAGTCTCATCGCCTGTTAAAATCATCAATGCTGCAATGTATAAAATAAGAGATCCTATACCTTATTTTATGCCTTATTTGGTAATCTAAGTTTTGCTGGGAAGGCCTTCAGAGCTGCGAGCCTATCCACGAAAATGTTAATGACGCAAGGACGAAGGTCCCTTGTCATAATCATCTGCGCCGCTTTGTCAATTGCAAGCACCTCAGCCTGGAAAACACTACACTTATCCGGAAGCCTCAATGAGACCCCGATTTCGAGGCATTCAGAGTAAACTCCCGAACCCGTACCCATCTCCATCTTTGATCCGTCCGTAAAGATTGAGATCGCATTCTCTGTAATAACAGAGTTTTCCGCCCAGTCTTCCCTAGTCGGTATTTGGACTTCGAAGGTTCTGTCAAAGTTCGGCTGTGGTAAGATATAGTCGGTTCTCTGTTCCAGTTCCGTCCCGCCCACCGTACTTAATATAGTCGAGTGTCCCCAAAAGCGTTGCTTAAGCATTTGCGACTCTCTTAACCTTAGAGCCGATTTTGCTGCTGTGCTCTTGACGTAAATATCCACTGGCTGAATGTTTAGTATCACTTCCAGACCGGCCTGGGGTGCTGATCTAATAGCACCAGTGATAATCACATACGCCAGTCGTTGTACCTTCTGTAGGTTGCAGAGATATGATTTCTTATCAACTGCTTTCCACCACACAAGGGCACCATAGATAAGTATTGGTCTAATTATCGCACCATACATCCAGTGTATAATATACGGTTTTAAGCCCCACCTTCTCCCGGTGGGGGTTTTGCAGCATAATTTAATAAATTTTATACTAAATTTTATCAATAAAAATGCTTACAGAGCAGTTGCAAAATAAGAACTTCCCGACTAAAAAAAAATAATACGGTGCCATATAACATTTGATCCCAAAAATGGAGGATCCAAAAATATATGATTATATCTTATTAGATAAAAATTAAGACAATAAGATATAATTAGATACCAAAAATGGAACGGTAAATGTTATCTAATTTGATATTATGAAAAATTAGATCTTATAAGATCTAATAATATATAATTATAGCTTATTAGATCTAACATGATCTTTAATATCAAATCAGATGAAATTTACCGATCCATTTTAGGGATCTAATTATATCAAATTTGATAAAATAAGATATAATCATATATTTTTGGGATCAAATGATGGATCTATTTATATACAATTATATAAAAAACTATATGATTATATCAAAACTTTTTTACTCGGGTTAAGTCAATAACTATATGAGTTTTGATTTTTTTTTAAGATTTTCCCAATTTGCTTACAGTTAGTATTAGAGCCCAGCAAAAACATGGTAATGAGTTGTGAAAAGTAATCATTACCAAGTACATTATTTATAATGAGTGCCCATTACCCTTAACATTATTTTAAGCCCAAAAGTAACTACTTCTCAGTAATATGTTAAAAAGGACATCTAACAAAGGAAGTATCTCAACCCTTATGAACCGATTTGCATGAAACGTAAAATATATATAAAAGAGACAATTCTAAGGTTGGGGTGTCTCGGCTTATCGGCCATATCGGGGATTTAGGGGTTCAAAACATGGGCCAAAAAATGGCGAAAAAATAGTTTTTTGGATTTTTCAGCCATTTCTTTCTAAGAAACTATATGATGTTTACATATGAGAATAAAGGTTTTTTTAATGCCTATCCAACGGTGGCATAACCTTGTAAAAGTTTGGCTTCGTTAAATACCTTTTTCATGAAAATGTGAAAATTTTGGGGGGTATTTATATGAAGACATAGAGCTACGATGTACATATTAATATGAAATAATCTTTATTAAATTTAAGTCAACACGTATTTTTGCTCTAGAGGATATTCCTGTTAGTTCGTGAGTTATCGAAATTTTCCCGGAGGTCCATATGGTTTCATAAGGGGACAACGAAATTTTGAAACACTGATATGGCCGAAAAGCCGAGACACCCCAACCTTAAAATCGTCTCATTTATATATATTTTAAGTTTCAGGCAAATCGGTTCATAAGTGTTGAGATACTTCCCTTTAAGTAATAATATATCCTTGCACTTGCAGTTTTTAATCTTTACAATTCAATTAACTTAAAAAGTACTTAAAAACTTAATAAAAATTATGCAATTTTTAAGTTTTAGTAAAAACAAGTTACATTTCAAAAGTTTTAATTAACTAATTATTTTACTTCTTATTGGTAATGGGTTTTTACTCCTTATTTGTAATCCGAGGCAGTAACTACTTATTTATCTCCATACTCTTCTCTAGTTATTTTTGTCTCACGCCCTTGTTAAAATAATAAGTGTTTCATTTAATAAGTAACTACTTATTAACATTACATTAACCCATTACTAGTAATGCCAATTTTTGCTGGGATGGGTCACAAGTGAGACCGACCCCCATTGTTAAAAAAAATTTTTTTTTTACACAAAATTTTTTTTGCAATGATCCTAAGGTCGGATTTAAGCCTCAAATTTTAAAAACGTATTCCTATAGCAAAGGTTTAAGACAGCAAAAGAAGCATTGCTTTAAAACTAAACAAGTTTGAAAAGCATTGTAAAGTTACCACCAATGCTTTTAAAACTTCTTTAACACGTGGCATTTAAGATGCAACTAATCTGAAATTCAGGTTTTTGCTTATAACTTTTTAACCACTGGATTGATTAAGCTGAAATTTAGTACCAAATAGACCTGGGGAACGGCAAAGATACATGTCAAGCTTTAGTAGTCTCATTATTGTCTTTCGAAAGTTATCGTGTTTATTAGTAACCCGAGTAAAAATAGACATATATTACAATATATAACTTGATACAAACATAATAAATTGTATATAATTATACATCCCTGAGATATTTTCTAAATTTTTTTAATGCAGTCATATGTAGTAATATATAATTTAATCATGATTCGGATTAAAAGGTGTACGGTTGATATAATTATATAAAATTATATGAGGGTCAATACAAAATTTGTTTTTCTGTATAATTTAACATAACATTATATATAGCTTATTCTGTTCCATATAAAACTATATATGTTTCCAATTAACCAAAAATTTTCTAAGGTTTTTAGGCAAAGTATAAGAAACTTTTTAAAATATTCCTAAACATTTCCTTGTTAGGGTTATGTATATCACCTATCTGGTTCGAAGCGTACCCAAACATTTTTTTTTTTTAAATTATATGTTTGGTGAATGTATCGTTGACCTGTGGTGTATCTCAACCCCAACCAAAAAACACCAGGATTTTATATGTTTTTGTGCAATTAGATCTAATTAGATCCACCAATATAAGGCAAGGTCTGGTCAAAACTCGGATGAAATCAAATCATATTTTATACAAGTTGATCTTTTTTAATGCAAAAACATCCACCATTATTCGGATCAAATTGCGTATTAATATATATTGTGTCATATATCATCATATATTGCATCATATAAAAATTTTTACTCGGGAAAGCAATATTTTTTTAAACTTTAAAATAATACGTTGTGGAACAAATGTTTGGTAAGACATCCTAAAATAATGCTACAAATAAGGTATATACATTACCTGGTAATGTGTTATATAATCACAACCCATTACCAAAGTTTTGCTGGGCGTACTCGGCAAACTCTAAAACTATGTCACATCAAAAGCATTTTTCCACCGTTGCTCAGTGTATTTTATATGTTTAAAAATTATGTTCTGTGGACCAAAACAATTGTTTTGTAATTTTTAAATATTTTTTCCATAAAGTACGCAAAAATTCCTTATTTTTGAGCCAGGTTTGGTAAAAAAAATTTGGACATGAATTTTGGTCGAAAAAGGTAATTTTTTTAAACTTTGACAGCTGGTGGCTGACTGAAAATGTCCTTGCAAAAGAGTTTAAACATTTTTCAACAATCAGCTCTTCCGTGGCCACCGTTCGGCAGATATTACGACACGAAATTCCAAGGTTTAGATTTGACGGGACGTAAAACTGTATAAACTTGAAACCAACAATTGCGGCAAGAGATGAGTATTATAACAATTGTACTTCAAAACATTTAAATTGCTTTACTAGTTTTTTTATTCCTTAAAAACTCCATTACACCATTGTTAACATATGTATACCAAAGAATTTCAAAAAACACACAAAATAACCAAATAAAAATCGATTACAAATTTCAAAATCAATCATAAAAACAAAAAAAAAAACAACAAAAAATACTTACAACAGACTATTGCCATATTCATGAGCTCGCACGCCTACCGATAGTCCCACCACAATGGCTGGCGCACCATAACCCATTGCAAAGTAGAAACCCATCGGACCATGATTAATATCCCGCATCTCCGTTAACATACGATACAAATGCACACAGTCAACCGTCGTCCATGCGAATGCGGCCAACCAGAAGTAATGCAAACAAATCGCAATCAACTTGCAAGGGAATTCATTTTCAAGCAAATTACGACGTGATTGCATACCCACAAAGAATAACAATTCGGCAAAGAAAACACACAGTACAATATTCTGATGAATGGTATTCGAATTGGTTTGTTGGCCACGCAACAAAGCCAAAGCAATCAATACGCTCAGTAATACGGGCAGTGAAACCAAAAAAGCTGAATATGAAGTAATTTGAACGAGCAGAGATGGCTCCGGTATATCTTCGGGATCTATTACATCAACAATAACGGCATAGTTGGATATATGAGTACAGGTACAATTGACTAAGATGGGTTGCGAGAGTAGAATATTCAAATTATCATAATCCGGTATATCGGTTTGACAACCTAAACGAGTCCATTGATTGGTAAAAGAATTCCAGCGTACACATTGAGGATTAGAACGAGGTCCAAAACGGGTAACATCTATATCTAGCCACATTTGCAGTTTTATGGGTTGCGAGAGATGAGGTGAACCTAACGAACGATAGGTTATATGTTTAGGTGATTGTAATTGTTCACTAGGATAGATAACTTCCACCTGACGTTTTACTAAACGACGATTTCTATAGAATGCCTCATTTTCTCCTTTTTCTTGTGACTCTACCTCTACACCATGCTGTTCTTCTTCATGTGACTGTTCATAATTATGTAAGTCTTCGGGAGAATCGATAACCTCTTCTCCAGAGTTACCATGAAATTCTATATTATCATCAAATCTAACATTAATATGAGGTTCTTCGGGATCTTGTATTTCTATAGCTTCATTACTATCTGGTTGTTGAGCAGATGATGATGAGGATGATGGTGGTACTTCATGTGCTGTTATACGTATATTTTCTATCATATGTTCCTCACTAGCCGATGTAGAGGCAGCCGATGTTTGTCCTGGTTTTTTGGGCACATCAAATACTTCTATAAATTCTTGTTCTGATGATCCGGTAGCTGAAAATGTTTTCTGTGATGATATTTTACGATATGGTATTTCAATACGTTTTTCTTCGGCCTCAGTGGAGGGAACCAAAATTGCCAAGGATAGTATAGGAGACGCTACTTCTATATCAACACCCCATCTTCGGGTTATGGTCTCATCAAACATATCTGGTACCAATTGTCCTGCATCTTTATATTGAGCATATGATACAATGGCCTTATAATCATTAGTGCCATGCGTAACTTCATTAGTTTCGGGTGGTGATATACCCAACATATCTAGAGGTATCAAGACCTTAGTATATTTATCAAACTTTGTTTTATCTTGTATGTAGTTGTTATATTTCGGAAAAGTTATAACAGGTTTTTGTTTAGCCGAATGTTGTAGAAAAGCACTGGTATCGGGTAGTATAACACTTTCAGTAGTAAAAGCGTTGGGCTTCAAATATTTTGTCTTATGATATTCACTCAATTGTTCCGGTTCATAACCGAATAATGATTCTGTGGTTACTATATCTAAACCAAAAGCCATATTAGGTTGTACTATCTCAAAAGGATTGGTATAAGTATCATGTTGAGATCTAGCTAAAATAACCATGTACTTATTAAAAGCATCTATTAGATCATCGGGACCACGTTGTATTAATTCTTGTGCTCGCTTCCATTCTTGAGAATATTTACGATCTAAAATAACACTAGCCGACTCCACTAGATTCTTAATAAAATATTTATCTTGAGAATGTGTTAAATTTAAACCATTTTGCATTAGTTCATAGTTGATTAGTTCCTGTAGTAAACCTTCGGTTACCAATAGATCAGCACCATATAAACGATCATGAGAAAATTTCATTTCATCTGATAAATATTCCATATCCAATTCATTAGACCAGACATTATTGTTTTCATTTAACAAAAAACTCGATTCCATTTTATATCTACGATGATCTTTGGTTAAAGGTTTCTTAACCACCTTAGTACGATCCACGGTAATGCAAGCTTTTTGTAGATTTTCTGCTAGTTTAATGGCCACAAAAGAATTTAATTCCAATTCTAGTTTTTCCAATTGTGATAATTGTTTACGTAGTTCTACAAATGGTTCAGAAGTACAATTAAACATATCTGCTATATTCCAGCCTCCCGATAAACTATCACAAGTTCTTTGGCCTTTACCTTTGGCGGGTAAAGGACAATTTTCTACGGTTGTACTACCTAAAGGAGTACGAGGCCACCATACTCCCGCCGCAAATGATCTTGGGCAAGCATCATACACCACCTCACAACCATTTAAAGTAACCTCGGCGTAAGGATTTGAACAAGAATCACATCTACGACCTATAACACCTTCACGACATTCACATTGACCGGTTAAAGGATTACAAGCACTATTGAATGAACCTATTGAATAACAATCACAAGGTATACAAGCAGTTTCATTTATCGGTTGATAATGATTAGTTTTACAATGGCATAGTCCCGAAGTTTTATGACAATCTGGATGGTAACCTTGTTTTGTATTACACTTGCAAGGACCACAAACTTTTTCACCCCACCATCCTCCCGGACACGGTTGTTGTACAATTTTCTCACAATATTCACCATGTTGATAGGTAGAATTACACTCACAACGGTAACCCTTTGATTCGGTAACATTAGCTCTACATATACCAGCTGCACAGGGATTTACCGTACATATCGGTAAACATTCTGGTCCAACATAACCCGGCAAACAATCACATTTAGCATTATCCCACATTGAAAAACAGGAAGAATGTGCTGGACACATGGAAGGGCATTCAGCTTTTGAAACACAACCATCTTCAACATTTTCACGTATGGTAGGACGTGTTAATACCGATTGAGCAGCACCTATGCGTACATCTTGTACACATCCCTCATAAGGTAAAAGATCTCCTATCTGACCTATCGAACTATCAGCATTACCAATAACAATTTTACCCACATATAAACCCTGGATTTTATTGGATATTGGAACAGCTCCGGTACGTTGGCCAAAATCAACAGAGAATTGTAGTTCAGATCCTAACCATTTTACTTCAATACGATGCCATTCACCATCCGCCAAGAAAGCACCAGCCAAAAACATTGGTTCATTATCATAAATATAATAGAGTATACCATCTTTGAGACATATAACAGCTGAACTATTTTGTCCTATTTGTATTTGTATAAGAAAAGCATCTTGTTGTCTAGTTCTTATGGACAGCGAGGTAATCCAAGGTAATTGTATAGGTCGTAGTAAAGGATTAAAACTTAAACTACCATCACCAGAGAACCTCCAGGGTGCGGGTATAGTATCTTGACATTGATTACCAGCATAACCTTCAGGACATTCACAAGTATAAATATTCCAACCTTCACGACAAGCACCACCATTGAAGCAGGGTTCAGAAGAACATAATGGATTCTTTTGGGGACAACCCGATATAGTACCATTATCGGCTACATAAGAATTTAAATCAATATAACGTTCATCTATACGTAAGTCAGAAATACAACCCACATAATCTTGATTATCGATGGGAAAGTGGGCCGGTATTCTAGGTAGTCCTCCAATTTGTAAGGGACCTGTTAAATCCAAAAATCTATGACAGGTTTCGGTAAGCAGAGAACATTTTTTATCCAATTTCAAAGAAGTTTGATTAGCACAATTCCATTTTTCTCCCAAATTTCCCGATAAGGCAATAGCTGTATCACATTTATCCAATATTAAAGTAACCGTACGATTTAAATAAACCACCTCCACTTCATGCCAATGACCATCGGATACTTTGGAGTGTTGTATCACCGAAACCTTTTCATTACGATCACCCAAAGAATAAGTAAATGTTATATGACCTTGTACTATCTCCAAAGCAATAAAATCATGTAATTCATTATAACGTCCATTATATAAAAGCAAACCATTTTCGTGTACCGTAGCAAAACGTAATTTTATATTAAAACGATGTCTCTGCTTAAGACTTTCAAAGGTTAAGAATGAGTTGCGTGAGAAAGAGCGGGAACGTAATTCACAAGTGGGTGTATATGGTGGTGGTTGTGAGGACAAGTAAGTATTCATACATGATAAACCATCCTCACATACATCAGACATGCAGGGTTTTAATTTTCTAATATCAGTTTCACAATTAACACCAGTTTGAGAAGCAGGACATATGCAAGTATAACCACCCTCTCTTCGTATACAGGAACCACCATTTAAACAAGGATCAGAATAACAAAGATCTACTTCGGTATCACATAGATAGTGCTCCTTGCTGCCCGTAAAACCTTCAGGACAGGAACACGCAAAGGTATTTACAGGATAAATTGGTCGAAATAATACTGTATCACTGTGTATAAAATCCGAAGCATTACCAAATTTCAAAACCGTCAGACATTCTTCAAAATTTAAACAAGGTTCTCGAACACATAAATTATCATCAAATGGTAATACTTCCACAGTAGCCAATCTAGCTAAAATAGCACGATTTAAATAAACACGTTCTTGTAGATATTGAGGAGTATAGAATTCTTCATGTGAAACATCTGGTCTCTTGGCAGAAAAGCTGACATTTAATATTCTCGAAGTAACATCAGTATCATCTTGTATGGAAAAGATAAATATATTTTCCTTTGGACATGGTATAATAGCAGCCAAACCATCTAAGAAAAAGTTCAGCAAAGGAGATAGGAAAGCTTCCTCCGTCATTTCATTAAGTCTTACGGTAACCGAATTGAATAACATATCTTCGGTAATTAAACGTACTGCCAATTGCATGATAGCCTTAGCCTCATTTATGCCATCTGTGACAGAAACTTCCATGGTAGCAAATTTTGGCACATTTGTATTCAACTGAGGACTTAAACTTAAACCTCCGGTAGATTGATTTAATCTGATCAAGTTGGCATTGTTACCCGATAATATACGATAAGTTAATTTATCACTAACATCAGCATCGAAAGCGGGTATACGTCCAATATCTCCACTTGGAAAATGATCACGGAAATTATTGAATATAACTTGAAAATCCCGTAATACCGGAGCATTATCATTAACATCTGTCACTAAAATCTCAACATGAGCATCATTACGTAAAGGAGGACTAGCGGCCCGTATAACCAATTCAAATTTCTTACGATTAGATTCATAATCTAATTCGGTCATAGTTAAAAGTTGTGCCCGCTCAGACCCCGGTCTTGTAACCAAAGAAAATGAATTTGAATCATCACCTCCTATGATAGAATAATGAACAACAGCATTAACACCTTCATCGGGATCATGAGCATGTATTTCACCAACAACCGAACCAACAGGAGAATTCTCCGGAACATATAAGGTAATTTTATCGGAAGCAAAGGTGGGAGGAGAATCATTAACATCTTCTAAACGTATTTGTACTTCTACCGAGCTAGACATAGCCGGTGAACCTTTATCAACAGCCAAGGCGGTAAGATGATACACAGCTACACTTTCACGATCTAAGCCTTTATTAGTACGTATAGTACCCGAAGTGGGATCTACAACAAATGAACCATCTTCAACATCACGATCACTTAGTAAGTATTTAATGCGACCATTTAAACCAATATCAGGATCAGAGGCCGACACCTGCAACACCGAGGTGCCCACTAAAGCATCTTCTAATATGGAGGCTTGGTATAAAGGATTTTTAAATTGTGGTGGATTATCATTAACATCGGTAACACTTATTTCCACATCAGTAGTATCACTCAACGAAGGATTGCCGCCATCTTTAGCGGTTACAGTTAACAAATAACCACTAGTTGTCTCACGATCTAATAAAGCATTTGTAACAATGGCTCCAGTTTGGGCATTTATGGAAAATGGATCTGGACTGCTTAAACCATTAATGTTTTCATCGTTCAAAGAATAAGTAATCTGAGCATTAATACCAACATCACTATCAGTAGCCGAGACTACCAAAACTGTTGTTCCAATAGGTGCATCTTCAAATACCGAAGCACTATAGGGAGCATTTTCAAAAATGGGAGCAAAATTATTAGCATCTGTTATATTTATATTAACCGTAGAAGTATCAGCTCTTCCTCCTGAATCGGTGGCGGTAATAGTCAATAGAAATCTTTTTTCTTGTTTATAATCTAAAGATTGTGCTATTGTAATTAAACCCCTGCCATTTTGCGATGTTATAGCAAATCTTCCTCTCGTATTACCCGAAGTTATTTCGTAATGTAAACGTGAATCTTCATCGGGATCTGTAGCAGTAACAGTACAAACTGGTGTTCCTGGTGGTTGATCTTCACCAACATTAGCTTCATAGTATTTTGGATTAAAAACAGGATCATTATCATTAACATCTTGTACGGTAATAACTACCGTGGAACTGGCGGATTTCGGTGGTACACCACCATCTTTTGCTATTACTTGAAAAGCAAAACGATTTTGTTCTTCACGATCTAATTGTTTAATAGTTTGTATCCAACCAGTACGTGAGTCAACTGACAAAGGAAAATTATCATCTCTTTCGGATATGCTATATTGTATTTCAGCATTAGCTCCTTCATCTGAATCATAAGCCTGCACCCTTATAATATTATAACCCACCGGAACATTTTCTAAAACCGATTCTTGAAATTGTGACGTATAAAACCTCGGCGCGTTATCATTAGTATCGATAACATTAACCAACAATTGGGTAGTATTACTCCGCGAAGGACTCCCACCATCTTGAGCACGTATAACCAAACGATAACTTCGTACACTTTCATAATCTAATGGTTTTACCAAACTAACATCACCACTCATCGAATCAATGGCAAATTGTGATTGTGTATTACCACCTATGATGGCATAACGTATGGCAGCATTGTTACCCTGATCTGCATCGGTAGCCCGTATATGCGCGACAACATTATCATCACCCCATTGATCTTCGGGTACTTGTACTGTGTAGGTGCGTTCACTAAATTGTGGATAATTATCATTGTCATCCAGGATTTTTACTAAAACACTGGCTGTGGCAGTTTTACGTTCACTCTGGGCCGATGCCATATCCGATGCGGTAACTACAATATTGTAGCTATCCGATGTTTCGCGATCCAGTGAGGTACGTGTAGCAATAACACCACTACGTGCATCTATACGAAATATTGGTATTTCTTGATCTTGTAAGGTACCAGTGCCATCTGTAAGAAAAGATAAATTATAAGTTAAGATTTTAATTTTTATTGAAGGGTTTCCAAGTTTGACTTTCTAGAAAGGTATATTAAGAATTAATGTCTTGTCTGCTATATTAAGGAGTAAAAAAACGTCTCTCATTATCCCTTTCTAAAGAATATTAAGGCGCGATCTTATACTTAAATAATCATTATGAAGCTATTTCAAGGAAGACTTCCGTACGGGCATTCTTCAATATTGATTAAACTTAAATAAGTTTTTGGAAAAGGGAAGTAATGGGTCACTTTATTTATTGAATAAATCGAAATCCACCAAAAGGGAGTAAAAGAGCAGGGGAAATCAAGATTTCAACTATGATCGTACTAAAAAATGTATCAGAAAAATGATTCAGATTCTAAGACATTTTTCCTATAGAAAAATCTAAGGTTCTAAGACATTTTTCCTATAGAAAGAGCTTCAGATTCTGAGACATTTTTCCTATAGAAAAAGTCTCAGATTCTGATAGATTTTGAGAAATTTTTCCTACATAAAAGTCTCAGATTCTGAGACATTTTTTCAATAGAAAAAGTCTTAAATTCTGAGATTCTACAACGTTTTTCATATAGAGAAAGTCTGAAATTTTTCCCATAAAAAAGTCTCAGATTATGAGACATTTTTCCTATAGAAAAGTCCAGATTCTGAGACATTTTTCCTCTTAGATTCTGAAACATTTGTCCTATAGAAAAAGTCAGAAGTTCATCTTTTATAAATTTTGTTGGACTTGTAGGACATGCTTCCCTTGGATCTATATATCCAAGAGTAGCCTTGGCATCTCTGTACAGACTCATGGCATGGGGATTACAATGCAGGAAATGGTTAATTGTATGATGTGCTTTCGGAACTTTCTCCGATGTTTGCCGTGCCTTTGCAGAGAGTTTGGAGGGAAGTTCAGTGTAAACTTTCCGAGAGAGAAGACTACACCACTTACAGATGTAATTCGAAAAAGATAAATTGTAATTCGAAGATTCTATTTGTAATTCGAAGATTCCATTTGTAATTCGAAGATTCCATTTGTAATTCGAAGATTCCATTTGTAATTCGAATACTCCAATTGTAATTCGAAGATTCCATTTGTAATTCGAAGATTCCAATTGTAATTCGAAAAAGATCAATTGTAATTCGTAAAAGATTAATTGTAATTCGTAAAAGATCAATTGTAATTCGTAAAAGATCAATTGTAATTCGAAAAAGATCAATTGTAATTCGAAGATTCCAATTGTAATTCGTAAAAGATCAATTGTAATTCGAAAAAGATCAATTGTAATTCGAAGATTCCAATTGTTATTCGAAAAATATCAATTGTAATTCGAAAAAGATCAATTGTAATTCGTAAAAGATCAATTGTAATTCGTAAAAGATCAATTGTAATTTGTAAAAGATCAATTGTAATTCGAAAAAGATCAATTGTAATTCGTTAAAGATCAATTGTAATTCGTAAAAGGTCAATTGTAATTTGAAAAATATCAATTGTAATTCGAAAAAGATCAATTGTAATTCGAAAAAGATCAATTGTAATTCGTAAAAGATCAATTGTAATTCGTAAAAGATCAATTGTAATTCGAAAAAGATCAATTGTAATTCGAAAAAGATAAATTGTAATTCGAAGATTCTATTTGTAATTCGAAGATTCCATTTGTAATTTGAAGATTCCATTTGTATTCGAAGATTCCATTTGTAATTCGAATACTCCAATTGAAATTCGAAGATTCCATTTGTAAGATTCCATTTGTATTCGAAGATTCCATTTGTAATTCGAATACTCCAATTGAAATTCGAAGATTCCATTTGTAATTCGAAGATTCCAATTTTAATTCGTAAAAGATCAATTGTAATTCGAAAAAGATCAATTGCAATTCGAAAAAGATCAAGTGTAATTCGTAAAAGGTCAATTGTAATTCGAAAAAGATCAATTGTAATTCGAAAAAGATCAATTGTAATTGGAAAAAGATCAATTGTAATTCGTTAAAGATCAATTGTAATTCGTAAAAGGTCAATTGTAATTTGAAAAATATCAATTGTGATTCGAAAAAGATCAATTGTAATTCGAAAAAGATCAATTGTTATTCGTAAAAGATCAATTATAATTCGTAAAAGATCAATTGTAATTCGAAAAAGATCAATTGTAATTCGAAGATTCCAATTGTAATTCGTAAAAGATCAATTGTAATTCGTAAAAGATCAATTGTAATTCGAAAAAGATCAATTGTAATTCGAATAAGATCAATTGTAATTCGTAAAAGATCAATTGTTATTCGAAAAAGATCAATTGTAATTCGTAAAAGATCAATTGTAATTCGAAAAAGATCAATTGTAATTCGTAAAAGATCAATTGTAATTCGAAAAAGATAAATTGGAATTCGAAAAAGATCAATTGTAATTCGAAAAAGATAAATTTTAATGCGTAAAAGATCAATTGTAATTCGTAAAAGATCAATTGTAATTCGTAAAAGATCAATTGTAATTCGAAAAATATCAACTGTATTTCCATTGATATTTTACGAATTACAATTGGAATCTTCGAATTACAATTGATCTTTTACGAATTACAATTAATCTTTTACGAATTACAATTGATCTTTTCGAATTACAATTGATCTTTTTCGAATTAAAATTGATCTTTTTCGAATTACAATTGATCTTTTACGAATTACAATTGATCTTTTACGAATTACATTTGGAATCTTTCGAATTACAATTGATCTTTTTCGAATTACAATTGATCTTTTACGAATTACAATTGATCTTTTTCGAATTACAATTGATCTTTTACGAATTACAATTGATCTTTTACGAATTACAATTGATCTTTTTCGAATTACAATTGATCTTTTTCGAATTACAATTGATCTTTTACGAATTACAATTGATCTTTTACGAATTACAATTGGAATCTTCGAATTACAATTGATCTTTTTCGAATTACAATTGATTTTTTACAAATTACAATTGATCTTTTACGAATTACAATTGATCTTTTACGAATTACAATTGATCTTTTTCGAATTACAATTGATCTTTTACGAATTACAATTGATCTTTTTCGAATTACAATTGATCTTTTTCGAATTAAAATTGATCTTTTTCGAATTACAATTGATCTTTTACGAATTACAATTGGTCTTTTACGAATTACAATTGATCTTTTACGAATTACAATTGATCTTTTTCGAATTACAATTGATCTTTTACGAATTACAATTGGAATCTTCGAATTACAATTGATCTTTTTCGAATTATAATTGATCTTTTTCGAATTACAATTGATCTTTTTCGAATTACAATTGATCTTTTTCGAATTACAATTGGAATCTTCGAATTACAAATGGAATCTTCGAATTACAATTGGAGTATTCGAATTACAAATGGAATCTTTTTAGCGATGTTCGTCTGTCCGTCAGTCTGTGGAAATGGTGATCACGACCAAAATATTACACGGAGATGACTGAAACTTAACATATTTATTGGAAATTCTCCTGAGCAGTTTGGTATTGCATTTGAGCGATATCAGTTCAGCGGTTCAAAAGTTATGAACGAAAAGTTAAGGAAACCTCAAAAATTTTGGTACATTCAACATAACCTAAAAATACAAAATGCTTTAATTCGGCTGCTGGTTGACATATGTGAACATAATTGAACACCGGAGGTACTTAAACAAGTACGAACACATTTTTTGACAAAAAAAGAATAAAATCGCGGATTTTTTTGCAAAATTTTTTTTTGCGGAAATTTTTTTTTTTTTTAAGTTTTTTGCAATAATTTTTTTGCAATTGTGGAGGGTATTAATACATTCGGCAGGGCCGAATTTAACTTTTTTACTTGTTTAATATTTGTACTTGTCCTAGGATGCCACTAGTGATAGCAAATGAAAGAGGAGGATCTCCACTAATTTTCTTATTTCATTATTTTTATATATCAGGAAAAAGGAGGTTAGTTACGTACTTTCAAGAATTTATCCTTCAATATCGTTCAAAATTTTCAACAAAATAATTTGACAAAGTTTTCAAATGACTTTATTCACATCCCTTTATTTTGATATGGCAAAATAATAAATGGAAAAATTTTAGGAGATTCTCCTCTTTCATTTGCCATCACCACTGTCATCCTAGGACAAGTACAAATATTTCAAAAATATTTTACAAAAGGTATCATTTAAAACTTTAAAGTCCTTTTAAAAACAGGGTCATAAAATGAAAAACTGTAAATGCAGTTTTACTCCATTTGATCTCTACTTTCAGACGTATATCATCCGGTTCATGTTTAATATTGGCTGTCGGATGGTGAAAGAAAATGCCAACATAATTTCAAAATGAAGTGTGGTATTTTGGACGTAATGACTTGGTTAATAGAAAAATAAATGGATGTAGAGAAAATTCAGTATTTGTTCAGTCACAACATCTAAAATTGTCCAAATGTGTAGGTGAAGCCACAGTGAGGTCTAATTAGAGAACATGGTATGTCTCTTGTGGGTTCCCGGTCATAGGAGAACACGGGGAGATAGAGAATACATAGAGGCGAAGGTGAAAGAAAAAATAATATCACTATCTTTTTCTAATTTCTTACACGTAGGTTGTCGATTTGAATTCACCATACAATACATGTTTACAACCCAATGTTTGACACCTTCGCCTTTATGTATACTCTCTATGCACGGGTTGAACGTTGAAATTAATTTTTCGATTATTTGACAAACATTGACTCCAACACAATTTCTCACATTCCGGAACCTCAGATTGGTATAGGCTTGACATGGATGATGCGTTTGATCAACTCTCACATGAAATCAATTTTCATGGAAAGATGAACAAATCAGCTGACATGCAGGATACTAAATGTTTTGTAATAGGACCAGATCGGAAAGTGTCAAAACTATTTTCTCAGTCTGAGGAGAAAAGGCTGTCGAAATCTAACTAGTCTAATTACGGGATACATGCCTGTGTCTTCATATGACGAGATTGGCTGTCTTATCAAACCCCTTGTGTACAGCTTGTCTTGGGGATGAGAACACAACAGAACACTACGTCTTTTGTTGCCCAGCGTTTTCAAGAGCTATACTGCGGTAATGGGCTATAATATTCTGTCACTGGACATGGTCCATGGATTTTCCTTGTCTGACTTTCGTAGGTCTGTGAAAGCAATTTAGAAGTTCTGAGCAAACAACTTTAACTCTCATCAAACTTTCTTTCATCCTTTATTAATTTTCCTTTTCATGGTACGGTATAATGGAATTTTTTAAGTCTGCCAAGGACTTAGGTTAGGTTGTAAGGGACTGCTGATACTTTACGTTCACAAATAGATTTTGAATTATAATGAAGTTCGCCTGCTTGTCCCTGCCGTTAAACCAATTTGAGCTCCTTATGAAACTACTAAGATATTGAATTTCGACATCCGAAAAATCAGAAAGATTGTGCAGCTCCCTAGACCACAGTCAGTCAAGTCTTGGAGATGAAAGTACCACGAAATTTCAGATAAAGTGTTCGATAGTTTCCAACTCCTCCTCATCCATGTAACTCCGTCAAAATTCATTTTACGGCACTTTTAACCGCTGTGCGTGCTTTCATATAAGACAGTGTCCGGTAATTACATCAACCTTAGTCAAAATCTCGCCTCTTGGAAGCTCACTTGTGCCCTTCTGATTGAGAGAAGGCCGAACATGTCGTATAGTCTCAACGTCGCGGAAAAAGACGTAGATTTTGCCTGCAAGTTTCTAGAAGCATTCTCGGCTTTATTAAAAGCCTGATTATTAAGGGCACCCTTTTTAGGCTGCACCATAGATTAATATAATCTTCTAGCAGCATACCAACACATTCCAGTTCTGTGGGAACCTCTAAGGTAGTTTCCAGTCTTGCAAGCTCATCGGATTTACAATTCTGTGGAATGTCTCCGTGCCGTTGGACACCTAAGGTTAGGTTAGGTTAGGTTGTAAGTGTCTGCTGACGTTTTACGTCAACACACGTAGACTCTGAGGTCGATTGTGATACCACGGGATCGTAATAGGTTTCCCTACTAGTCCCTGTCGTTAAACCAGTTTGAGCTTCTTATGAAACTCCTTAGATGTTGAATTTTGACATCCGACAAATCAGAAAGATCGTACAGCTCCCTAAATCCCAGTGAAGCAAGTCGCTGACCAGAAAGTGCCGGGCAATGGCAAATAAAGTGTTCGATAGTTTCCAACTCCTCTTCATCCATGCAACTTCGGCAAAAGTCATTCGACGGCACATTTAACCGCTCTGCGTGCTTCCCTATAAGACAGTGTCCGGTAATTATAGAAACCACCGTCGAAATCTCTCCTCTTGGAAGCGATATCAGCTCACTTGTGCGCCCCTGATTAAGAGAAGGCCAAATCAGTCGTGTTGTCTCACACGTCCATCCATTTGCCCATCTTTGATTAGTCTCCGTCGCAGAACAAAGCCGTAGGTTTTGCTTGCAAGTTTCTAGAGGCATACCAACACATTCCAATTCTGTTGGAACCTGTAAGGTAGTTCCTAGTCTTGCAAGCTCATCGGCTTTGCAATTCCCTGGAATGTCTCTGTGCCCTGGGACCCATATGAGTCGTATGTTAAACTGCTTGGCCATCTCATTTAAAGACGTGCGGCAGTTAAGGGCAGATCTTGTTTTCAGAAACATTGAATCCAGGGACTTGACCGCGGCTTGACTGTCAGTATAGATGTTGACTGCGGTTGTAGACAAGACATTGCAGCTCAACCAGTCAGCCACTTCCTTATTGCCAGCATCTCTGCCTGGTAAACACTGCAATGATCTGGCAATCTACGAGCCAGGCTCAATCCAAGCTCTTCCGAATAGACCCCAAAGCCCACTTGTTCGTGCAGCCTCGATCCATCTGTGTAAAAATTTATGTTAGCTCCACTTCCCGGAGTATCCCCCATCCAAGACTCCCTGGATGGTATCATAGTGGTAAAGTGGCGCTCAAAGAGGCTCAAAGAGGGAGCACAATCCACATTTTGTGGTATTGTTATCTTTTTCAAGATCACGCTATGGCCACAATCGCTGCTCCTCCATTGCAGCGTGCTATTAAGTTGAATTGCCGACGCAGCTGCATACTGCCTACCCAATATGTCCAAGGGTATCAGGTGAAGGAGGATTTCTAATGCAGCCGTAGGTGTAGTACGAAGAGCACCAGTGATGCACATTGACGCCATTCTCTGTACCTTCGTGATAAAGACACAGTTCGCTTTTGTTTCTAAAGCAGGCCACCAGACAATGATTCCATACAGCAAAATTGGACGCACCACTGCTGTATAGATCCAATGAACGACTTGAGGGCTAAAACCCCATCGTTTTCCAATGGCCCTTTTACAGGAATACAAAGCAATCGTTGCTTTTCTCACCCGTTCCTCAATATTACGCTTGAAATTCAGCTTCCTATCTAGAAATACTCCAAGATACTTGGCTCCATCTGAGAAGGTGATTTCAGTACCGTCCAGAGAAATAGGATTAAAAGCAGGAATCTTATTTTTCCTTGTAAATAAAACAAGCTCTGTTTTACTAGGATTAACTCCTAGACCACAGTCTCTTGCCCATTAAGACAGATCTTTCAGAGAACCCTGAAGAATGTCCCGCAATGTTGGCAGATGCTTCCCCTTTACCGCTATCGCGACATCGTCAGCATATGCGACAACATGACAACCACGTGCTTCTAGAGATGGTTCCAAAGACAGGTTCCAAAGAAGCGGCGAAAGAACACCTCCTTGTGGTGTGCCCCTATTGACAAATCGAGATATGACGGACGCTCCCAATTCAGACGTTATACGTCTACTGGCAAGTAGGCTTTCCACCATTAAAACGATTTCACGCTTTACTCCCAGACCAGACAATGCCAATATTATCGATTGTGGGATGACATTATTAAAAGCCCCCTTAATGTCAAGAAAGGCCACCATAGTGTACTCCTTTACCGAAAGCGATCTCTCGATGGTACCAACGAGCTCATGAAGAGCCGTTTCTGTTGATCGTCCCTTGCTGTATGCATGTTGCTTTGTCGAAAGCAACCTCGGGTCAATCACTCTACGCAAATATGAGTCTATCATTCGTTCCATTGTCTTTAACAAAAAAGAAGACAGACTAATTGGTCTGAAATCCTTCGGAGCTGTGTGGGAACTTTTCCCAGCCTTCGGGATAAATACGACTCTGGTATCCCTCCATTTTAAAGGAATATTCGACCAGTTGATGCATGCTGTGTATAGATTATACAGCAACGGGGCTATATAGTCCGACACTTGCTGCAACTCAGCCGGGATTATACCATCAGGTCCCGGGGATTTATAGGGCCTGAAGCTTTTTATCGCCCAGATTAATGTTGGCATATTTATTATTTCCGAAGCAATTTCAGATGCTTGGGCGTCAGAATGTTCCAAAGCTTGAAACGGCGTCATGGAATTGCCCGGAAAATGCGTGTTTAAAAGGAGATCCAGCGACTCTCCACTGGAGGAAGACCACACCCCATTAGGATCTTTCAGGTATCCCAGGGTGCAAGGAGAAGAAGCCAGAACCTTGCGCAGCCTGGATGCCTCAGAAACGTCTTCTATGTTTCCACAGAAGTTTTTCCAAGAATCACATTTTGCATTTCTGATCATCTTTTTATAACTCTTAAGTTGCAGCCTGTATGCAGACCAGTCCTCGTCCGATCTTGAAAATTTAGCCTTATTAAAGAGCTTTCTGCAGGAATCTCTGCTCGTCTGCAACTCATTTGACCACCAAGGTGGCTTTTTTTCCCTCTAGGCTTTGAAGAAGGACAAGACGCATCCAGGCACCTATTACAAACATTTGTTATATGGTCAACCAGACAGTCATTTTCCGCCAAACTATGCGGTTCAGATAAGGGTACTTCATCCAAAAGCAAAGAAAAAGTCTCCCTATATTTCACCCAGTTTGTTCTCCTCAGATTTCTAGAGACTGTCTCAACCGGGGCACGCTCCCTGAGTAAAAACTCAATGTAGCGATGATCTGAGAAAGAATGCTCTTCCAAAACTCTCCAGTCATCAATTCTATCAGACAATGTATCTGATACAAGTGTTACGTCAAGAACCTCTTGCCGCGTACTTGTAACGAAAGTTGGTTCACCACCCTTGTTACAAATATACAGGTTAGTGCTTAACAAAAACTCCAAAAGTGATTCGCCTCTATCATTTGTGTCTGTACTTCCCCATATCGAATGATGTGCATTAGCATCACAACACACTACTAACTGGTGTCCCCTAGATTCAGACTCCCGAATTAGATCGACAACCTTCTCCGGGGGTATTGACCCCGGATTAGGAAAATACGCAGAGGCGAGCCAAATAGACTTCCCATGAAGCTCTAAGCTAGCCGCTGTAACATCCATATCACTAAAAGTTGATAAAAAGAATATATTTAAGCCATTTTTTGCCAAGATACAGGCTCTTGGTGAGCCCTCACCTTTGGCAACCACCAACTTAAACCCAGGGGTCTTCAATCCGCAAACCCTGCCACCCCGCACCCAGGGCTCTTGGATAAAAACCAAGTCAAATGCTCCTGTCGTCAGGCGCAGCAAGAGTGCAACTGAGGCTGCCTTACAGTGATGGAGGTTTATTTGTAGGAACCGCAACATCTTGTTTTATTTCCACCATCCTTTCCACCACTGTGTTATTGGCTTCATCCTCCGTGTTATCAAAGAGGTCGCATTCGTCCCCAGATTCGGTTTCGAATAAGCCAGATATATATCCCATCTGTTCTGAATCGGAGGCAACAGAACTCTCCGAATTCCTCACTGCATGGGCCTCGTCCTGAATGTCACCCATCGTGGCATCAGCTTTATCCTCCATGCCATCACAGAGGTCGCATTCGTTACCAGATTCGGTTTCAAAAATGCCAGATGCATCTCCCATCAGCCTAGAATCGGCCAGCTGAATATCAACCTTTTCCACATTCTCCTCCCCAGCCGACTCTGCCACTGGCTTGTCTGCGTCCAAAATAGTCTTCTGGTCGCCCTTGTAGACATTGACTCTTATATGAAAAAATCCAAATCTAATAATGCCGTCAGTCCTAGCTAAAAGCGGAAGCGATTCCTCATTAACCAAGACCACTGCTTGACAACGAGCGCCCTCCATCTCACCCAATCTGGCAATTTGCCAATTCTGAGTTGGAAGGTCAGGATTGCAGACTTTTATCATCTTAAGAATCACAGCAGTGTCATTTGTAGCCATTGGGATCCATGCATGAGCTCTGGGTTGCGAGGGGATATCATGTTTTTCCACAACGTCCAGTCTGGCTCCAGGCCATAACTCTCCCACTTGGCTAATGGCAACCTTAAACACGGCTGCGGATCTTTCGTTCCCAAAAGCAACGAGTTTTACTCGCCCCTGATACCAACCTGCGTTGACAGTAGTAGGGAGAAAATCAGGCATACTCTCAAGGAGCCTATAGTAGATTTCATTTAGTTTAGTTTCAACTAAACTCCACTTGTCCCTTGGAATACTACAATCCCCATTTTGCCTGTTTATCACAGCCCTAACGAAGTTACCTTTAACCACTTCACTAAAAGACTGAGTCCAGACGTTGCCGGTCACCTTAGATCTCTTAGGTAAAGGTTTCTAGTCGGGCAAGCGCAACCTTTTACCAGACTTCGATGACGAGGCCGAAACAGCGCTCTGTTTGTCAGATGCGCGCATTGCCGAAAGTTTGTCCTGTTCTTCAATGACTCCTTTCGCCCATGATAGCGACGCCCTCTCACGTTCGGAGAGCTTCGTTCCATCAAGTTGGCTTAGTCTGTTAATTATTTTCAAACAAAGCCGTCTCTGGTTGTGCCTGACCTTTGATGGTTTAAGTTTCTTTTTCTTTTTACCACCAATATTAGGCTGAGCACCCCTACCAGAATCAAGGTCGTATTATCATATTTTCATTTTCCTGGATGTGGTCATGAAAATATTACAAAAATACCTATTACGAACAATTTCAAAAATTCAATTAATAGCACGGAGATAAATTAAAACACGTCCACACTTGTCAACAGTTGAACGAACAGTTGGACACCTAAACTCATTTGTATTTTGTCAAACTGCTTGGCCATCTCATTTAAAGACATGCGGCGGTAAAGGACAGATCTTGTTTTCAGAAACATAGACTCCAACGACTTGAACGAGACTTGATTTTCAGAATAGATGTTGACAGCAGTTGAAGACAAGGCATTGCAGCTAAACCAGTTGATGACTTCCTTTATTGCCAGCATCTGTTAGGCTTGCACAATAGGGCGTCCCGTCATATTAAAATTTTCGAATTTCATGTCGTAATACCTGCCAAACGATGGCCTCTAACGTGGCTAATTGTGTGAAAATTTATGAAAAAATTTCGCAAGGTTATCTTCAGTCAGAGGTCAAAGTTTGAAAAAATTACGTATTTCGACAAAAGTTTATGCCCGAATTGTTCGACCAAATCCGGCTCAAAAATTCGGAAATTTTGCGTACTTGGAAAAATATTTAAAAAAATCCAAAACCGCGATTTTGGTCCAAAGATGCTGATTTTTAAACATGAAAATTATTTTTTATCCAAATTGGTCTCAAAAGTTGGAAAATGTTAAGTATGTTAACTAAAAAATTAAAAAAAATTGTAAAACACGCGATTTTGGTTCAAAAATGCTGATCAGCGATTTTAGTCCACAGATGCTGATCAACATCTTCTGACCAAAATCGTGTTTTTATATTTTTTTAATATTTTTTAGATAACAAAAGTTGGAAAATGTTAAGTGTGTTATCTAAAAAATATTAAAACGCGATTTTGGTCCAAAAATGCTGATCTGCGGTTTTGGTCCACACACGGTGAGCATCAGCGATGTTCAGGTTGAACTTTAGTGTCGACGAAAAGTGTAAGCGCAGTTCGATTTCTACAACATTAAATGTCACAAAACTGTTAACAGCGAAATTGTAGCTGCTCGCATTCGCGAGATAACGCGAAGTTAGTGTTTTTGTATTTTTTTAAAAAATTGACATTGAAGTTTTTTAAATATTTTCAAAAACTGAGTATACAGTTTTAATTGTACTTATTTAAAGGTCACAAAACAGTAAACATAAAATTCCTATCTTCCTTAGTTCGCGAGAAATCGCGAAATTAATTTTTTGCTGTTTTTTTTTTTTCTTTTTTATCTTTAGATAGGTTTCTTTAAAATTTCGTAAAAACATGGTATGCAGTTTTACTTGTGCTTGATCAAAGGTCACACAGCTGTTGACATCGAAATTGTATGTGTTAAATTTCGCGAGATATCGCGTAATATAATAATTTTTTTTATTATTAATTTATTTTTAAAAGCCGGATCTTTAGAAATAATAAAAAAAAAAGTGGTATGCAGTTTGATTTGAGCATGTTGGAAGAAATTAAAATTGCCCACAAAAATATTATAGCTGCTCACTTTCGCGAGAAATAGAGAAAAACAGCTTTTTGGGGGAATTTTTTGTATTGATTAATAAAAGAAGTTTCTTTAACATTGTTGAAAAAACACGAAATGCAGTTTGATTTTCTATTGATTAAAGGTGATAAGGCTGTTAATATTTAAATTCTAGCTGCTCAAGTCACCGAGATATCGCTAAAAAACTCGCTAAACTACTATTTATTCATTACTTTGTGTTATTTTTGGTCTGTAAAAATATTTACTTCAATTAACGACAAAAATGTGGTATGCAGTTTGAATTCGAGGTTATTTAAGCTGACAAAATTGCAAGCACAAAATTATAGATGATCAATTTCACGAGAAATTGCGAAATTACTGTTCAAGCTTTAATATTAATTAATTTATTTTTTCTTTAGTGTCTAAAATAAAGAAAAAAAAATCAAGAAACGACAAATATATTGTATGCAGTTTAAATTTTATGTGGTTAAAGGTGGTAAAACTGCTTAAATCAATATCTTGACTGCTAATTTTCGCGAAAAATAAAATTTTTTCCAATTTTTTTTTTAATTTTGCGATTTCTTGCGAAATTGAGAAGATATGATTTCGATGTTAACTGTTTTGTGACCTTTAAATAAATACAATTTAAACTGCATACTCAGTTTTTGAAGACATTTAAAAAACTGCATTGTCAATATTTTAGAAATCGTAGTAGAAATCGAACTGCGTTTACACTTTTCGTCGACACTAAAGTCGAGCCTAAACATCGCTGAGGCTCACCGTGCACATATGCTGATCAGCATTTTCGGACCAAAATCGTGTTTTAATATTTTTTAGATAACTAACACCCTTAACATTTTAAAACTTTTGAGACCAATTTGGATAAAAAATAATTTTTATGTTTAAAAATCAGCATCTGTATTTTAAATATTTTTCCAATGAAGTGCTCCAAATTTCCGAATTTTTGAGCCAGATTTGGGAAAAATTCGGACATGAATTTTGGTCGAAATTCGTAATTTTTTAAACTTTGATCTCTGGTTGCCGACTGAATATGACGTTGCAAAATTTTTTCGTAAATTTTCCCACAATCAGTAAATTTTCCCACAATCAGCTCAATCAGTTTGGCAGGTATTACGACATGAAATTCGAAAATTAAAATTTGACGGGACGCCCTATTGTACAACCCACCTTTAACTCAATTATTTTTATTTGACGTTTTCAAAACGCATTTGACAAAAAATTTTAAAAACAACTGTGGGTCAAAAGAAAAGCTGAGCTTAGTTTTTAAACTCCTTTGGAGATTTTGGTCTAATCTGGTTTGTTTTTTTGCGGAATCAGACAGTTTTCTAGTAAATTTACAAACTTTTTTTCCGCCAACATTACAGTTTTATTTGAATGTTTAATAAATGGTTCAACTTATTATTTGTAAAACTTAAGTTTCTAGAAATTCATTATTTTTAAATTATCTGTTTTGAATATACACAAATGAGAATGACAGAAATTTCAGATCTTCCAAAGCTGTTTTTTAAAAGTCTTTTGTTTGGAAACCCTTTATGCTGCTATGATAATGAACTAATAAAGTAAATTGCTAAATAAATTTTAAAATTTTTCCACTTACCCGTTATACTTTCTATACCATATTCAATTTCAGCATTTTTACCAATATCCTGATCCGTGGCCCTTAATGTTATAACAGTGGAACCCACAGTAGCTCCCTCACGTAAAGAAGCTTCAAATTGTTCTGCCTCAAATGTGGGACTATGATCATTACAATCTAAGACATTTACTTGTAAAGTGGTAGTACCCGATCTAGGAGGAAAACTATCATCGGTAGCCACAACACGAAAATAATGAACATCCATAAGCTCACGATCTAAACTAGCCGAAGTAGTGACAACACCGGTACGAGAATCAACTTTAAATAATGATTGAGAACGAGAATCTAAAAGAGAAACCATAGAATAAACAACTGGAGAATCTTCGGGATCTCTGGCGCGAACGGTGGTAACCGAAGAACCAGCTGGTTGTTCTTCCAAAACAGAGGCTACATATAAAGCTTGCTCAAAGTAAGGAGATTGATTTCTCAATTCACGACGCACTCTCTTGGCAATATCCGTATCATTGAACTCTTGATGATGATAGACAATTTTTAAACGATGATCAGAGTCCACAATATCATTACGATCACAACGTATATTAAAAGTTATAATAACTTTCCACATAGATTCATGAATACAAACATCACGGCTAGCTACTAAATCACGATTTTGATGTTCTATAGCAAAACGTTCATCATTCACATCCAAAAAATTAACCTTACAATGTTGACATATCGAACGGGGTAGAAAAGCATTTAAATTATTAATGAATTGTGATTTACGCAAACATATTTGATTCCATTTATCTGTGGTATGTATAGCATAAGAAGCATAAGTTTCTGAAATCCATTGCTTAGCATCCGTTATACGACGATGTAAATTTGTTTCGATAGATGCTTTCATGGAGGATGAAGATGATGATGCCGTGTTCGTATAAGATCTTCGTTTACGTGACAGTATACGATGACGCATTTCATTATCAAAAGAATCGGCAAATATTAAATCACCCTCACGAAAATCGGTACGACTATGATTATGATTATAAAGATCTATGGAATTTGTAGCTAAAACGTTAATAACTTTATCCTGTGATAATTTAAATTCGCCATATGATCTCATAGTTTCTAAATTTTCATCTAAATCTTCGGCAAATCTTCTTCTTCGTCGTCTTTTCGAATAACCCGTATCCTCTTCTTCATAATGGCGAGCATGTATTTCTTCTTCGACACGACGATCTTCATTGCATGTATGACCCGATACAAATATACGTATGGGTAGACTATAATAGTCTATACTTCTTAATCTATTTGAAGTGGAATCCACATAGAAAGTAAATAAATTCGGATAATAGATGCCATCACATTTTAGGGACTTTTTCAATTGTATTTGGCCATCTTTATGATTGACCGAGACTAGATGATGTACAAAATGTGCCGATTTGTGGGCATTGATTTTATAATGGCGCTCAGAGCCCAATTTATAAACGGATGCATTAAAGATCACTGTACCAGGATCAGTGTCTTCATGTACTATTATTAGATATGAATTTGAAATTTGTACTGTTTGGCAGATGATTAAGAAGAAGAGTAAAAGAAATGAGTGCCATGGTGTTGTTGTGGTGTGTTTTGGAATATTTTTATAACTGTCAGTGCATTTACTGCTGCTGCTGCTTCTATAACTACTGGATGTGTCCATCAGATTTCCATTTTTATTGTTTGTTGATGTCAACAAGAATGATGTTGATAATGATGATGTTGCTGCTAATGATTTGGTAGTTGATGATGCAGATAACGATGATGTTGTTGGCAACCTATGCTGTTGTTGATGTTGTTGTAGGTGTTGTCGTAAACACATTTTGTCTTTTGTATGTTTTTTTATATTTTTGAGTCTTTCTCTCCTGTGTATGTTAAAATGTGGTTGCGGCTTTTTGTTGCAAGTGCTATTAATGTAATGTTTGCGTGTGTGCGAGTGTGTGTGTAAATATGTGTGTTTTTGTGCAGAGATTGATGTGGTCAGGTATGTGGTCGAAACCGTAATTAACCACTCATCAAAAATATTTCTTATTATAAAACAGCATTTGCTTTTTCTTTCTGTTGCAGTTGCAGGTGATATTTTTTCTATGTTAAAAGCTAGAAATAAACAAAAGGAGAAAATAAATTTAAAATATTTTTTATTACAATTACATAAATATTTTGTTTGGGTTTACAATTAGGGTAATTCCATTTTAAATCAACGAAAAAAAATGCCATTTTCGACCTTACCCTCTTTGAATTGTACAAAAATTAGCATGAATGTTCTACATTACTGAACTAATATAAATTCAAAAATTTTGGGAGTCTAGCTTTTGTGGTTCCCGAAATATGGCTCTTCGAAAAGTAGAAAATTCATCAAAAACACACATAAGTGGTCTCCTCTTATTGCTTATATCTTCAAAAGTTTTAAACGTACAAGCTTGAAATTGGTCTCATTTAATAGGTATTGAAAATATCTTTAAAACTACGTTCAGCGATTTTTTTTTTGCGAAAGGTCAAAGGTCACTATTACACGATTTAAAATTTGGGAAGCTATATCTAAAAAAATGAAATTTTTAAAATTCTAAAAAATATATATGTTGATCCTGATAGTCTCCTCTGCATTTTGTGCAAAGAAATTTGAGTGAGCTCTTATTAGTTCCTGAGATATAGACAATAATGTGAAATTATTTAAAAAAAATTGTTTACTATTTTTTTTTAGTAATTTTTTTTTTATTATTTCTTTTAACAACAAATATTTTTTTTGCAAAAATTGTAAAAAACATTTAATACGTTTTTATATTTTATATTTTCTAAGGCTTTAAACTTAAAGGAAGATGCTGATACACGGCTAGTCCGAGCCGGCTGTAACCTAAAAGTGCGAATACAATAATTTTTTTTTTTTTTGAATATGCACTTTTAGGTTACAGCTGGCTCGGACCAGCCGTGGATAGTCCTGTTTTGTATTTCGTGATACATTTTTGGTCGATTTATTGGCCCTGTTTTTTGCATACCGGATTAATATTTGGATTAACTTTATTTAGTTAAAAAATGGGTCAAACCAAGTCCAGATTTTTTTTTTATAATTTTTTTCTGAAATTATATACACTTAGTTGATATAAACAGAAAAACAAATTAAGCTTTGTCCAAAATGCAAAGAATGACAAATAAATTTAGTTAAAACCTAGGATTAACTCAAATTTATTTATACCGTTTTACATTTTGGGCAACGCTTAATTTTTTTTCCTGTTTATATTAACTAATTGGATGTAAATTCAGAAAAAAATATAAAAAAAATTTCTGGACTTGATTTGATCCATTTTTTAACTAAATAGAGTTAATCCTAATCTTAATCCGGTCTGCAACAAACAGGGCTATTGTTTAATAAGCGTACAATTTTATATAAAATTTAATTATATATTTTTTTAATTTTTGTTTAATGTTTACTTTTGATATATATTAAATTTCGGTAATGTGGAAGCTTTCCCATTTAACCTGACGTTATTTTATTGTAATGAACTTTTGCTGGTTATTGATTAAAATATTTACAAAAATTCAAATTTAAATAAAAAACCTAGGAAAACTATTCAACATTTGTTTAGTTTTTCTCATAAAGTTTTTTATTAAATCGAAAGCAGTGGTTTGAAATAAATTAAAAAAAAATATATACAAAAAAAATATAAAATTTTTTCAAACAATTTCACATTTTTATCAATATCTCTGGAACTAATAAGAGCTCACTCAAAATTTTTGGCACAAAATGCAAAGAACACTATCAGGATTAGCATATATTTTTTCCAGAATTTTAAAAATTTCATTTTTTGAGATATAGCTTCCCAAACTTTAAATCATGTGACAGTAACCTTTGACCTTTCAGAAACAAAATTTAACTAAATGCAGTTTAAAAGCTATTCTCAATACCTTTAAAATAAGACCAATTTTGACCATGTAAGTTAAAAACTTTTTGATATATAAATTATAATGGCAGACCACTTATATGTGATGTTAATGATTTTTTCATTTTTTGACGCGCCGTATCTCAGGAACTAAAGAAGCTAGAAGCCTAAAATTTTACGTTTATCTTAGTTAAGTAAGGTGCAAAAAGACAACTAAGTTTCATAAGATTCAAAGGTGGTCGGGAAAATCCATTCGTTGGTTATAAAAATTTTAACCCATTACTTAAAAGTGAACGAAGCTTTAGAAATAAGTAGAAATCTTAAAGCGACTGGGAAGCGACCTTACACAGTCAATTGCAATTGTTCCAATGATCACAAATCTGGTCTAAAAATTTTCCATTACTCAGAAAATTATGAAAGTTAATACATGTTAGTTGTTTGTATATGGGTGAAATCAAAAAATGTCAACCAAACAATGTAATCGTGTGATATCTCATACATTGGTTAAAGTATTCGCATACACTGAGGGGAAAAACATATTTAAATCAAATATGTTCATTAGGGTGGCAGCTATTTTGCAAAACTTCGAATTTGAAGGAGTGCACCCCTAATTTTTATTTATTTTTTTTTTTTTTTTTTCAAGGGGTGATCTAGCCCTAACGGCCGGCACTGCGACCCTTATGGGTCTTTTGTGCCAAGATCCATTAATCTAATTCAAACTCTGTTCAATGTTCCTAATGAATAATAATTATTATATTTTTTTACATTTGGTCTAAAAATGCTATGCTAAAAATTTCAGCCAAATCGGACAACGTTAACATGAGGCGCATCGAGGTCAAAAGTCAAAAAATAGCTATATTTTGATGAAAAACATTAAATAAATGGTGTTGTTTTTTGAATATATTGTTAAAAAGTGGTACACGAGTTGTTTTAAGTATAAGAAGACAAATTAAAAATTTTTGGGTTTTCAAAAATTAACCCTTGTAAGTCTTTCGGGGTCAAAATGACCCAATTTTCACAAAATTACCCCTAAAACACGAAAATCAGCCCCAATTTTCTAAATTTATTGAAATAAACCAATGTAAACCCATATTTATATTCTATTCTATCATAAATACTCAGATATGAAATACTGTCTTTCTAGGATATCATTCACCCGTTTCACGGTAAGGCCAAAAATATTCATTTTATTTGGCGTGGTTCTCAAAACTGATATTTTGGTTTTTTTTCAAAATTTTCTTAAACAAAATTAGGAAAAATGCTGAAAAAACCACAGAATCTTATAAAATATATGTTTACATATAAAAAAAAAATTTTTGGGGGATATCCCTCGGATAGTTTGGCGGGGGTATCGATTTAAACTCAGCGGATTTCGAGGAAAATGCCTTTTTTGCCCACAATTTATTCAATATGGAAAAAATTTGGTAAATATTTTAAAATTGGACAAAGTCAGGGCCATAAATTATAAGAAACTATGTCAGACATTAACCCTAAACGTTTTAGGAAAATAGAATAATATTAACCCGGTTTTTATTCGGGTCAAAGGTCAAATTTAGGGATATTTGGATTTTTTTTTGGAAAAAGGCATCTAAATATGAAATGTTTATTGCGATTTTTTATAAAACTTGGTATAATTATTGTACGAGCTCAGAAAAATAATTATTTATTTTTTTTTAAATTAACCAATAAATGAACATGGGGTCAAAATGGACATTAAAATTTCTTTATATAGATTTTTATATTTTCTTTCGATTTTTATAAAACTTGTTATGATTATGTGCGAGGTCAGAAAACTAATTATTTGATTTTTTTTAATTAACCCATAAATGAACATGGGGTCAAAATGGCCCAGCACGTTAAAAATTCTTAATATAGTTTTTTTTTCTATTTCTATAAAACTTGTTATTATTTTTATGCGACGTCTGAAAAAATAATTATTTGATTTTCATTGTTCATTTATGAGTTAATTAAAAAAAATATCTGACCTCGAACAACGGTTATACCAAGATATCCCTCGGATAGTTTGGCGGGGGTATCGATTTAAACTCAGCGGATTTCGAGGAAAATGCCTTTTTTGCCCACAATTTATTCAATATGGAAAAAATTTGGTAAATATTTTAAAATTGGACAAAGTCAGGGCCATAAATTATAAGAAACTATGTCAGACATTAACCCTAAACGTTTTAGGAAAATAGAATAATATTAACCCGGTTTTTATTCGGGTCAAAGGTCAAATTTAGGGATATTTGGATTTTTTTTTGGAAAAAGGCATCTAAATATGAAATGTTTATTGCGATTTTTTATAAAACTTGGTATAATTATTGTACGAGCTCAGAAAAATAATTATTTATTTTTTTTTAAATTAACCAATAAATGAACATGGGGTCAAAATGGACATTAAAATTTCTTTATATAGATTTTTATATTTTCTTTCGATTTTTATAAAACTTGTTATGATTATGTGCGAGGTCAGAAAACTAATTATTTGATTTTTTTTAATTAACCCATAAATGAACATGGGGTCAAAATGGCCCAGCACGTTAAAAATTCTTAATATAGTTTTTTTTTATTTTTTTTTTTCTATTTCTATTAAACTTGTTATTATTTTTATGCGACGTCTGAAAAAATAATTATTTGATTTTCTTAAATTAACCCATAAACGAACAAGGGGTCAAAATGACCCAGCACGTTAAAATTCTTAATATATATTTTTTTTATTTCTATAAAACTTGGTATAAATATTGTGCAAGGTCAGAAAACAAATTATTTGATTTTTTTAATTAACCCATAAATAAACATGGGGGCACGTTAAAGATTCTTAATGATTTTTTTTTTTGCGATTTCGATAAAACTTGGTATAACCGTTGTTCGAGGTCAGATATTTTTTTTAATTAACTCATAAATGAACAATGAAAATCAAATAATTATTTTTTCAGACGTCGCATAAAAATAATAACAAGTTTTATAGAAATAGAAAAAAAAACTATATTAAGAATTTTTAACGTGCTGGGCCATTTTGACCCCATGTTCATTTATGGGTTACTTAAAAAAAAATCAAATAATTAGTTTTCTGACCTCGCACATAATTCTAACAAGTTTTATGAAAATCGAAAGAAAATATAAAAATATATATAAAGAAATTTTAATGTCCATTTTGACCCCATGTTCATTTATGGGTTAATTTAAAAAAAAAAAATTATTATTTTTCTGAGCTCGTACAATAATTATACCAAGTTTTATAAAAAATCGCAATAAACATTTCATAGATGCCTTTTTCCAAAAAAAATCCAAATATCCCTAAATTTGACTTTTGACCCGAAGAAAAACCGGGTTAATATTATTCTATTTTCCTAAAACGTTTAGGGTTAATGTCTAACATAGTTTCTAATAATTTATGGCCCTGACTTTGTCCAATTTTAAAATATTTACCAAATTTTTTCCATATTGAATAAATTGTGGGCAAAAATGGCATTTTCCTCGAAATCCGCTGAGTTTAAATCGATGCCCCCGCCAAACTATCCGAGGGATATCCCCCAAATTTTTTTTTTTTTATATGTAAACATATATTTTATAAGATTCTGTGGTTTTTTCAGCATTTTTCCTAATTTTGTTTAAGAAAATTTTGAAAAAACCAAAATATCAGTTTTGAGAACCACGCCAAATAAAATGCATATTTTTGGCCTTACCGTGAAACGGGTGAATGATATCCTAGAAAGACAGTATTTCATATCTGAGTATTTATGATAGAATAGAATATAAATATGGGTTTACATTGGTTTATTTCAATAAATTTAGAAAATTGGGGCTGATTTTCGTGTTTTAGGGGTCATTTTGTGAAAATTGGGTCATTTTGACCCCGAAAGACTTACAAGGGTTAATTTTTGAAAACCCAAAAATTTTTAATTTATCTTCTTATACTTAAAACAACTCGTGTACCACTTTTTAACAATATATTCAAAAAACAACACCATTTATTTAATGTTTTTCATTAAAATATAGCTATTTTTTGACCTTTGACCTTTGACCTCGATGCGCCTCGTGTTAACGTTGTCCGATTTGGCTAAATTTTTAGCATAGCATTTTTAGACCAAATGTAATAAAAATTAGGGGTGCACTCCTTCAAATTCGAAGTTTTGCAAAATAGCTGCCACCCTAATGTTCATGTTTATTTTAAATATGCTACATATTTTTGGAAAAATTTTAGTTTTAATATTATTTTTGATTGATTTTAACAAAACATGTTTGTTTTAAAATAGCATACAATTTTGATTTAAAATTGATCACTTTAAATTTAATATTATATAAGTCGTTAAAAATTTGAAAAAATCTTATTCAAATATTTGTATTAAAAACAATATTTTTCGTGGTTATTTTAAAGTTGGACAATTTTGTTTTTTGACATTTAAATTTTTTTTCAAGAAATATAGTAAAGTTGGGCACTTTTATTTTAAGTACATTCAATGTTAAAATATTGTTTCATTAAAAAACAGACGTCCATTTTTTCACATCTCTAAATGTGACGATTTTTAAGTGAAATTAATTAAATTAACTAAAGTAAAATTAAAAATTAAAAAACTAAAGTGAAAAAGAAAATTAATAACAAAAAAAAAAAAACAAAACTGAAAAAGTAAAAAACCAAGTGAAAAGATAAGACAGACAAAGAAGACACAAAAAACGAGAAGGGGATGTATCTTTGTAATTGGCAGAAAATGAAAACTTTAAACTTTAGTTTTTTATATATCGTCGCTGCTCCGTCGTAATTTGGTATGTGTTTTTAATGAAGTTTTTAGGAAAGCAAAAAAACCGTTTTATTTTGTCAATTTCCCATATTTTATAAAAGTCAAGTGTCTTTAACTTTGTCTTTAACAAATTGCATCTACTACAGAAAAGTTTCCATTGCATTGTCGCCCACTGTATATGATCAAATAGATCAACCATACTATGTTGCACTTCCATTATGGGTGATTTTGTGTGCTGCAATCATGTTCCAAACATGTTTTTCTCTTTGCGTGTTTTCACTTGGGACCCATTTTCCGGATAACGTAAAAAAATATTGTTTTTTTAGTCAATTAATTGGTTTTCAACAACCAATTGAAAATTTTAAATTTGAAGTGATATTTCTTTAATTTAAATGTGAAGTCTATTATATGTATTTAAAATATTTTTAAAACTTTTATAATTTAATTTGAATGTAAATTCAAATTGATTGAATAAAAATACTTTCAATTTTATTGTAAAAAAATGAGAGAAAAAAGAGTAAATAATACTTCTGTTTGTTATATGTATGTTCTATTTTGCATATGCAACAATATGCTTTTATTTGCTAAATGTTAATTCAATTTTAAGTTTATATACTTGTACTATTTCTTCAATACACCAGTCACAAGGATATGATTTTATGTGATACAGATAAACCTCGATTTACGTGGTACTATTTTTTGAGCTAAATCGATTTGAAGCAATTAAAACAAAAGTGTGCAAATCCGGTGCTCAAGCGAAATTTTGTTACTTTTACTTTGGTCTCATTGAACAGGGTTAATCGAGGGTTACCTGTATGAAGGTACCTATTTTGTAGTAGAAAATAGTATTAATATTTTTTTTGTATTTTTAACTTGTCTCATAAATATTCATAACAAACCTCTTTAGTACAACAATGTGGTTACTTTCAAATACAATTGTCATCCTGTATGTGTCTCTATGAATACTTTCATATGCTCCTTTTGCCTGGTAAAAACTTACAACTCATGATTATGTTATACAATACAAAAAAAAAAAAAAAAATGGGAAAAAAATTTTAACTTGGCTTCTGTGGCATATAAAATGCATATGTAAATACATTTCAAACTTACATTACAATTAGATATTCAACTGTAATATACTACAGAAATATTTTACAAGGCTGGGTACTGGAAACTTTAAAAGTTTTTGTTATAATTTCTACACTATTTAAAGAAAGAACCAAATATTTTTTCCATCGGTTCATATTAGAACCAAGAATTGGGCAAATACTTTTGTAGGGTATCAAATAATCGCTCTTTACCGAATATAATTCTCTTTTTAGTTTAAACTTTGTTAAAACTAATCCTCGTAAAATTACGATAATTTTTATACCCTCGAACCACAGTATGGGGGTATACTCACTTTGTCATTCCGTGTGTAACACATCGAAATATCGGTCGGGGACCCCACAAAGTATATATAATATTGATGCATGTTAGAATCTAAGACAATCAAGCGATGTCCCTGCGTCCGTCTGTAGAAATAACGATGCAGTCCAATCCAAAAGAGCTAGACTCCTGAAATTGGGCAAGAATATCTTTTATGTTACAGGTAAGGTTAAGTTCGAAGATGGGCAAAATCGGACCAGGAGGACAAATTTCCCCCTTGAAAAATTAAAACGCCCCCTAAAAAATACGATATTTTTACGAGTTTTTTTTAAATTTTTGCTCAACAAATGTAACATTTGTATGCCATATTATGTTCATAGACCTGCGCTTCGGCCAATGGGGTTAGACAATTCGATTTTTTTCAGACCACCCCCTTTTGGGGGCGTGGTTATAGAAATTAATTAAAAATAACGATAAAAATTTATTATTTAAGCGTAAATATAATAAACAAATAATTTGTAAACATATGTAGCGGCGGTACAGGTGTCCCCCACCAACTTCACCTTTAAGAACTAAAAAAAACCTCTATAAAAACGCCATTTTTTACAGCTTTTTTTATATTTTTGTTAAACAAATGAAACTTTTTTATGTCAGACGAGTAAAAAGTCATACACTTAGACCCCGGAGGCTACAAAATATTGTTTTTTTTTGTCCCGCCCACTTTTGTGGGCGTGGATAAACAAAAACATAAAAATTATGAGAAATGGTATAACTAAATTTCAAAAAGCATAACAAATAATTTTGTAAACATTTATCGCGTTAGCGACGGTATCCCCCAGCACCCCCCACAGAGCCCCCCCCCCCAAAAAAAACGCCTCTGAATTTTTATACCCTCCACTTAGTGATAGAGGGTATATATAAGTTTGTCATTCCGTTTGTAACTCATCGAAATATCGGTCTGGGACCCCTTAAAGTATATATATTCATGATGCCCGATCGATTTTAAGACATTCTAGCGATGTCCGTCTGTCCGTCTGTCTGTCTGTCTGTGGAAAATGCTCTCTCGGACAAATTATTGCACAGAGATGACTGAAACTTAATATATTTATTGGAAGTTCTCCCGAGAAGTTTGGTATTGCATTTGAGCGATATCGGTTAAGCGGTTCAAAAGTTATGAACGAAAATGTAAGCACACCTCAAAAATTTCAGTACATTCAACATAACCTAAAAATACAAAATGCTTTAATTCGGCTTCTGGTTGACATATGTGAACATAATTGAACACCAAATGGTACTTAAACACGTGCGAACATAGTTTTTGACAAAAAAAAAAAAAAATCGCGGATTTTTTTTTACCAAAATTTTTTTTCGCGGAAATTTTTTTTCAAATTTATTTTTTTTTTAAAGTAATTTCCTTTTAAATAAAGTTTTTGCAATAATCTTTTTGAAATTGTGGAGGGTATCACTACATTCGGCAAGGCCGAATTAAACTTTTTTACTTGTTTTTTATGTATTTTAACATGTTGGAATTTAACACTCTCACTTGTTTTAATCTGTAAAAGCCAAATTATTGCTAGAGACCTGTCCAACAATAATTTGTCCAAGAAAATTGTTGTGGTGCTTATGAAGCAAAATGTTGGAAAAAAGCATTAAAAAAAAACAAGTAGGAAAGTTAAATTCGACTTGGCCGAATCTATGAATACCCTCCACAAAGCCCTTTTTAAGTGATAGTAAATTTTCTAACGTGAAAAAAATAACATTTTTGGTTAGAAATATTTTACTTTCTGTAAAAAAACTTTTTTTTATTAATTTTTGAAAAAAAAAAAAAAATTACTAATTTTTTTTTGAGTGTAAAATTTTTTTGAGTGTATTTTTTGTTTGTTTTAGTGTAAAAAAACTTTTTTTGTTAATTTTTGAAAAATAAAAAAAAAAATTTACCAATTTTTTTTTTGAGTGTAAAATTTTTTTTAAGTGTAAACTTTTTTTTGGTTAGAAATATTTTATTTTCTGTAAAAAAACTTTTTTTTATTAATTTTTGAAAAAAAAAAAAAATACTAATTTTTTTTTTTGAGTGTAAAATTTTTTTTGAGTGTATTTTTTTTTTGTTTTTTTGAAAAAAAAATTTTTTTTGTTAATTTTTGAAAAAAAAAAAAAAAATAATTTACCAATTTTTTTTTGAGTGTAAAATTTTTTTTGAGTGTAAACTTTTTTTTTAAGTGTATTTTTTTTTTTGGTTTAGTGTAAAAATATTTTTGTGTGACAAAAATACCTTTTAAAATATTTTTCTGACTTACAAATGTTTTTAAAACATGTTTAACGGGTTTTCAACACGTGAATTTAAGGTGAACTAATCTGAAATTTACGGTTTTGCTAATAACTTTTGAACCGCCGGACCGATTTGGCTGAAATTTAAAACGAACCGGACCAGAGGAACGGTAAATATATATGCCACACTTCAGCACCCTCAGAATTGCCGTTCGAAAGTTACAGTGTATTTTATCTCGTAAATTCCAGAAAATCCCTTGCCGAAATTCACTCACTTGCTTATAACTTTTGAACCACTGGACCGATTTCGCTGGATTGCAATACCAACCTGACCAGGTAAATGTCCAACATATATGCCAAACTTCAGGAGCCTCCGTAAAGTCTTTCAAAAGTTAGCGTGTTTTCAACAGACAGACAGACAGACAGACAGACAGACAGACGGACAGACGGACGGACGGACGGACGGACGGACGGACGGACGGACATCGCTAGATCGTCTTAAAATCGATCGAGGATCATGAATATATATACTTTATGGGGTCCTAGACCAATATTTCGAGGTGTTACAAACGGAATGACAAACTTATATATACCCTCTATCACTAGAGTGGAGGGTATAAAAAATTATCCAACATTTTGCTTCATAAGCACCACAAGAATTTTCTAAATCAATTTTTTTAAAAAAAGTAAGACCCATCCCCCTTAACTTTTACCCGTCAACATTTTTTCGGAACATACTAACAACCTATCTTCACTTCCTAAGGGAGTTTCCATGCAATTTTCAAGGCATTATGTGAAATTTCTTAAAGAATGGGATATATCTCATGGAATGGACAATATCTTATCGAATGGACGATACATATTTTTAGCGTAAGTCTCCTTGTTGATGAAGTTTTTTTTTATTTCACCAATTTGAAGCATTTAAAAAATTTAAATATTGAAATTTTTAATAGGAAACGAGTAATGTTTTTCAAAATGAGTTTTTTTCAAAAACGGCTCGACAAGTTATGGGCTATAATTTTTTTATACACTATTTAGAATGTAGATAACCCAAATCAGTAAAAAATATGATGTGCTAAGACCCTTCATTAAAAGTTGCTTCAAGGACACCATGAAAGTTAAAAATTATTTTAAAAAAATATTTATTTAAATATTTTTCAAAAATGTATTATTTTTATAATTTTTAGTGCATATTTTTGTAGTTTTTAGTGCATATTTCAAAGATTTTTAGTGCATATTTTTGGAGCCTTAAACATAGTTTTTTTGTGCTGATCAATATCATATATGAGGCATTCCACACCAAATGTCCCACTACTGAAAAACATGTGTCCCGTAAATTTCTGAATAGGTTGTTTGGATAGCCCTATATGGAACTAAGAAAATTGCGTTTTTGGTTTTTCTAATTTTCAAAAACTGGGCTTAGAAGGCATGGTCAAATATTGGAAAAATGGTCAAATTTGTGGCGAGTTGCCTTGATTAAATATTTATCACATTAAAACGGAATGCACCACAATCTTAAAAATTTACATTCTTATATAGTTTTGTATGGGCTATCGAATAAAATTTTTTTCTTTGGAAAATTTTCAGAACCCGTTCTGAAATTTTCCATTTTTAAAAAAAGTCAATTTATCAAAAATCCGGCCACTTTTTTTTCGTTTAGATAGTTTAGATGTTTGTCCATCCACACAAAAAAATCAGAAAAACGTTTTTCGTTTTTTTTTTCGAGAAAATCGCTTTTGAATTTTAAATTTCATAAAAATTTTGTAATTTGCTTGTATTTTCTTGTTTTAACGTTGCGAATGAGTAATATTAATTGCATGAATATTACTCATTCGCAACAATAATACAACAAAATACAAGCAAATTACAAAATTGTTATGAAATTTAAAATTCAAATGCGATTTTCTCGAAAAAAAACAAAAATTTGTTTTTCTGATTTTTTTTTTGTGCGGATGGACAAACATCTAAACTTAAAAAAAAAAAATTAAAAAAAGAAAAAAAAAGTGACCGGATTTTTGATAAATTGACTTTTTTAAAAAATGGAATATTTCAGAACGGGTTCTGAAAATTTTCAAAAAAAATTTAGTCGATAGCCCATACAAAACTAAATAAGAATGTAAATTTTTAAGGTTGTGGTGCATTCCGTTTTAATGTGATAAATATTTAATATAGGCAACTCGCCACAAATTTTACCATTTTTCCAATATTTGACCACGCCTCCTAAGCCCAGTTTTTGAAAAATTGAAAAATCAAAAACGCAATTTTCTAAGTTCCATATAGGGCTATCCATACAAGCTATTCAGAAGTTTACGGTACACGTGTTTCTTTCGCTGGACATTTGGTGTGGAATGCCTCATATACTTCATGAGGTCCCAGACCGATATTTAAAAGAGTTACATCCTGAATGACAAACTTTTCACAATAGTGCACTCCACTCGGGGTAGGGTATAAAAAACACAGCTATTGTAGAATCAAATTGTGGAAACAATTATTTACCTACATTCATATGGTATTATTATTATCGCAATAGCATGAGCATTTTATGATTTTGTTTTGTAAATGTAATCAGGTACATATTAGCAGAGTTTTGTTGTTGCATAAAATTAGTCAAAATAAATTTCAAATTAGTAAAATCAACGAAATAACTTTGAATAATTACAAAACTTAATTATACAAAATTTGAATTGGAGATCACACTCAAAATATTTTGTAAGTAAATTCAACTGAAAAAACGTTTAAAACAGTCGTTTTTCCTTTTAAAAAACGGACTACTTATATTTCATTTGAAACAACATAATTTCTCAGTTATTTTTAAACGTTAATAAATGAATAGACATTCCGTAAAAACAAACGATATTTCAGTTATTTTAACTGTTTACATTTTTTTATTTTGTGAAGTAAAAATAAAATTTTTTGAATAACAAACTACAAAAACCGTACTTCTGTAAAATTATACGGAATAATCAGTGACAAATAATTTAACTGATAAAAATATTTTTCCGTAACTTTTGTAGTTTATTGTTTTTACAACTGTATAAATCATTCAATATTTTATTTTCCTTGAAAAACAAACGATAAAACGTTTAAAACAACTTTAACTAAAAACTTTTTGAATAACTGTAAATAGTTACTGTAAAACTTTTCTGGGTGTATAATTTTACTTAAAAACTCTGTTTGGACAAAAAAACTGTTAATTTATAGAGTTTCTAGTAAAATATTGGTTAAATTTACAGAGTTTAGTTAAATGCATGCTATTTAGTAAAATTTTTATAAGATTTCTGAAAAGATTTTTTTGATAATTTTTTTGCTACTTTTTCAACTTTTTCTCCAAAAAAAAAAATATACAGATAAAATTTTGATGGTTGGTAACAAAAACAAAAACTACTCAAAACAGAAAACTTGTTTGGTTATAAAAAAAAATACGAAGTATTTTGCTTAAATCTGTATTTTAACAGAAATCTCTGTTAATTATTGTAAAATTAAGATTACAAAGTAAAATGTAATATAACAGAAGAAACTTTGTTTTTTTGTCACAACAAAATACAAAGTATTTTCTTTAAATCTGTATTTTGACAGAAAACTCTGTCTAATATCTGTTGAATTGAGATTACAGTCATTTTACAGAGTATTTTACAGAGTTATTATTTTGAGTGTAGACCCTGATCCAATTCTTGTTAAACACCGATTATTTTTATCTAGCAACAGGTAAGAAAAATTAGAGCATATCTTTGTTCTTCGGAATTTGAAACAGAAATGGGAATTAAAAGATATTTAAAATTGCAATTATTTATTAAAAAAAAGATAATTTTTTTTCAACTTGAACCCTTATAATAAATATAATTAGAGCCCGTGCTCGATATGTACTTACAGAAAAAATCAAATAAAATTACTGACAAAATATGTCGCCATTAGGCACGTCTCCGAAACATAAAATGCAAATTTCTTCATTTGTGTCTGCAATTCCAGATCATGTTGATAACCCTTGCGAAATAATGTAAGAGACAAAAAAGTTGAAAGAAAGTATGAAGTGAGGTTGAGATTGCTAGAAATAGAATTGTAGAATCTGTAGAAACTATAAATATTCACATATATAAAAAACTGTTTTCATTAACAAGACAAACCGACATTTAAAATCCTACTGATGATAACACTAACTGGGGTGTTTGAAACCGGTATGGGAAATACCAGAAATGTCTATAATTTTTAGAAATTAAATTTTTCTTCTGCATTTTTTTTTTCAACTTGAACCCTTATGATAAATACATTCATCAGTGACATGAAATATTCATATTTTCTTTCACATCTTTTTCGCATCCAAAATTGCATTTTGAGTCTTACGTCAATGACATATTAAAACATGCATTTTCTGCCAACAAGAATCAAAAAGATAATATTATAAGTATTTGACCCGACTCAGCCAATGACAATAAAATGTACTCACTTTTGTATCAAAAATTTTCACGATTATTTAAGATTTTAATGGAATTTTCTGATTTTTCTTGACTAAAAAAATTTGATAACCCTAGTAAAAAAGTTTTGATATAATAATATTTAATTTGATACAATCATATTAAAATATATATGAGTTTTTATATGTTCAGATCTAATTATATGAAAGATTTAATATCCCGCCCGAGTAAAAAAGATATGATATAATCATATATGCTAATATATAATTATTTAAATTTATATATGGTTATGCATGAACTTTGATATGGACATATAAGTTTATATATAGCATTGTATTTTTTCTTATTTTTTGATATGATAACATACATATTCATATCTATTTATATAACGATCTATATGAAATTAGATATGACATAGAAGGTCGGGAATTTTTGGATATGACAGATAAAAACATATATGATTTTATTTATAATTATATCCCGAAAAAAAATTTCTAAATTTTCAAAGTCCCGGACAATTAAAAAAAAATTTTCAAGTCCTAAAAAATTTTATGAAAAAAAAAAAATCATTGAAAATGTTTTTAGGAGAAATTTTATGTTTTTGAAAAATTGTTAAGTTCCGAAAAAATGTTTTTAAATTTTCTAAAGGTACCTACAGACGACGCAATATTATGCACAATATTTTTGACGTTTACCTACAAATGGCATACATAAAAATACTGTATAAGATATTGTACTGAAAAAAATACATGCAGATTGTGTATAATATTGAATCGTCTGTAGAGGCCTTAAGACACAAACATTTTTTGGAATTTTCAAATCCCGTAAAAATGATTTTAGAAAACGAAATTGAAAAATTTTTAGTTAAAATAATTCCGAAGAATGTAATAAAAAATCTTCTAATTGATAATGTATCCAATCTGATAAAATAATTTCTAATTTCACGTTTAAAATTTAAAAAAAAATTACCAGATTTCATCTAATTATATAAAAATTTATCTAATTTTAACAGATAAGATATGATTTAATACAATTAGATAGACCCATTTTTGGGATCAAACTTAATCAAATTTGATATTATTTTATCAAAAATAATAGAATTTGATATACTTAATCGTATAATATTCGATCCGCCAATTTTCGGATCAAAATTAATATGGATTTACATAAAAGAATATCTGTTCATATATAATTAAATATTGCGTCATATAACTTTTTTTTACTCGGGCGAGTAAAAAAAAGTTATATGACGCAATATTTAATTATATATGAACCGATATGCTTTTATGTAAATCCATATTAATTTTGATACGAAAATTGGCGGATCGAATATTATACGATTATATCAAATTCTATTATTTTTGATAAAATAATATCAAATTTGATTAAGTTTGATCCCAAAAATGGGTCTATCTAATTGTATTAAATCATATCTTATCTGGTAAAATTAGATACATTTTTATATAATAAGATTTTTTAAAAATTTTTTACTGTAGGACCCCAAAAGCTCTAAATTTTTTTTTTTCGAAAAATTTTTTAGAACTGAAAGCCTCATCCCACCAAAATCAAATTTTTTGTCATGAATAAGCTAACCAAGTAATATTATAATTAATAACAAAAAAATTAAAAATCAAAAAAAAAATTTTTTGGTTTGTATGGAAAAATTATTTTTAAGGCCCCGTTCTTTAAGGCCCCGTCGCGTAGGGAAGGCGTGGTCGTAGGGGCGTAAAATTTTTCCTGAGTTATTTTTTAGTCAAAAGGAAAAAAATGAGGGGGTACCGTCTCAACATTTCCAACATTTCCAAAATAAGGGACACTCTAATAACCATATATAAATATAAATAATTATATAATAGCATATATTATTATATTAGATCTTTTTTACTCGGGATGGCTCCATTTTCTTATCTGAGGTTATACATAAATATATATGACTTTATATAATTATATAAATCTACATTTATTTCTATAAAATAAGATCAACTGGATTTATTTGGATGTGAACAAAATCTAATCGGATCTAATTGTATAATTTTGTATATTTGTGTATCTAAAATAATACAATTAGATAATTATTTGATACAACTTGATACAGCCAATTTTGAGATCAAATTAGATCTTAAAAAGTTTTTTTTTACTCGGGAATTATTTTTTTCAAATTCCTGAGAACCAAAATGAGATGACTTTTATTACCAGAAAAATATTTTAGAACTTGGGACTCTTTTGTAGAAGGATTTTTTTTTTTTTAAATTTCAAAAGTTTTCTTAAGGATTTTTTTTAGTAATACATTTTAAATATTTGGAAATAATTTTTAATAATGAAAAATGCCACTCCCACTTTTTTATTTTACGCCCACTTTAATTTTATTTGTATTAGATTAAAATAAATTGACTTCGACAGTTTTTTTTTTTTGTTATATCAAAAACTGGCTATAGCGATATGGTTTTTTGAGTTTTGTACCAAATATGAATTCAGACGTATAATACCTCATTTATGCTTCATTAAAAAAAAATATCAAAATATACCGTTTAGTTAAAAAGTTATTCCACTTTAAAGTGAAGCTATTAAAATTAATTATTAATTTGTTAAAAACTAATCATGACTTTCGAGCGATGCTATGGATGCCATATTCACATTAATTAAAATCGAAATACGTTTTTAGACTCGTGGAAGTGTTCTTTTTTATATTTTAGTCAAAACTTTTTCAAAATCGCGACAAAAAAATTGAATTTTGTACCCCAAAATGAAAAATCTTACACTGTGCCCCCCAACAAAAAAAAATTGAAGAATATGAAAGATTCGACAGCCGAACATAACCCCCTTACTTGTCTCATTTTATTTATATAATTTTTTTTTGGTGTTTAAAATGATTTGTGAAAATTGACAGCTGTTTGCATTAATTAACGCAAAAAAAAATTAAAACATTATTACTCATCCGTTTGAAATAATATAAATTGAACAACTTTTGCTTTTTTTTTTGGTTTATTATGTTTTAATAATTTATGCACCCTTAAAATAAACATCAACAATCAATCTTTTTCTAAACTACAATTATGGAATGGAATACATAATTTGGTGACAAAGTATGCAATAAAATTCCTATTTAACAGCATATCGTCGAACTATACTCAATAAATGCCAACTCTAAAAAGCTTACTTTTCAGGAGAGCTAAAAAACTAATTATTTCGCATATTATAGTAAAAATAAACAATGTACCATCCATAAGATGTTTTAAATATTCTAAATAATTTTTACCTATGCCAAAAATTTCATATTTTGCACTTGTTTGCGTATTTTTCAGAGATGGCATTTATTACTGTATCAAAAAACAAATATTTTTTTAGAGTTGTCATATTTTGTCGGAAAATAAAAATATTTTTTTTTTTTGAAAAATTTTTATTATTTTTTTTTTTGGATTTTGTTATTCTTAGTACGGTAATTGCAAAAACTAAAAAAAAATTAAAAATCTTTGCATATTTTTAAAAGTTACTAGCTCCGAAAGCCTATTAATCTCAGGGTGATCAACTTTGGCGCTCTGTAACTCACGCTGTATTGTATTAGGGTCACTCCAAACTAGCTATTTTGAAAGCTTATATCATTGACTTTATTTGCTCCACTCATAATGTTTCAATCTCATAAATAGTCTAAAAGTTACTTATATAAGCATTTTTTTTTTGCAAACACTATTTCCGACATTTTCAAAATAGCAATATCTCGAAAACTAGCAATTAGATATCAAAATCTTTACCAGATTCGTGTTCAGCATGGAAAATGCAATAAGATATGTGGTCTAATTAAAAAAAAAAAATTTGAAAAATTTTTGGAAATTTACAATGGGGGTTGGCATTTATTTTCACCAAAAATATATGTATTTTGAGTTAGCAGAATAACAAAAATGGATGTAATACGACAAAAAATTATTTTTTTGCTCTGAAATTTTTACCACAGATGGGTATTGCATAGAGGAGCTATTTTCCATCGGAAACTCATTTCGGTCAAATTTGAGTTGGCATATTTTGAACATAGGTTCACGATATGAAATATTCAAAAATTTAAAAACCCTAAATTTGATAACAATTATTTCAATTTGCTGTTCTTTTAAAATAATTTGGATTTATGAAAATTAATCGTAATCATAAAATTTTTTTGGCGAACAAAACTCCGAGATTTTTTTTTTTTTTTGTGAAAAAACATGTTTGTATAAATTCTGAGCAGCTGTGTTTTCCTATAGAAAAAATAAGACTTTTACCAATAAAAAAGGTTTCATAAAAATCTAAGACTTTTTCTATAGGAAAAAGGTTTCAGAATCTAAGACATTTTCTATAGAAAAAAGGTCTAAGAATCTGGGACTTTTTCTTTAGGGGAAAAATGTAAGATTCTCTTTCCAATAGAAAAATTTTCAGATTCTCAGAACTTTTAATTGGAAAAATCTCATATTCCAAAGCAATTTTAATATATTTTTCCTATAGAAATGGTGTAAGATTCTTATATTTGTTTCGTATAAAAAAGTCTCAGATTCTGAGGCCTTTTTCGATCGAAAAAGGCTATAGGAAAAAGGTTTCTGTATCTGTGACTTTTTTACTAGGAAAAATATATCAGATTCTTAGGATTCTTATAGAAAAAGGTTTTACAGTTTTTCATTTCGTGATCCTGTTTTCTTTTAAAAGGACTTCAAAGTTTTAGAGGATTACATTTTATAACATATTTTTATAATATTTATACTTGTCCTAGGATGCTAATAGTGATAGAAAATGAAAGAGGAGAACCTCCTATAATTTTCCTATTTTATTATTTTACATATCTGGAAAAAGGTGGTAAGTTAAAACCTTTCAAAACTTTACCCTTGAATATCATTCAAAATTTTCAACAAAATATTATAATAGATTTTGCCGGGGTTAGGTCAGTCAGAACCAGGATTATTGAAACACAATTATTTTCTTTAAATCCAGAATTTTTATTCACAATTTATCACTAAAAATTGAAGACCAACGCAGCAACCAGAAATTAAACCAGGATATAAGCTTGAGTTAAACTAGGTAATAACGTTGCGATTATTCCCTGTACTCGAATAATCGCACACGTTCACGATCGATGCTACTTAGATTTAAACCAGGATATGAGCCCTGTACCAGAGATGGTTGCAACCACCCACGTTTGTGACTGAAACCAGGATTCTAGACGTTTTCGATGAAACCAGGATAATTAATGTTTGGAAAGAAACCAGGATAATTGCCGGACAGAGTAACGCAGGTTACCCGCTGCACGGGTGAACGCTTTCGCGGTAGATAAGAGACTCCTCGAATTAATGCTCGAGTCATATTTTTATAGTGTGGAATTTTTATTGTTTGTTAGTGTTTTAGTTACCACTACAGACATGGGATCTATGGCCGTTTAAACCAGTAGACTCCCTGGTCACTAATACATCTACCTGCCTGGAAACTATTGTCATCGTAACCAGTAGTATTCCTATGCACTACCACTACTATGCCTGGGGACTATTATTTATTTAAATAAGTAGAAACCCTCTGCAACTACTACATTGAGTTGAACTTGGCTGTGCTTGTGAACGACTCCCACCGAAATCTAATGACCTGCAGTGCTACCCGTACACTTGGACAGCACAAGCTCAACTAAAGTTGTAGTAATGACCACCAGGGTTGCCAGAATTTTTGGGTACAAAATCGTCAAAAATGTACGATTTTTATAAAAAAAATCGTCAAAATCGTCATACCATTTGCAGAAATCGTCAAAAAATCGTCAAAATAAAAAAGGTATATTTATCATTGATTAAAGATTCACTTAAGCAATGTCCGCCCGTTTGTTGAAGACATGATGCAGTCCAAACCAAAAAAAGTGCTAAATCCATGCAATTTGGCTAAAATATATCTTATGACCATTTGATGGTTCAGTTTGAAAATTGACAAAACAAGACCAGGGAAAACAAAGTTCCCCTGGTAAAACTGAACCTACGTCAGAAATTTCCTCTATATATTCTTTGTTCACCTTCTTAAACATATTTTCTAATTAACTTGTAGTTGGGTCAAGTTAATTAGAAAATGTATTTTTTCCCGTCCGCCCTTTTCTGTGGACACTTCCATAACAAAATAATAATGATAAAATTGCGTAAATATCATAATTAATCAATTTGTTAACATTTATCACGAAAAGAAAGGTGTCCTCCGCCAAAAAAAACCCTATAATTGTTTTACCTTTTGGAGGGAAAAAGAGAATGTGACTCTCGCTTGTTCCCTTTGTCCGTATTTGTACAAAAATATTTGTGGTTACTTTTTTTTAACTAACAATAAGCAAAAAATATTCATTGAATACTAAAGTTTCATTAAAAAAATTTTAAAAAGTAGAAAAAAATTTACAGTTTTTGTTATTTTTAAAAATCGTCATTTTTTGGGTAAAAATCGTCAAATCGTCATTTTGCTATTTTGGGGAGTAAAAATCGTCAAAATGCAGAGAAATCGTCAAATCTGGCAACAGTGATGACCACACTAACTACAAACCAACTACGTACGTTAGTAGTGAGAGCATGAGAAAACGAATATATGCGTGAGCTTTGAATTTACTACCGACCGATCAATACCACTGTAGTAGTGAGATCAAGAGAAAATTAAAATGTATGTGTAGCATTGGTTGATGCGTTGGTTCTCTTATACAAACTACTCTTATATTTATGTAACTGTAAATCTCTTAAAAACTAGAAAGAAATATTAAAATATTTAAATGAAAAAAAAAATAGTATTTTAATAAAAAAATATAAAATTACCAATATGTAACGAAAAACTTCGTTACAATATTTTGACAAATTTATCAAAGGACTTTATTCACATGATTTTATCCAGATATGGAAAAATAAAATAATTAGGGGAGATCCTCCTCTTTCATTTACCATCACCAGTGGTATCCTAAGACAATTGAAAATATTTCAGAAATATTTTACAAAATGTATCCTTTAAAACTTTAAAGTCCTTTTTAAAGGAAACGGGATCATAAAATGAAAAATTGTAAATGCAGTTTTACTCCATTTGATCTCTACTTTCAGACGTATGTCATGCGGTTCATGTTTAATAATGGCTGTCGGATGGTGTAATTTATAAGATCAAACGGAATGAAAACCGAAATTAAAACTGTAAGAAAATGTGGGTTTTCAGAGGCTGTTTTAGATATTTAAGCAGGAACTTTTTTATCCCGAACTTATTTCGTCACTCTACGAACTTATGACCATAATGCATTTCCATGTCAAACTTTAGTGGTCTATCTCTTTTGGTTTGCTCTGCATTGTCCTATCGCTAGAAAATCATTTACTTATTTAATCGCCCTCAAATTGTATTGTCTGATAAAAATGTTTCAGATATGTTTTTTGATTTATTGTGCTACAAAACTTTATCTAAAAAGGATAAACAAAGATACAGGTAACGTCAAAAATGTTACAGCAATCTCTTTTTGTTTTATAAATTTTCATGGAAATTGAAATGAAATTTTAATTAGGTCTTCAACACATTACATACCACAATAATAATAAACAAAAAAAAAGAGCACAGCAACATAAATGTTAATTATAATAATGGAATTCACGTCAGAAATTTTAGTCTTGCAAAATTGCGCAATGTCAAAATTGCAACTTTTTTTGCTTGTTTCTTTGTGAATAAAAGCAGTTGTATTTATATTAAAATAAATTTCAAATCTTTTCTTGCAACTACGCATCATATACAAGGTAATAGAAAAATAAAAATTTTATTAAAAAATTTAAAAAAAAAAAAGTTGCAATATTGCACTGTTGCAAGAGTCAAAAAATTCTGAAGTGAATACCCTGAATAGTTTGTCATCAGCCTACACATACAACAATAACATAATCATACTTTTATATGTATAAATGTCCATATTCGCATAAATATATCCTACACGTTCATACATGTTCATTAAATGTAACTAACATCATAATGACTTAAACCCCAACTATAACATAAGTCGTATAATACTATATTATTAGGGCAAGTACTTTCATGCATCTAAAAATCGAAAATACGTGCCTATAATATGCTTCTAAAAATCAAAAATATGCACTTAAAATTTAAAAAATATGCACTTAAAATTTAACAATATGTATTCAAAATGAATTGATTTTATTAAAAATGTGCTTTGGTAACATAAATTAGATTTTTTCAAATACTTTAAAGTCCTCTACAATATTAAACAAATGTTTTTTTGAGTGAACACAGCTTTTGATTAGAAAATATTTTTTTATTGACACATTTTGTTATAAAAAATTTTAATTGAACAAAATTAAAAATCGACTTGGATGTAGGTTAGGTTAGGTTATGAAGGATGACGCTGGCGGAAACCAGCGTCCACAGAGGCCACGTGATGGCCCATTATGATTCCTTTAATTCTTTTCCCTCTTCTCTGTTTAGTCCTAAGTTGTTCGCCTTATGCGTCCCATTTTGATGCTTTAATAAACGCCAGTAGAGTCCGACGTAAAAAATGTTTAAATTTTTTTACTAAAAATGTTTAATTTCCAGTCAAATACTTCTTTAGTAGTTCTTGAAAAAAAAAAATTATTTTATGAGTGTAAATTATTTTTTGAGTTTAAAAACTATTTGAGTCACAAAATACTTCGTAAAATATTTTTGTGGCTACCAATCTCTTTCAAAACGTGTTAAGCGTTTTGTCCATAACTTCTTAACTACTGTGCCAATTTCGCTAAAATTCAGAGGAATAACAAAAGTTGTTGTATAGGCATTTCTGAGTGAATTTTCCTCTTAGAAAATTTTAATTTCGAAATAGTTTTTCTTTTCAAATAAAATGTTTCAGAATAGGAAAATTTTTATTTTTTTTTTAAGAATCTAAGAATTTTATTTTCAGAAACCAATTTTCCTAAAAAATGTCTCAGAATATCATTTCTCTAAGAAAAAAATATTTTTTTACAAAAAATACTGGATCGGTTTTGGATTATGTTAAGGTTTTTGAAATGATTTTTTGAAAAAATGTGGATGAAAATTAAAAAAAGCTTAAAAAAAGCTTAAAAAATATGCATTTATACAAAAATATGCAAAAATATGCAACTACAAATCGATGCCATTTTATTGCAAATTTATTGATTCGGATAGATATTTAATTTATGTTATGTTTAGAGTGCCGAGTAAAAACATGCATTTTCATGAAAGTACTTGCCCTATATATTATATATAGAAAATCATATTATCATAATATGACATTATTTATGAGAGAATTTGAATTTATTAGGGAAGTACTAAATTATAATATTTCGCTAAATATTTTTTTCAAGACTTGAAAAGTCCTACTAAGGGTTGTAACTCTGAGAAAATCTACTACAGTGTAAGAAATTACAACTGTGTTAGAAAAAGTTAAAAATAGATTCATTAAGTTCGTGCTAAACGTAACATATGGGTAATATAATGTGATATAATTCCCGTCATCTTTTTCACCTTAATGTACGTTTAAATAGCTGATCTTAATCTTACACACCTACAGTGACAATCGAAGAGTGCTGACGAAGGAAGGGTGGCTTCTTCCAAAAGCTGTCGACATCTCCACTTAGCCTGTGTTGCCAATTAATTTTTTCAGATTTTCTCATTGTACAACAAAAATAATTATTTCACAGAAATAATTAATATGGACGCAATCCGAAATAAATAAAACTTCAGTTATAAAATATAAAGTCCAACAATATATAAAACAGAATTAAAATTTGGAACAATTTCAGTAAAAATCTTAAATCTCTTAAAGTCGCGAATTTATAACAAATTTTAAGCTAGGCGTTACTTACACCAAGACAATTAGGTGTCACGCGAGGTGTCTGCCCGAGTTTTTTTTGGGACTTGTTAACCCTTTGTTGGATCGTTAAAACAAAGGTCTAGGAAAATTTTCCGTACCGGATGAAATCACCAAATTCATAACCATCCTACTGTATTTGTGTGCTATACACGGTGAGCCTCAGCGATGTTTAGGTCGATTTCTACAAGCATAAATGTCACAAAACTGTTAACAGCGAAATCGTAGCTGCTCGCATTCGCGAGATCAAGCGAAATTAGTGTTTTTGTTTCTTTTTTTTTAAATTTTGACATTGAAGTTTTTTAAATATTTTCAAAAACTGAGTATACAGTTTTAATTGTACTTATTTAAAGGTCACAAAACAACAAACATCAAAATCCTATCTTCTTTAGTTCGCAAGAAATCGCGAAATTAATTTTTTGCTGTTTTTGTTCTCGTTTTTTTCTTTGGATAGGTTTCTTTTAAATTTCGTTAAAACATGGTATGCAGTTTTACTTGTGCTTGATCAAAGGTCACACAGCTGTTGACATCGAAATTGCAGGTGTTAAATTTCGCGAGATATCGCGTAATTATATACTTTTTTTTTATTATTTATTTATATTTTAAAACTGGTTCTTTAGAAATAATAAAAAAAGTGGTATGTAGTTTAATTTGATCATGTTGGAAGAAATTAAAACTGCCCACAAAAAAATTATAGCTGCTCACTTTCGCGAGTATTAGAAAAGAGCTTTTTGGGGGTATTTCTTGTTTTAATTAATAAAAGAAGTTTCTTTAACATTGTTGAAAAACATGAAATGCAGTTTGATTTGCTATTGATTAAAGGTGATAAGGCTGTTAACATTTAAATCTAAGTACTTATTTTTGCAAACATTGCCAGACATGGTCTATATTTTAGACACAAATGTTAGGTTTTGCCATTTTTCCAAAGATAAGTGGCAATAATCAGTATCTTTGGAAAAATGGCAACACCTAACATTTGTGTCTAAAATATAGACCATGTCTGGCAATGTTTGCAAAAATAAGTACTTAGATCAGAATTGATGAAGGAGAGGAAGAAGAATAATGATTACTAAAAATAAAAGTTTGTTTACACATAATTACAATAACAAGTCTTCTGTTACAAAAAACAACAGCAACAACCACACTCGAATTGAAAAAATCAGATTTAGTTGATACTTGCTTAACAGCCTACTTGGCGTATCGGTCTAGAGTGATTGTACGTTACAAGCAGTTAATAGCAAAGTATTACAGATGATGATGAGTTCAATTCTTGTCGGCTGCGATCTGTTAATAATTTTCACATATAGAGTTTTATTGACTATTAACTAAAATAAATTTGACATTAAAAGTTTTTCTGAAAATTATTATAACTGGATAATATGAAACTAGTAAGAAACAAACCAGGATGTCTTAAATTTTTAGAAAAATTACAAATTTTTCTTTCACACTTTTCTCAATTCAAAACCATATATAATTTATTTTTTCTTTAGTGTCTAAAATAAAGGAAAAAATCAAGAAACTTCAAATATGCTGTATGCAGTCTAAATTTTATGTGGTTAAAGGTAGTAAAACAGCTCAAATCAATATCTTGACTGCTAATTAACGCGAAAAATAATTTGTTTTCCAATTTTTTATTGTTTTTTTTAAATTTTGCGATTTCTCCCGAAATTGAGAAGATATGATTGCGATGTTAACTGTTTTGTGACCTGTAAATAAATACAATTAAAACCGTATACTCAGTTTTTGAATATATTTAAAAAACTTTATTGTCAAAATTTTAGAAAATACAAAAACACTAATTTCGCGATATCTCGCGAATGCGAGCAGCTACGGTTTCGCTGTTAACAGTTTTGTGACATTTAATCAAGTAGAAATCGAACTGCGTTTACACTTTTCGTCGACACTAAAGTTGAACCTAAACATCGCTGAGGCTCACCGTGTATGGATGTGTGTTTGTGCTTTTTCAATTTCCCTTCCTTTACACACACACACAAATGCATACAATACAGCCACGCACCCACTTACAAACACCTGTATACCAAATTAGGAAAAGAATTTCTATATGAATTTTACTCTTGTTTTTTTTTCATGCTTGGCAAAAATGAAAATTAAATAAATTTTCACACCTCTATCCATTCACGTTCTTTTTTTTTAATTCTTTTATTTTTTGTTGGTATTTTTCACTTATTTTGTTTAAAATTGTGTTAAAATTTTTCTGCTTCACGTAGCATGTAACAACTGCAAATATGCCACAAAAACACACACACACACAATACACCCATATGCCTTAAATCATAAATAGTGTTTTGATTTGAAAATAAAGTGAACAGAGAGAGTACGAATGTAAAGGTTTTGTATGTTGTTAACACTTTTTGATTACTCACTAACAATATGGTGCCATCATATGCATTTTACATGCACTATGGTTTTATAGATTTAAATACAGTGACAAGTTAAGTTATTAGAACTTTATAAAAAAAAAACAGTTAAAAAAGTTAAATTTGGACTTTGCGCAAAAAAAAGCTTTGTAAAATTACTAGGAAAAGTCTCGTAATCCCATTTTACCAATACTAGACAGTTTCCATGTTTTTTAACACACCAATTTGGATCGAAATTTACATTTTTTTGTAATTTTAATTTTGTTTTGTAATTTTACAAATTTCCAAGATAATTTTACAAAAAAAAATCTAGTAATTTCATGAGAATTCCTTGTTATTTTAATTGCGCCAAAAAAAATGTAAATTTACAATTTTATTGGAAAAAAGCTTGTAAAATTACAAAAGTATTGGTACAAAGCTTATAAAATTACTAGGAATTCTTGTAAAATAGGAGGTAGCAAAAAATCTAGTAAAGTTACGAAACCTCCTTGTAAATTTTATCGTGTTAACAAAATTGTAAATTTACAATTTTATTGGTAAAAGCCTTGTAAAATAATAAAATTATTGGTAAAAAGCTTGTTAAATAACTAGGAATTTTTGTCAAATAGGAGGTAGCAAAAAAAAAGTTACAAGTTTTTCTTGTAATTTTACAAGTTTTTTTTTTAGTGTAGAGATGGGCGCATGAGCAGAGAAGTGCGTGATTCATATGATTCAAGCGTGAGTGTGACTAAACTCAATTTTTCTCACATAATTGTGAGTAAGTGTGAGCGGAAAATAATATTGCTTGATTTTGCGTGAGTTTGAGTGATTTATTTTCTCTTCAAATTTACTTTAGTCCCGAAAAAAGCAAACAAAAATTGTAAAATTTGGGTAACTTTAAATAGCGAAAAACGCAAAAAAAAATTTTAATTTTGTTAGATTTTTGAAATTTTAATTTCTTAAATTTGTGCTCGTGAATGTCATTGGTCTTAAATATACTCACGTACACTCAAAAAAAAAGTTTGTAAAATTACAAGTAAAAGGTCTTGTAATTCTATTTTACTAATATTTTTGTCTTTTTACAAAAATTTTTGTATATTTAATAAAACGAAAACTACAGTTTGCTTTGTAATTTTACTATTATATGTTGGTAAATTTATTTTATAAATTTTTTAGGTAAATTTACAAAAAAGTGAATAATTTTACAAATTAAAAAAATATTACAAGGTGTTTAGTTTTTTTACACAAGAAAACTGTAATTGTACAACAACATTTTATTTGATGTTATTTAGTCTTTCTACCAAAAAAATGTTTTATTATAAAAATTTTTTTTAAGATCGTTGACAAGGTTTCTGTTTGAAATGTATGTATTGAAAAGTACAAAATTCCAATGTAATTTTACAAAACTTATTTTATTACTAGAATTAAATAAATTATTATTCAACAATTGGACACGCAAAAATTTTCTAAGTTTAGATTTTTTTTTTGCGATTTGAAGTAAAAAACTTTGTAAAAAATAATTTTTTATAAATAAAAAATTTCATGAAAAATATTTTTGGAAATTTTTTAAGTTCCGGACACAAAAATTTTTCAACTAATTGTTAGCTTTGGCAAAAAAATGAATTTTTACACCATTTTTTGGTAATTAGCGTTCAATAAAATACCACAATTTTTATGTGTTTCTAATATATAATTGCTCTAGATTTTTTTTTTTTGTATTTTTACCATTTTTTGGTAATTTTACCATATATTTTTGGTATTTTTTTTTTTTAAATTTGGCACCTAAAATTAATTTTAATTTAATTTAATTTTTACTAATTACTATTTTTATCTGCTTCACTTGAGATTTGAACTCAGAACTCCCAGTTTACTGGTTGAACGCCTTACTCCTTCAGCCAAAGTTTGATCATAAAAGTACTTTTTTAAAATTACTTTTTTAAAATTACTTTTATTAAAATTTGAATTTTTTATTATTATTTGAATTACCCTTAAATTATAATTTTTATTATTATTTGAATTACCCTGTTTTTATATTAATTTTATTTTGTTTTGACATACTTCTCATAATTTGAAAATATTTTTATTTCAAAATTTATATTAGTACAAACAAATTTCAAGTTGTTTATGGCCTAGTTGGCTAGCAGGTTCGGCAGCTTGTGATTTGGAGATTTTTGGCCTTGGTTCAAACCCCGGTCGCGGATTTTTTTTTTTAATTTTTTTTTATTGTTCTAGTGTTAGATATTATTTTTTTTTAATAATAAAAGTAAAATTTGTGGAATTTTTGTAAAATTTAATAACTTTAAAACTCGATATTATATCGAAAATAAATATTTTTTTCGATGGAACAACAAATACGAGAATTCCTAAAATGTAGATTGGAAATCATTTCGAAATCGATTTGTTTTTCAAAAAAAATATGAGTTCGAGAAACGTTAAAATATCGACTGTATATAATATCGACTTCGAATCATTTTTGTGGAAAACCTTCGATAAAACTTCGAAAAAATTGTCGCCTCGAAACTGTGCAGACTGGGTAAGGTCTCAGTATGTATAAAAAGATATATTTGTATAAATTTATACATGGCTATATACGAAATGATTTTTACTAGGGAAGTTATTTAGTCTTTCTACACTCAAAAAAAAAAGTTTGTAAAATGACATAAAATCCCCGTGATTTTACGGTGCAGGTTTTGTAAAATATGTACTAGCAAGAATCCCTGTAATGTTACGGGGATAATTTGTAAATTGATTCAACAAAAGAAAATGTAAATTTACAATTTTTTTGTAAAATATTAACTTCGGGGTGAACATTTTTTTTTGGAAATTTACAAAAAATTTGGTAAATTTACAAAACAAAATTGTAAACTTGCAGAAAATGGTTGTTATTTTACAAAGCAAAAATAGAAAATGAAAAAAATAAATTGTAGATTAACAAATTATTTGTTTAAACTACTGTTTTTACCACGAAAAAATATTAAAAAACACGTATATTTACAATAAAAATTGTAAATTTGCAAAAAAAAAATTGTAAACTTACAAAAAAAAGTTGTAAATTAAAATTTACAAAAAAAAATTGTAAACTTACAAAAAAAAGTTGTAAATTAACAAAACATAGTAGAAAATCAAAAAGACAAAATTGTAGATTTACAAATTGTTTGGTTAAACTACTGTTTTTTATGGCAAAAAACTTGTATATTTACAATAAAAAGTGGTAAATTTACAATTTTTATTGTAAATATACCATTTTTCTTATTTTTTTGCCGTAAAAACAGTAGTTTAACCAAATAATTTGTAAATTTACAATATTGTTTTCGTATTTTCTACCCGAGTAAAAAAATTGATATGACACAATATATAATTTAATATGGGTTCGTGTCTATTTTGATATAATCTTATACGAAAAATGGTTTCATAAGATTTGATCGAATAATATCTAATAATATCAGTTTATATAACTTTATATCGACTTTGATACGAGTTTTGGTCTAATCCAATGATATAAAATTATATCCAATTATATTAAAATTTATACAATTTTAGAAATCGGATGTTTTTTTTTAATTTTTAATAAAAAGTTGAAAAATTAAAATAATAAAAATAAGTTGTTCTTTGAAAAAAACTTAAAATTTAAAAAAATGGAGTCATGTTAAATTTTATATACAACACTTAGAAAATATTTTCAAAAAAATTTGTCCTAGGAAAAATTTGAAAAAATGGAGTTATATAAAATTTTATATAAAACACTTACTGGGCTATTCATAATGAGTAAATTAATTCTAATGTAGGTTTATTTGACTGATATTGCATGAATATTTGTCAAATAAACCTACTTTAAGTACACTTTAAGTATTATGAATAAAGGCCTTAGAAAATATTTTCGATAAAAAAAATGTTCCTTGAAAAAAACTTAGAAAAAATTTAAAAGATGGAGTCATATAAAATTTTATATAAAACACTTAGAAAATATTCGTGATAAAAAAGTGGTGCTTGGAAAAATCTTAGAAAAATAAAAAAATATGAAGTCATATGAAATTTTATATAAAACACTTTGAAAATATTAAAAAATAATGGAGGCATATAAAATTTTATATACCCGAGTAAAAATAAACATATATTACAATATATAACTTGATACAAACATAATAAATTATATATGATTATACATCCGTGAGATATTTTCTAAATTTTTTTAATGCAGTCATATGTAGTAATATATAATTGAATCATGATTCGGATTAAAAGGTGTACGGTTGATATAATTATATAAAATTACATGAGGGTCAATACAAAATTTGTTTTTCTGTATAATTTAATATAAAATTATATATATCCAATTCTGTTCCATATATAACACTATATGTTTCCATTTAACCAACAATTTTCTAAGTTTTTGAGGCAAAGTATAAGAAACTTTTTAAAATGTTCCTAAACATTTCCTTGTTAGGGTTATGTATATCACCTATCTGGTTCGAAGCGTACCCGAACATTTTTTTTTTAAGAAAATTATATGTTGGGTGAATGTATCGTTGACCTGTGGTGTAACTCAACCCAAACCAAAAAAACACCAGGATTTTAAATGTTTTTATGCAATTAGATCTAATTAGATCCACTAATATATGGCAATGTCTGGTCAAAACTCGGATGAAATCAAATCATATTTTATACAAATTGATCTTTTTTAATGCAAAAACATCCACCATTTTTCGGATCAAATTGCGTTTAATTATATATTGTATTACATATCAATATATATTGCATCATATAAAAATTTTTACTCGGGGACTTTTTGACCTTTCGACTTTTTAAAAAGTCGACTTTTTTCGACTTTTCGACTTTTTTTTCAAATTTTCGATTTTTTTTCGAATTTTCGACTTTTTTCGAATTTTCGACTTTTTTCGACTTTCTTCGACTTTTTAACTTTTTTCGACCTTTTCCAACTTTAAAAAAGTCGATTTTTTTTTTGTAAGTAAAAGTTTAGTTTTGACTTGTTGTAAGCATTTAGGTGCTATTTTTTTTGTTGTATTTTATTTATTAAAAAAAGTCGAAGAAATCGAAAATGTGGAAAAGGTTGAAAAAATCGAAAGCAAAAGAGTCTTTCGATTTATAGAACCCTATCACTGAGGTGTTGACAATAATCAAAAATATTGGTAAATATTGCACTTAACACTTTCTAACTCATGAATTTGGCATTGACATTTTTGCTTCACATACAAAATACATGGAAATACCAATAGCTTCAGTTGTTATTAAACTCGGCACTCATTTGAAATTTTTTTCAGAAGAAAGAAATTATTTTCATCTGGCAAAATTAAAAAAAAAAATAAAAAAAAAAAAAATCGAAAATCGAAAATTTCGAAAAAAAAGTCGTAAAAAGTCGAAAGCAAAAGTCGACTTTTCGACTTTTTAAGAACAAAAAAGTCGATTTCGACTTTTCGACTTTTTCATACAAAAAGTCGATTAATCGACTTTTCGACTTTTTGACTATAGAACCCTAAGAGGGTATATATAAGTTTGTCACTCCGTTTGTAGCTCTTCGAAATATCGGTCCAGGACCCCATAATGTATATATATTATTAATCAGTGATCGATTTTAAGATATTCTAGCGATTTCCGTGATCACGGCCAAAGTATTCAGATATGACTGAGACGTTGTTGTTGTCCTAAGCAGTTTGGTATTGCATTTGATCGAAATCGGTTAAGCAGTTCAAAAGTAAGGAAAGAAAATGTAAGGACACCTCAAAAATTTTGGTAAATTTAACATAACCTAAAAATTCAAAATGGTTTTATTCGGCTGCTGGTTGACACATGTGAACAGAATTGATCACCGAATTTTATTTAAGCAAGTTCAAACATATTTAAAAAAAAAAAAATTTCGCCGAATTTTTTTTTTATTCAAAATTTTTTTCTCGGATTTTTTTTTTGCAAATAAACTTTTTTTACATTGTGAAGAGTATCAAGACATTCGGCAAGGTCGAACTTAACTTTTTTACTTGTTATAAATGACACTGTCTTAAAAGTCAAGGAAAGAATATTACCAACACTAGTACTTACTAGGAACTTTGAGACTAAAATCATTTAACGGAGCGTGTTGTCAAATATGACCTAGGGACCTGTCCTGAATTCCATGATATGGTATACGGATGGCTCTAAGCAAACCAATTAGGATACAGGCTCAGGTATCTTCGGACCCAACATTCAACGTGCTCTGCCCATGTGGAAAACCTCTTTGATGTTTCAGGATTAACTATATGCCATACATATTATAATTGTAACCGAATGTCTTTGTGGAAAATCTTCACGTATACACAAAATGTCTGACAGTCAGGCTGCGCTGAAAGCTCTTAAAGCCTATGATGTGTCATCCGGACTGTTCATGGACTGTGTAGTTGACAGACGTATGAAACTCACTACCAAATAGGATTCTCGGCTTTATTAAAAGCCTAAATATTAAGGGCTTAACAAAATATCATTCGCAGTGCATAAATCTAATCTATTTGGTTAAATTGTGGTCGTACGTAGACTTTTGCGGGCCACTGTATATGTTTTGGTACGTTATACATACGAACATGTGTATGAATTTTTCTGAACATGTGTGCAATGTGTAAACAATTGGTATAATAATATTTGTCAGTTATTTTTAGTTACTCTTTAAAATTACTCGATAGTACGAAATATGCATGTATTTACACACATGTGAATTTTGCCGGTGATATTTTCGCGTAAATACATATGTATGTTACAGCCCTGGGTGTATGCGTATTAATTAGCCTGTCCCGATTTTTATTGTTTTTTGGAAAAGTATACAAATGTAATATAATTTTTTTTATTTGGTCTTTATATATTTATACGATTAGATATGAGTAGGGATGAGACTTTCATGCACTAAAAAATCGAAAATATGCGCTTAAAATATGCGCTAAAAAAATTCAAAATATGACCTAAAAAACCAAAACATGTGCACTAAAAAAAAAAATGTGTGCAATAAAAAACTTGTTTTCTACGGAAAACTTCTTTAAAAGCAAACAATAATGCCGGATTTAAATAGTAACATTTAAAACTTTATGTAAGAGGATATTTATACACAGCCTTTTTTTGCTTGCAATAAAGTCTTGCAACTTTTTTTTGTAGGCAAACGGGGGTGAAAAGAAAACGGGGCAGAAAAAAAATCACGATTTCTGTTTTTCTTCTTTTATGCTTCTCACCCCCGATTGCCTTCAAAAAAAAGTTGCAAGACTTTATTGCAAGCAAAAAAAGGCTCTGTATAAATACCCTCTAAGCAAGATTTTTAAGGAATTAAGACAATCTACCCGAGTAAAAATTTTTATATGATGCAATATATATTGATATGTAATACAATATATAATTAAACGCAATTTGATCCGAAAAATGGTGGATGTTTTTGCATTAAAAAAGATCAATTTGTATAAAATATGATTTGATTTCATCCGAGTTTTGACCAGACATTGCCATATATTAGTGGATCTAATTAGATCTAATTGCATAAAAACATTTAAAATCCTGGTGTTTTTTTGGTTTGGGTTGAGTTACACCACAGGTCAACGATACATTCACCCAACATATAATTTTCTTAAAAAAAAAATGTTCGGGTACGCTTCGAACCAGATAGGTGATATACATAACCCTAACAAGGAAATGTTTAGGAACATTTTAAAAAGTTTCTTATACTTTGCCTCAAAAACTTAGAAAATTGTTGGTTAAATGGAAACATATAGTGTTATATATGGAACAGAATTGGATATATATAATTTTATATTAAATTATACAGAAAAACAAATTTTGTATTGACCCTCATGTAATTTTATATAATTATATCAACCGTACACCTTTTAATCCGAATCATGATTCAATTATATATTACTACATATGACTGCATTAAAAAAATTTAGAAAATATCTCACGGATGTATAATCATATATAATTTATTATGTTTGTATCAAGTTATATATTGTAATATATGTTTATTTTTACTCGGGTATAAAAAAAATTCTTATTTTCAAAATAAATTTTTAAACTTTAAAAAAGTTTTTGAAGCAAACAAATTTCAATTTGTGTTTTTGCTAATTTATGCCAAAATATGAAAAAATATGAACTTAAAACTTCTAAATATCCCGAGTAAAAATAAACATATATTACAATATATAACTTGATACAAACATATTAAATCATATATTATTATACATCGCATGAGATCTTTTCTAAATTTTTTAAATGCAGTCATATGTAGTTATATATAATTTAATCATGATTTGGATTAAAAGGTGTACGGTTGATATAATTATATAAAATTATATGAGGGTCAATACAAAATTTGTTTTTCTGTATAATTTAACATAAAATTATATATAGCTTATGCTGTTCCATATAAAACTATATAAGTTTCCAATTAACCAAAAATTTTCTAAGTTTTTTAGACAAAGTATAAGAAACTTTTTAAAATGTTCCTAAACATTTCTTGTTAGGGTTATGTATATCACCTATCTGGTTCGAAGCGTACCCAGACATTTAAATGTTTGGTGAATGTATCGTTGACCTGTGGTGTATCTCAACCCAAACCAAAAAACACCAGGATTTTATATTTTTTTATGCAATTAGATCTAATTAGATCCACCAATATATGGCAATGTCTGGTCAAAACTCGGATGAAATCAAATCATATTTTATACAAGTTGATCTTTTTTAATGCAAACACATCCACCATTATTCGGATCAAATTGCGTTTAAATATATATTGTGTTACATATCATTATATATTGCATCATATCAAAATTTTTACTCGGGTAAAACACTTAGAAATTTAAAATGATGCATGGGACCAGATGTTGCAACATATAGTTATGTATGGCGATATCTTAATAAAATCCCACATCAAAATTTATTATATAAATTTATCTTGCAATACATAGTGTCACACATGATCATATATCAAATAATATGACTATATAAAAGTATATAAGATCATATTAAATTATTTTTACTCGGGTATTTAATTTTTGTAAAATTACAACTTTTTTCTGTAAGTATACAATTTCGTTTTTTAAATTTTCATATTTGTTTTGTAAATTTACAAAAAATTTGGTTTATGTACATATTTGTTTTGTAAATTTAAAGGTTTATTTCAGAGTAAGTAAATGGTGATTTTGATTTTATCAATCTCATTGAGAAAAAAATTTCTTGTTTGTTTTCATTTTCTTTGCTCTGATATGATTGTGTTTCTTGTTTGCTCGTTTTGTGTTTTTTCGAAAAATGAATTTCACAGCAAAGCTCAATATTGTGATAATTCAAATGGTGTTCTGTTTTTTTTGAACAAAAAAACGAGATGAGCTGAAATTGAAAATGAGCTAGCAATGAGATCTCGCGAGATTGATATGAATTGAGCTATCAATGAGATCTCGCGAGATCTCATATCAAACAAAATCATTTTTTTTTTGTTTTTTTTTTTGTTTTGCTTGCAAGCATAAATGGAAATGCGGTTGTTTGTTGCTTATGATATGTAGGGATTAGAGATGCGCGCGTGACACGAATTTTTCGTGATTCACGTGATTCACGCGTGAATCACGCGTGATCGTGAGTAAAATTTGTTTTTACTCACGTGATCGTGAGTGCGCGTGATTAGAAAAAATTGTTTCGTGCGTGAGCGTGCGTGAGTAATTTTTGTTTCGTGAGTTTACGTGATTATTTTGTGCCGTCTAAAACAGAAAACAAGTAAGAAAATCTTCATTATAACGAATTTATAGGGAAATTTATACAAAATTGTGATTTAAATGCGTTTTTATGATTGATTTTAGGAAATTAAATACTTTTTGTGACAGAAATCGAAAAATGTTAAATAAAAATTTGGTTTTTAAAATTCGTGAGTCTTCGTGAGCGTGATTATTTCGTGAGCGTGAGGAAAATTTTATTTACTCACGTGAGCGTGCGTGAACGTGAGCAGAAACAAAAAATTCGTGCGTGATCGTGCGTGAGCAATATTTTTTTTTTCGTGAGCGTGAGCGTGCGTGAGTCAAAATTCACTCACGCGCCCATCTCTAGTAGGGATATGAAAAAAGTAAGTAATATAATAATGAATTAGAATCTTAACAGAATTATTTATTAAAAATATATGCCGTTTAATGTTGAATTGTTTCTAACCATTTGTTTATTTTTTTTTTTTTGTACATAACACATAATAAGACAATAGTGGTGTTTTTGGTTAACTGTACTTTCAAATTTCATACAACTTTACTACTGCTTTTAAGTTTAAGAAGTGAATAATTGTTAATCATTGCAAATTGTATTTCTTAGCTAGTGTTGTTTTAAATATCGTTAATTTATATAAAAGCAGTAGTAAAGTTGTATAAAATTTGAATGTACATTTAAACAAAAACACCACTATTGTCTTATTACGTGTTACGTACAAAAAAAAAAAAAAAAACTAAAAAGGGTTAGAAACAATTCAACATTAAATGGTATATATTTTTAATTAATAATTCTGTAAAAATTCTAATTTATTATTAGAATTTACTTGCCTTCTGCTGTTTTTTATCTCCCTACACATCATAAGCAATAAACAACCACGTTTCCATTTATGCTTGCAAAAAAAAAAAAACAAAAAATAATTTTGTTTAATATGAGATCTCGCGAGATCTCATTGATAGCTCATTTCATCTCAATCTCGTTTTATCTATCAGCTCATTTTATTTTTTTATTTTCAATTTCAGCTCATCTCGTTTTCTGTTCAAAGAAAACAGAACACCATTTGAATTATCACGATATTGAGCTTTGCTGTGAAATTCATTTTTCGAAAAAACACAAAACGAGCAAACAAGAAACACAATCATTTCAGAGCAAAGAAAAAAAGAAGCAAATACAAAAATATCAATTTCTGTTAATGATTAAAGAAAGAGATGAAATGAGCTATTCATGGTGAGATAATACTTACTCTGGTTTATTTCCATTTGTCCATCTCATTTTTCTTTCTTCGGCAGCTGGAGTAGCACTTCAACAACCTGAAATGATTTTTTTTTCACTTGAACACTTTTAACAAACTTTTTAAAGTATAACACTGCACTTTTTTATTTTTTCGACATTTCGTTTTTCTTAAGTAGAACATATGAGAATTGCTACACAAGAAATTTCTTATATTTTCAGGAAAAATTAGTCAAAAAATCACATTTTTTTTTTTGAATTTTTAATTATTTTCACAAGTATTTTTAAAAAATCGGAAAACTTTTTTTTGGATTTTGTAGATTGGATGTTTAAGTACCTGTTAAAATAAGAAAAACTTAATTTTTCATAATTGGCAGCGTTTTATTGACATTTTAGGTGCCAAATTAAAAAAAAAAATATGGTAAAATTACCAAAAAAAATGGTAAAAATACAAAAAAAAAAAAACTAGAAAAATTATATAGTAAATATAAAAATTGTGGTATTTTACTTAACGCAAATTACCAAAAAATGGGGTATAAATTAAATTTTTGCTAAAGCTTACAAAAAGTTGCAAAATGTTTGTGTCCGGAACTTAAAAAATTTCCAAACTTTTTTACATGAAATTTTTTATTTACAAAAAATTATTTTGAACTAAATTTTTTACTCCAAATCGCAAAAAAAATCTGAACGTAGAAAATTTTTGCGTGTCCTATTGTTGAATAATTAATTTTTTTTTTTGTAAAACAACATTAATTCTAGTAATAAAATAAGTTTTGTAAAATTACATTGGAATTTTGTACTTTTCAATACATACATTTCAAACTGAAAACCTTGTAAACGATCTTAAAAAAATATTTGTAATAAAACATTTTTTTGGTAGAAAGACAAAATAACATCAAGCAAAATTTTGTTGTACAATTACAGTTTTCTTGTGTAAAAAAACTAAACACCTTGTAATATATTTTTAATTTGTAAAATAACTCACTTTTTTGTAAATTTACCTAAAAAATTTGTAAAATAAATTTACCAACATATAATAGTAAAATTATAAAGCAAACTGTAGTTTTCGTTTTATTAAATATACTACAATTTTTGTAAAAAGACAAAAATATTAGTAAAATAGAATTACAAGGCCTTTTGCTTGTAATTTTACAAACTTTTTTTTTTGAGTGTACCAAAAAAATGTTTTATTACAAACATTTTTTTTCAAGATTTTTTAAATCGTTTTCAAGGTTTTCAGTTTTTTAACACAAAAATTGTAATTAAACAAAAAATATGTATTGAAAAGTACAAAACTCCAATGTAATTTTACAAAACTTATTTTATTACTAGAATTAATGGTGTTTTACAAAAAAAAATAATTATTCAACAATAGGACTCGCAAAAATTTTCTAAGTTTAGATTTTTTTTGCGTTTTGGAGTAAAAAATTTTGTTAAAAATCACTTTATATAAATAAAAAATTTCATGAAAAAAAAAATTTTAAATTTTTTGAGTTCCAGATACAACCATTTTTCAACTAGTTCTAAGCTTTACCAAAAAAAATAATATTTACACCATTTTTTGGTAATTTTCCTTAACTAAAATACCACAATTTTTATTTTTTTTTTAAATTCGGCAACTAAAATGTCAATAAAAAGCTGCCAATTATGAAAAATTAAGTTTTTCTTATTTAACTTAAACATCCAATCTACAATATCCAAATTTTTTTCCGATTTTTTAAAAATACTTGTGAAAATAATTAAAAATTCAAAAAAAAATTGTTATTTTTTGACTAGTTTTTCCTGAAAATATACAAAATTTCTTGTGTAGCCTCCTTCGCAATTCTCATATGTTCTACTTAAGAAAAACGAAATGTCGAAAAAAAAAAATAAAAAAGTGCAGTGTTATACATTAAAAAGTTTGTTAAAAGTGCTCAAGTGAAAAAAAATCTTTTCAGGTTGTTGAAGTGCTACTCCAGCTGCCGAAGAAGGAAAAATAAGATGCACCAATGGAAAAAACCTTTAAATTTACAAAACCAATTTGTAAATAAACCAATTTTTTTGTAAATTTACAAAACAAATATGAAAATTTAAAAAACAAAATTTTATACTTCCCAGGTAAAAATCGTCACGTATGAACACATATGGACATATATGAATTCATGTGTGAACATGTATGAACATGTATGAATCACATATGAGTACATATGAAACATATATGAACATGTTCGGTACATATGGAAGCATATGTGGAATCATACATTCCTACAAATGTTTATGTTTGCAGTCATGTATGGAGCTTTTTAGAATTTTAAGATCAGATTTAATTTTGGTTTAGGGAGAAAAACAGGTGTAAAAATGGAGTTTTATGTAGATTTATTTTTATTGGATTGGTACTTTTGCAAATGTGGAAAGGAATTTTGATAACTTTCCAAACAAGTTTAATAAAACGGTTCCTGTTGTTTAGTTTGATAATCAAAAACATAAAAGGACGAACAGATGAACCATAAAATCACAACATCGAACTATAATGCATTTTTTAAAACCATTTTTCGCTTCGGATCAATAAAATCCCGTTATTTTCGGAAAATATCGGTATGTTTTTGCACTCTGCCAAAACGAATATTTAAAAAAAATGTCAAGAGTAATTTTCGATGGGTTTTATTTTAAAAATCTGAAATTTTTATCATTAAAAACCTCGAATTATTTTTTTGGATTCCTTTATAGTAACATAATTGATAATTATTTTTGTATTTAAATGTTTGCTATTTCTTTCTTTCTATTTTTTTTCCCTTCGAAACAGTTGTCAAACAATTTTATTTGTTTTCAAAATTTTGAAGACTTCAAAAAAAATTATTCACAAATTTGAAAAATATTAAAGAAAAACAAAATCGTCTTTTTGTACAGAATTTGCGGAAAATAAAAGGTAAAATATATGCATAATTACTTAAGATTTATCTTGTAATAATTATTTATCTTATTTACAGATCAATTACAATTATTGTTTTGGAAGAGACATCAACTAACAATAAGTCAAGAAGTCAACCCACTATATCAATATTATAGACCTAAAACAAGGTGAATCTCAGGTTTCCTATTGACAGGATGTGTATGGTACGACGAATTTGTATAGAACGCAAAGTAATCCTTCAATAACAATACAATATTTCTGTAAAACAAGTTTTTAAAACGCGTAAATTTTATCTTTTAGTTTAATTATGAATTTTATTAAATAATAATGATTTTAAATTAGATAGTAAATCTTTTTTTTTATGTACCATTAGGAATCCAAAATAATATAAAAGTGTAATATGCAAATATATGCGAACATACATGATCATACATGTTCATATGTCTACATATTACCTCAATTTTCGTCCATGCACATATATGGGTGACCATATGTGTTCATACGTGTACACATGTGACGATTTCTAACCGGGTTACGAAAAAAGTTGTAATTTTACAAAAATGAAATAGAAAATACAAAAACAATATTGTAAATTTACAAATTTTATGGTTAAACTACTGTTTTTACAGCAAAAAAATAAGGAAAAATGGTACATATACAATAAAAATTGTAAATTTACCACTATTTATTGTAAATATACAAGTTTTTTGCATAAAAAACAGTAGTTTAACCAAATAATTTGTTAATCGACAATTTATTTTTTCATTTTCTATTTTTCATTGTAAAATAACAACCTTTTTCTGTAAGTTTACAATTTTGTTTTGTAAATTTACCAAATTTTTTGCAAATTTACAAAAAAAATGTTCATCTCGAAGATGATATTTTACAAAAAAAAATTGTAAATTTACATTTTCTTTTGTTAAATCAATTTACAAATTATCCCCGTAACCTTACGGGGATTCTTGCTAGTACATATTTTACAAAACCTGCCCCGTAAAATCACGGGGATTTTATGTCATTTTACAAACTTTTTTTTTGAGTGTATTAGAAAGATACATAAAGTTATATATTTATGATCAGTGATCGATTCTAATACATTTTAGCAATGTCCGTCCGTCTGTCTGTCCGTCCGTCTGTCCGTCTGTATTTAACACGATGCAGTCAAAAATAAAAGAGCTAGACTCCCAAAATTTTGTTTCTAGACATGTTAAGTTCGAAAATCAGCAAAATCAGACCTGGGGAAAATGTTCCCTCTTGAAGAACTTAACCAACCTCTGAAAAATACCATGTTTTTACATGACTTTTTGTGTTTTTGTTTAACAAATGCAACATTTTTATGCTACAAGAAGTTCAAAGTCCTGCATTTGAACCCAGAGGATTAGAAAATGTCGTTTTTTTTCAAATTTTCGAAAATTGACAGTCGAATTTTTAGAAAAGTCGAATTTTTGTTGCGACTGTATAATTATATACTGTATTTTAATATACTGTATTTTCTAATATAAAACACCCCAAAATAGCGCCAAAAATATGTCGAAATAACGTTATCCAGTGTTGTCTTTGAACACCATCCTAAGGTCATAAACTTATTATTACAATGTAATTTTAATCCAGTAAATTAGATTTTTTGGTGTTGTGACGACGTTGGAAACAAAAGTCAGGCGATTGTTTTTTGGCGTTATCATTTCAATGTTATAGTAACACCATAAATTTTGTAAATAGGATCTCACTTTGGTGTTGGAATGCCCTCCGCCAACTCTATTCTGACGTTATTCCGACTGCATTTTTCTGCCTGGGTTGTTAAATTACTAGGAATTTTTGTCAAATAGGAGGTAGCAAAAAAAAAGTTACAAGTTTTTCTTGTAATTTTACAAGTTTTTTTTTAGTGTAGAGATGGGCCTATGAGCAGAGAAGTGCGTGATTCACATGATTCAAGCGTGAGTGTGACTAAACTCAATTTTTCTCACGTAATTGTGAGTAAGTGTGAGCGGAAAATAATATTGCTTGATTTTGCGTGAGTTTGAGTGATTTATTTTCTCTTCAAATTTACTTTAGTCCCGAAAAAAGCAAACAAAAATTGTAAAATTTGGCTAAACTTTAAATAGCGAAAAAAGCAAAAAAAAATTTAAATTTATTTAGATTTTTGAAATTTTAATTTCTTAAATTTGTGCTCGTGAATGTGATTGGTCTTAAATATACTCACGTACATGGACGTATTCAGGGGGGTCCCAGGGGGCCCGGCCCCCCTTTTGGATTGAAAAATTTAAAAAAATTAATTCACTTCAACACATAATACAAGTAACAAACATAAGTTTTTAAGTGTTGCAAATATTTTTTTTTTTAAGAAAAGTTTTTAATATTTTTTTAAAAAACTCTTAAATTTTCTATTTTTAAAAGTCATTTATATCGAAATATCTAAAAAATAGTTATCGAAAACACATTCTATTGTGCATCAGGATCGTGAAAACAGTTTTCTACACAAAATTTCAAACTCTGAGGTACTAAGGGAGTTTTTCCATGTTAAAAGTCTCAGGTTCTGAGACATAACTTCCATAAAAAATTCTCAGATTTTGATTTTTTTTTTTCGAAAGAAAAATTTTTGTATTTAATTTTCATTCTAGCACTTTTTTAAAAAATAGGGTTTGAATTAAAAACCTGTAGTTTTAAAGATTAAAAAACGAATTGGTACAGTATTTAAACTGGCAAAAAAAATTTGATTATTTTTTATTTGAATAAAAATAGATAAATTTTCATAAACAAATTTACAGAAGCACCATATAAAAATTTAATAACTTATTTGGGATCTAGAGATCCATTTTACAAAAATCCAGCCCTAAAATGTCGAGCCTACGCAGTAATATGTAACAGTAGAGCCGTAAAAAGCGCTAAAGAATTAATAAAAATTTCAATTCCAAATATCTCGACAACGAAATGTTCTGCAATAAATTTGGATTGCTGATTTGGAATCAGGTCCTTTATTATGACTCTTACACTCAAAATAATTCTACAGTAAAAAAATTAGTAAGTGCGTTGGTAACCCAAATCTACTAATAAGTTACCAATTACCAGTATTACAATAGTTTTTTTAGTATCTTCAAAGTGCTAAAATTAGTATTTCTTACTGTTTATGAGTAATTTTTGTTGGTAAGTAGTTGGTTTTACTAATTTTTTACTATTTTTAGTTCATAAAAGTACTAATATACAGTAACTTATTAGGTTTTTAATTTATTTTTGTTAGTAATAATTCCGTAAGGGGGCGCTTGTTTACAAGCAGAGCTACCAACTGTTTTTGCTGCAAAATCGTTAAATTTTAATTCAGTGTTGCCATTATGTTACATTTCGGGAATTTGCTGGTGCTTTTTTGGTTTTGCCGTTTTTTAAATACGCGTTTTTAAAGATAAGTGTGGTTATTCATAAAACCTGAAATATATTTAAAGTAGGTTTATTTGACAGATATTGCAGGAATAATTGTCAAATAAACCTACAATAAGTCTGTTATAAGTATTATGAATAAGAGCCAAGGTATTTACGGTGTTTTTCCATTTTTTTTTAATTTGTGATTTTTATATTATCAATAGATTTTGCTGAAATTTGAAAGTTAAGCCCAAGACCTAATGAAATTGGGAAAATTTGATCCATGTTTGGACCTTGGCCTCATACAAACAACCCCTTTAAATTTGAATTAAGTGACTCTTACAATTGATTTAAATTGTGCCGACAAGGAACTTTCGGTTGTGGCGACTCGCCCCATTTGCTTGCCGACGGCGGCGTTTGCTCTCAATCGTCGTTTGGTTATGGAGTTGTATTTTTGTAATGACGCAATCAAAATATGTATTTTTGATAGAGTTAAATAAAGAAAATTGGGGATTATTTTCGTAAAAATTTCAATACAATTTATTGTTTTTACAAAACCAATTTACACAGAATTTTGAACAACGCTATGCGTTGTGATCGAATGTGATTTCATCTTAGGTGTGAATTAGGTATAAGTTCATGTAGTGTGAACGTGGCCTTACTCTATACAGGATTAATGATTTTTTGGAATAAGACTCAAAATAATGCATGAACCTTCGTAATGCATGAAAAATTAAAAAAAAAAATAAGGCCTATGGTAAGCGGTAGGGAACAACTAGTACCGATTTTTCCATTTTTTGTGGCTATGCATTACATGGTAATGCATACCGTTACTCCCAGTAGATTTAGTCGCCGATATTCAGTTAAAAGAAGCATATTTCTCTCAAAATTGTTTTATATGTGTTTTTTCCAGTAATTAAAGATCTTAAAAAAAATATCCAATCGGTCCATGTTTGGACTTTCCTACTTGTATTTGTGTAAAAACTTTTTGGTACATATTTTCTAAATTTTTTTACAACTACGTATTTTTTTAAATATTTAATGACTGTTGTTTTTTTAAACAATTTTGTTTACTGTCAAAATAAAGTAAAATGCATAAAAATTAAACTGATAAAATACCCAAGCATTTCATTAAAACAGTTCTGTGGCTTGATAATTGAATGTAATAAAAAAAGTTTGTTTTAAATTTAATGTTAACCATTATCTTAATATTATTTGAGTAATATGAATGTAATATTATTTTTACTTTTGATTATATCAGCTAATTTATTTAATTTTTAATATAAACAAATATTTTTATTTTTTTTTGCTTTTTATCCTTTTTACCTTAAAAAGCACATTTTCCATTTTTTTTTTTAATTTTCTCTTTTTTCTTGGCGCTGATTTTTGTTTGGTAAATTTTTACCCTTTTCCTACGATTTTTGCGTTTTTTTTCATATTGATAATGGCAACACTGTTTTTAATAGCGACCAAATGCTCCTTCACAATTCAGCAGCAAGCAGCAGACAGCAAAAATTAATAGTGCACTATTTAATTATAATTTCACTAAAATGCCGTATTTTTTATTTCTTAACATTGCAAAATCACACATCAAGTTGTAAATACAACAAGTACACTCATAAAAATTTGTTAGTATTCCTTACAAAAAAGTCTGTTACCATTACTAATAAAGTTTTCAATTTGTGCCCGATAACTTTTTCAGTTACCATTACAAACTTTGGTTTTCAAAAATTAGTAATCTTGAAAAACACTAAAAAAATTAGTATTACTAAATTTTTTTGTAAAAAAATTGTAAATTGTGTATTTTAAATTTTTTGTATTTTTTTACTATATGTAAACTGCGTATTGCGCTTGTTGTCGCCATTACTATAGTAATGGCGACATATATATATATATATATATTCATATTTCAATATATTTCAATGCAAGTCAGATTTTGTTTGAATTTTTGATCTGAAATATGTAAGAGAAAATATTGAATACATTTTTTTAATACAAAATATAAATTACATACCACATAAAATAAATGCTTTGAAAATTGTATTGAATAAATTGGTGTTCTAGAATAAAAAATACATTATATTGATATTATTTAAATGGAACACATAAATATACAGTTGTTACCTGCTTTCATCATTTTCTATTTTGTTTTATTTATTGTCCTAAAAAAAGGGTTAATTTTAAACAAAAAATACTTTAACATTTGGTACCAGAGAAACAAGCCGATCGGCTCAAAACCGGCGGCGCGCCGCCGCCGACCGATTTTTACATTCTACGCCGCCATTTTTTCACATTTTAACCCGCTGAAAGCCGCTTTAATCAAGCCGCCGAATCAGTCGACTCCGATCGACTCATCATTACAAAAATCAAAACACAAATTCGCAAAAATACTACTCGCAACAAAAAGGAAAAATGAGACGATGATTGAACCGCCGCCGGCTAAAAACTGCAAACGCCGCCGCCGGCAAGCAAAATTGGTCGCGCCGCCGAAAATTTCTTGTCGGCTTGGTTGCCTGTTTGGTACCTGTATTTTGTGTTGTAATAATTTGTTGTTTGTACATTTTTTTATTTCTTCCGCTCCGCGACGTTGTTAATTCAAATGCTATTTTCCAACTGAATAATAGAAAGAAAGGCATGAAGAAAAGTACACAAAATTACCAATACTATTCTGAGTATTAAGAAATCAACCCTTTGTGTACACTGTACACCAGTGAATCAAGCCGACCGGCTCAAAATCGGCTGCGCGCAGCCGCCGGACAATTTTTAACTTTTTTTCGCGCCGCCGCCGTTCAAAAAACAAATTTTACAACAAAACTAGAACAAAAAAGTTCAGCCGACACTAAGCCGCCGCCGAGCAAAATTGGTCGAGCCGCCGCCGCCGAAAATTTTGGGTCGGCTTGATTGACTGCTGTATACAAGAAAAAAAAAATCGCAGATAGCGTAAAACAAAAAAGGACCGCAAGTGGAGAAGAAAGAAAAAAGAATTGAAAAAGGTCGGTGTTTTTTTGAATTTTGCATATCTTCTCTTTACTGCATTTTGTTCCCTTTTTTATATATGTTTTTATTTGAAAGAAAACAAAGTAGTTACAATGAAGCAGACAAATAAGTGTAATTCAATATTGAAAATAATAAACATATTCATACTCATCAAAGCGCAGTTTTACCATTAAAATAAAAAAATAACTAACTATACATTTTTTTAATGCTCTTTTTAATTTCCAAATATTTTAATAACATTTTCTTTTTGTATTTCATTAGTGCATTACTTTTCTAGAAAAGAAAACCGAAAAGTTAATACGAAATTTTTAAAAAATCAACTGAAAAAATTATTAAAAAATCAGTAAAAAATTAATAGTTTGTAACGCGAGTTTACTAAAACGAATTACAAAAAAATATTTTTTTAGTACAATTTAGTAAAAAAGTTGTAAAGTTGGGATACAAACAATTTTACAAACTTTTTTACTGACGTATTTTTTTGAGTGTACACAGTGTGTCCTTTGTATGGAAAAGGCGCGCATCGAAGTTTTTTCACTATAACTTTTGAACGGATTGGGCTATTTCTAAAATTTTTACAGTTTTGGAAACTAGAAACTTAGAGCTATTTTTGGATGTCGTTTCAAAGATGTACTGTCAATACCCTACCTTAAACAGGAAGGTAAACTTGGTTAACTAACCAACAAAAAAAAAAGTTTTAAAAAAATCGTTTTTTTCGAAAATTATACTTTATACCACCGAATTTTTGTGATATGCATTACAACTATATGGTTAAACCCAAAAATCGGAATTCACGCCCAGGTTTTTAAAGAATATATTAAAGATAGTCCAGAAAAAAAATCAAACTACTTACGATTTAGAAATAACGATTTTATTATTCAATGTAGATCTCTTTAAAATATTTTTAAGAGGGATTATTTATCTGCACACAAATAATACACCCTACATTTAAAGAACCGGCAATTAAAACTTGTTTGCCTTCAGGAAACTCATTTAATACAAACAAAAATAAAACAAATTAACCAATAAAAATTGAATTATGAAAAAAAAGAACGCCGTGAAATATCTAAAATCATATTAAGTGATAAGTTATTAAGTTAAGTTTCGTATATGTTTATGTAATCCTTTGTTTACCCATATCTACGCGATTTTTTTAATTATTTAAAAGAATAACGAGTAACAACTGATATTGTAAAAATCAATTTTTTGATTGAAAAAAAAAAAGTTTTGATTGATTAAAATAAATCGGTATGACTCAAGGTAGATTTATACAAGGTAAGACCCAATAACCTCACTTTTCCTCCATAGTAAGATTTTTGACAAATTTGGAAACAATAATGTTTACGAATTTTCAAAACGAAATAAAAATATTTTGTTCGGTATAAATGACTTGAGTTTACACTACATTTTTTATGATTAAAAATATTTTAATTTTTTTTTAATTTTTGTCGTCGAAAATAAAATAATTAGGTTTGAATTTCAATATTTTTTTTATAATTTAGTTGCTTTATAAAAATTTAAAGTCTTAAAAGGCGTTTAAATTGGTTAATGTGTGCACTGAACATTTAAGTCGTTTTTGCCGACTAAAATGATTTTGAAAGAAAATTGTTTTAATTTACGTCATTAAAATATTACCGTATATAAATCTACCTTGGTATGCCTATTTAATATTTTAATTTTTTTTAACAAACAAAAAACACATTGATTTTGTATCCACTTTCTCGAGTCGCAAAGTGTTTCTGTGTACATTAGAGATTGAACCTGACATACATCTTTTTAAGTAACGCCGGAGAAACAAAAAGCATGTTATGTAAAACAATCAAATTGTACAACGTTTAAACAAATTTAACAAATAATTTGAAAATTTTTGTTTATAACCTTAACTTAGCCTCGATTTGACAGAGTTTTGGCACTTTCTGGCAAAAGTTATAACATACGAAATGTTATGGAATACCTCTTGTATAACCCGGACTAGCGTTTTGCATTATCCATCATTATCTGCAGAAGTTGCAGTCTATTAAGTAATTGGATTTTTAAAGATATTTATAAAAAACATGGATTTTTACTCAATGTAACTTTTTGTTGGGTTATTTTTTTGTTATAAAAAAAAAATGAATAATAAAATAACGGATCTTGGAAACATTTTACAAAAAATTTGGATGGATTACTCCACAAGATGAATTTTTAAAATTTTTTCAAAAAATGTCCTTTACAAAAAAAATAAATTAAGAAAAATGTGAAAAACTCTATTCTTTGGAGTTGTGCCCCAGCCAAACTAAGAGTCGCATTGATGTAACGGAAACTGATTTTTAGTCTCCAGAGTGTCAAAATTAAGTATGCACCTAAAAAAAAATAATCGGCAATTTTTTTTTTTTGTCCCAAATGCGTGAAGTACAGCTTTTATAAATTTATAATTAAACAGGTACTTTATATTTTTTGCCGTCTGCTGCTTGCTGCTGCAGTGTGTGCTACCAACTGTTTTTTCTGTTTGTTTAGTGCGAAAAAGAATTAGAAAAAGTAACAACGCGATACCCAGTCACGGAGTGTTTGTAAAAAATATATATGTTAAATTTATTTAATTAAATTGTGTTAAAGTAATTAAATATAAATGTTCTTTATTTATTTAAATATGCACATTAAATAAAATGCAATTAATAATAAAACTACATCAGTTTTTTTGTTAAATCGTTTTTTATTTCAATGATTGTGTAAGAAAAAAATTCAAGCTGAAGAAGAATATTATGGATACACACACGTATTCAAAAAAAATGTATGTATAAAAAAAGCACCCTCTGTAGTAAAATGTTTGTACATACATTTGAACATGTATTGAGAAAATATTATTTCTTTTTTATATTTTTAGCAATCGTTTACGTGGTACAATCAACGCTACATTTTTTTAAACAGCTTAAGAAGACATGTAATTAAATATATCTTATAACCGAAGTGAAATAAAAAATCATTTATATATAATTTTTTTCTGATTTTTATTTACTAAAATTGATTAAGGTAGTAGTTTTATTAACTAAAATTAGCAATTTTATTTACTAAAATTAGTAATTTTTTTTACTAAATAGGGCAAAAATTTGAAATCTTTATGATTTTTTTAGTAATTATATTTACTAAATTTGTAGTAAATTGCAGTAATATTTACTGTTTTTTTAGTATTTTTCATGTACCACATATTAGTAACAAATTTTAGTATTGATTACCAATTCCTGCACTAGGTCCTTTTGGACTAAAACATTAGTACTCGTAGCTAAATTTTTAGTATTGAATACCCACGTTTTTTTTTGAGTGTACGTGAGAATAGCAGAGAGCTCTAAATAGATTTTTTTAACCTTTCAAAAATGAATATTTCGAAATAGAACGCGCTAACTTGCGAATACATAACCTTAACTTGCGAATACATAACCTTAGAACGGTAAACACGCTAAAATTAGCAGATTCGAATATTCGAAGGCAAATATCGGAAAAATGTTAAACTATTAAAATATTTGGTAAGATAATTTGATATCAGGATATCAAAATCAATCTTGTTCCTTTAATTTGATTTTTTTTGCAATTCAAACGCGGTTTTTGCAAAAGTATTCGATCGATCGAAGCAAAAAATTTATACTTATGAGTAGGGCAAGTACTTTCATGCATCTAAAAAACGAAAATATGTGCATATAACATGCGTCTAAAAATTCAAAATATGCACTAAAAACTTCAAAAATATGCATCTAAAAATATTGTTTTTACTAAAGAAAATAATTTTTCAACATAAATTAGGCTTTGTCAAATATTTTAAGGCCCTCGACAATTCTTAAAAATATTTTATTGAGTGGAAACAATTTTTAATTAGTGAAATATTTTTTACTTAAGAAGTTTTTTCTTTGAGTCACTAAATATTTCTGAAGTAAAAAATTAAAAAAAAAACCTTAAAATATAATATTTTCTAGAACAATTTATTTTTCAATTCTTTTTGTTCCTTATTCTAAAAAAAAAAATATTTATTTTAATAATTTCTTTTATCACTTTTTTCGGAATTTTCAAGTCAACAAAATTAACTCAAAAGACATCACCCTAAATCTAATCAAAATAAAATACAATTTTCCTGTAAAAAAATAATAAAATAACAATTTTCCTGTCAAATTTCTCAGAATAGGAACATTTTAAGTAGGAAACATTTCTCAGAATCTAAAAATTATACTTCCAGAATCCATTTTCTTTCAAAAATGCATTAGAATATGATTTCCATAAATAAATAAATTTTTCTATAAGAAATAGGGGATAGGTTTAGAAATTTCCTAAGGAAGTTTTGAAAAAATATTGATGAAATTTAAAAAATGTCCAATTTATATGAAAATATGCAAAAATATGCATTTATACCAAAATATGCAAAAATATGCAACTACAAATCAATGCCATTTTATTGCAAATTTATTGATTCGGATAGATATTTAATTTATGTTATGTTTACAATGCTGAGTAAAAATATGCATTTTCATGAAAGTACTTGCCCTACTTATGAGCAAAGTTTTTGGTCAATACCAAGACTTTTGCGTTACTTAATTAAGTTTTTGGTAAAAATACAACTACCCAGCAAAACTTCGGTAATGGGTAGTGATTATATAACACATTACCAGGTAATGTATATACCTTATTTGTAGCATTATTTTAGGATGTCTTACCGAACATTTGTTCCACAACGTATTATTTTCAAGTGAAAAATAATGCATTACTAATAATTTGCTACGTAATGCATGATTATTGGAAAAAATGTATTTCATATTTATTATTTCTAAACATTAAATCATGTATGACTTATATTTGGTTACATTATGTATTATTTGAAAGTTTGAAATAATGCATTATTTATAATTGGATGCATAATGCATTACAATAACATAAAAAATAATTATTTTATAAAAAAATGCATAAGTTTAAACTAGAGATGGGCTCACGACAGGAAATTTCTAACGACACACACTCATGAGCATATTTAATCTACTTACACTCACTCACAATCACGTGAGTAAATTTAATACAAAATTACTTTTTCACTACTCGTAACACCTTATATATTATCTTCTGGCATGCTATATTATTTCATTTCTCGTAACCTATAAAATATCATATATTTTACACCTTACTCGTATTCTTCGTTATAAATTTATGACTTATTTTATACCTTACTGGTATTCTTTGTGATAATGTGGATGCATTACTTTGAGTCTCATCGCCTGTTAAAATCATCAATGCTGCAATGTATAAAATAAGAGATCCTATACCTTATTTTATACCTTATTTGGTAATCTAAGTTTTGCTGGGTCACTAAGACTTTTGTGTAATTTAGCCAAGTTTTTGATGTTAAAAAAATTGGCTAAATTACGCAAAAGCAATTGTATTATAAAAGTGTTTTTTTGTGGGCAGATTCTGCAGGTTCTTAAATTTTGATGAGATTGAGATATTCTTTATCTAAAAAAATTCTCAAATTGTGAGGTTGCTTTTGTACTGGGGGATTGGGGGGGAGGGGAGTTTTTTGTTGTTATGATTAAAAAAATTTTCGAGTTGGGCCCCCCCCCCCCTTTCAAATTCCTGGATACGTCGCTGCTTGCGTTGAAGAAAATATGCTCGTGAATGAGTGTGCGTGATTGGAAAATTACTGTCGCGAGAGTAAGTGAGTGTGAGTGTGCAACAAATACGTGATTTTTTATTTTTTTAGTTTTGTTTTTTGTTTACCGTGTGTGCGCGAGTGTGTGTTTTTTCTTTCATTGTATTACAAACAAAAACAAGTAAGAAAGTTATAGTCGGTCAGGACCGACCATATGATACCCTACACCAGTGTTTTCCGGAAAATGGGTCCCAAGTCCAAACATGGACCGATTGGATCTGTCTCTTGTTAGATCTTTATTTAGTGTAGAAAATACACACAGATAAAATTTTAGTGGAATTGGTTTATTTTTTTGTCAATAGACCGATTTAACTGAACATTTTTATATGGGGGACTAAGTCCAAAAATGGTCCAATTATATTCCGATTTGATTTGGTTACTAAAATAAACGTTTCACACCTATAAATAAAATTTTTATCAAATATTTGCATTTTTATGAATTTTGTGGGAATTATGTGAATATCGGGAGGGTGGTCTGCATGGGAACTACCAGAAGGACTGACCCGATTCCTTTGATATTTGGAATGATGATTCGTGCATACAAAATTTGGTTACGTGCTAAATTTCAAAGCGATATCTATTATAATACGGTTATTAGAGTCATTTAAGCAGCATCCAGAGGGGGCGTTTGTATGGGGGCTAGGTCTTAGCGTGGACCGATTTTCTCAAATTTCAATAGGCTTCGTCTTTGTGCAAAAAGATGCTTAAGTTTTAAATTTCAAGTCAATTGATTGAAAACTGCGATCTGTATCGTGCCTAAACCGATAGATGGACAGACGGACGGATAGACGGATGAACGGACATCGCTAAATCGACTCAAAAAGTAATTCTGAGTCGATCGGTATACCTGAAGGTAGGTCTAGGACCAATATTTCGGGTAGTTACAAACATCAACACAAACTCAATACACCCTGTACCACAGAGTGGTGTAGGGTATAAAAATACGTAAGTATAAACAGTTTGCTGAAAGTTTTAAATAATTTTTTTAATTAAATTTTTTAATTTATAGTATTAAGTTTATAATTAAATAAATATTCATTTGTTTTTAATTAATGACATACAAATATTTTTAATTTATATGCGTATTTTAGTGATTGGTCCGGATTTAATTATTTTTTTAATTGAATCTACGAATTTTTTAATTAAATTTTCTCTTTATTTTTTTCTGTGTATGAAATTTTATTTCGTACTTAATCTTTATTAATGATGCAAATTCTTCCGATCTGAGTTTCCCTGAAAGAAAAATTTTTTTAAGCAAAAAAAAAAAAAAATGTCACACTCAATCTTCTCAACTGTCAAAAATTCCTAAGCAAACGTCACAGATTGCAATGTAGATTGAATGACCTTTGAACTAGATTGTCTATAAAAAGCTTTTTACTTTAAGCTTTTATTATTAAGAACTTTAAATATTATTGAAATTTGTTATATAATTTCCTAAACATTCTTATCGAAATAATACAAAATTTAAATCAATATCTCAATTCTATTTAAGATAAATATTTGATTTGTAATCCTGTTTAACATTCAACTTAATTTATTCGTTCAAATAAATCTTTTTTTACACTCAATATTATTGTAATAAAAACAATAAAGAAAAAAAAAAAACTAAAAACACAAACAAAAATTCATAGTAACTCTTGAAACTAAAGACTAAAGAATTAATTTTGTTGTTGACACTTTGACATTATTTTGCTGAAATATGTAAATTTTTTTCTTCAATTGTACAACTAAAACAAGTGAAACCAAACTTTGTTTATTTTGAACAAAAATCCTTGAAAATTGACAAAGTTTTCTGATTCTTTGCTTTTAGAAAAATAAAAAAAAATAAAACTAAAGGCTGTATGACGTTGTAGTTTTTGGAAAACTTTTTATAGTCTTTTGGTAGGAGTTTTTAAAAAATCGACAATTTACCTTGAGCTAGCATAATTTTATTTAAATATTTTTTATAATATTTCAAAGGAAATTTTAATATTTTTTAGGAAAAAGAACAGAAAAAAGTTTTGTAAAAGACAACGTCATACAAGCTTAACTAAAAATCTGAAAAGCTGCAACTAGAGTACACTAAAATAACATTTTTACTTAAAAAGTTTTTATTTTTTGCTGTTTTTGGTAGTTTAGAATGAAATCAAATGTTCAATTACTGCAACAGAAAAAAAGTGGCATTTCCATTAAAATGTGAGGTTTAACAATAAAACAAAAAACTGAGAATCTGAGTAGGAAAGCAGAAAGCAATGAAGTGACATGTCATGTTTTTTTTTTAGCAATAAAGATTTTTTTTTCGCAAACTGGTAACAAGTTTCAGTACACTTTCCAAGAACTGGAGCGGCTTGGAAAAGTTTCGTGCCAAACTCCTGAAGTTAGTCAATAATATGTATTAAAGGGGTAGGCAGGTTTAGTTCGTAAATGGACAAAACCGGTCGAGGAGGAAAATAGTTTTCCCATGAAGAACTTAAACAACCTCTGAAAGCGCCATTTATGCACTTTTTATGCCCTTTAATAATATTACTCGGAGATCTTTTGGTTATTTTGCGATTTTGCTCTACATGTTGAGAGCAACATAAATGCTTTTGGACTTTTTGTTGTGTCGGCAATATTTACCGAGATATGAGCATTTTAAAATATTAGGGAATGCTAATTTTTTTGTATCCAAAGTTAGGACCCATTAGGGTCCACACATGTGAAGAGGACCGGCGATAATGTGGAGTGCCCGAGATCCATAAACGACCTCCATTTTGCTCCATCTGGCTTAGTTTTCAAGATAGCGCCATTTTAAGTTTTCTTAAAAAAAAATATTTTTGCTAATATAAGCAAAAAAGCTTGTAAAAATTTGGTCAACTTAATTTGAAATTTAGCAAAAACAAGTAAAAAAGTTAAATTCGGCCTTGCCGAATGTAGTGATACCCTCCACAATTTCAAAAAGATTATTGCCAAAAAATTTATTTAAAAGGAAATTACTTTTGAAAAAAAAAATTTTTGAAAAAAAAATTTCCGCGAAAAAAAAATTTTGGTAAAAAAAAATCCGCGATTTTTTTGTTTTTTTGTCAAAAAATATGTTCGTCTTGTTTAAATACCATTTGGTGTTCAATTATGTTCACATATGTCAACCAGAAGCCTAATTAAAGCATTTTGTATATTTAGGTTATGTTGAATGTACTGAAATTTTTGAGGTGTGCTTACATTTTCGCTCATAACTTTTGAACCGCTGAACCGATATTGCTCAAATGCAATACCAAACTTCTCGGGAGAACTTCCAATAAATATGTTAAGTTTCAGTCATCTCTGTGCAATATTTTGTCCACGATAGCATTTTCCACAGACAGACAGATAGACAGACGGACATCGCTAGAATGTCTTAAAATCGATCAGGCATCATGAATATATATACTTTATGGCAATGGTTCCCAACCTTTGATTCTCGCCCCACTGTGGGGCAATTTGAAGGTTCCAGGGGGGGCTACGAGCAAATTTTAAAGATTTTATTTTTAGTCAAAATAACTAAAAAAATATCTTTTTGGCAAAATTAACTACAAAAACTATTTTTTTAGCCAAATTAACTACAAAAAAATTCTTAATTGTTTAAAATTTTTACTTAAAACTTAGTTTAAATGCTTATTTTACCAAAACTTTGCTAAACCAGTAGTAATTTTTCATTGGAAACAAAAATTATTTAGTGTAGGGGGGACAAGGCAATTTTTTTAACTTAAAAGTGGGGCGTGGCGTAAAAAAGGTTGGGAACCATTGCTTTATGGGGTCCCAGACCGATATTTCGTTGAGTTACAAACGAAATGACAAACTTATATATACCCTCTATCACTAAGTGGAGGGTATAAAAATTACTTCAAATTTTGTTTAAAATTGCTAATGCGCTAAATGAAGTTTACAAGATATTTTTGCTAATATGCTAATCTCAACTAAAAATTTGCTAGAGGTTAGTTTACTAGCATTAGCAAAAAAAAATTAGTTAATCTACTAATGTATTATTTTGAGTTTACCATACATCGAAAATGGAGTTCGCCATTCGAATCAGCATGTCCGAAATATATAGAAATGATGGTCGTGACTCTTGTTTATTTTTTGTGTTCCGCAGTGTAATTTGTTAACATTAATAGCGGGCGGAAAGGTGTCCCCCGCTGACCCACTCCCACCCCCTTCCTCATAAATACATTTTTCTCTTCCTTCAAATTATAAAATCAATATTCAATTTCTATGTAAATTGTTATTTTTTGGTTAGATTTTTTTTGCGTTATCCCAAACCAAACAATTTAATTGCGTGTTTATTTTCTCTGTCTTCAACTATGCATCTTTGCTCTTAGTAATTAAAAACCACTTTAAAATAAGATACTTCAAGCTAAGAAGAACAAAAGCAAAATCCTTTTCTTATTGTTTAACAGAAAAACAAACAGACAGCCATTGAAAGGACAATGTAACAACAAAACCTTTTTTAAGGAAGAAGACTGTGAAATAGAGTTGGGCAAGTGATGGACTTTTGAGTCGCTCACGACAGGAACTTCACAATCACACACAATCACTCATGAGCATATTATTTCTACTCACACTTACTCACAATCACGTGAGAAAATTTAAGACAACTCACGTGCACTCACACAAGCTTCACAAGCAGGGAAGTCTTTTTATACAAAAAAAAGTTAAATAAATAAAAATTTCAAAAATATAACAAAATTTTTAGCAAAATCTTGAGTAGGTTTATTCTAGCTCGAGGTCATTATTTCCTTTACTTATAAAAACTATGATATTCTTATAGCATAATTTTCAAGTAAATTATTTTTCTGTTTTTGCAAGACTTAATCGACACGTGTTTCGGAATTTCTCAGATTGCATTGCCAAGACTATTTAGCAAATATAAAAACCATATACTACAAGTAGCAAAGGGAATTTAGATATCACACTTACGCGTGATTACGCTTGAATCACACACAAATCTGCCCATCTCTATTATGACATAATGTAAAGGAAGGTAGTTGTGTATGTCTTGTCTGTAAGTCAGTTATCCTGATGTTGCTGAAATAATCAATGTTAAATGGAGAAAAAAAATTATAAGGAGTCAAAAAAAAAAAAATAATGGAAAAGTATAAAAAAACAAAACTAAAATTATTGCTTCCAGCTTTTTAAAACAAAAAGAAAGAAAACAAAAAAAATTATACAAATGATAATAATGAAAATGATGACAATAGCTTGTGTAGCAAAATATCAAGTGAGTTTTAAATCAGTGGGGTTACTAACAATCATTATATCTTTCAACACTAATAATCTTTTAGTAAAAGGGTTAAAAGAAAAACAATTCCTAGGAAAATAAATACAAAGATTTTGCTATAGTCAGCCAACGTCCATTGTTGACTTATATGACAAACAAAATTTTTTCGAATACACTCAAAATAATAGCTCTGTTAAATTACAGAAAAACTCTGCTAATTTAACAGAGTACACCATACTTTTCCAGCTAACAACATTTCTTGGTAATTTTACTAAGAAACTCGGTAAAATGATTTTGACAAAAAAAAAAAACTGTTAATTTACAGAGTTAACAGTAAAATATTGGTTAAATATGAAAGCTTTTTGACAGAGAAAACTCTGTAATTCTACTTAAAAACTCTGTAAAATGATTTGGACAAAAAAAACTGTTAATTTACAGAGTTTCTAGTAAAATATTAGTTAAATAAACCACCATTTAGCAAAGAAAACTATGTAAATTTACATATATTTGTAATATACATTTGAATGTGGGTGTGGAACAAGGTGCTATAGTCCAAAAACCAAATTGTATAGGAGAAGCAAAAAACTAAAAAAGTCGCGAAAAAATTAAATTTCATAATTTTCTTTTTGCAGATCGACAGAGATTGACCATTTGGATCTATGTACAAAATTTCATAAAAATAGAATGAGCGGAAGTAGTAAAAAATAGCATGTGAAATTTTGTTCTAGTGGAATAAGGTGCTATGTTACAATTTCTACTAGGAATTTCAATACATTTGCCAAGTAGTTTTATGTTTTTTGTGTTATTTTTTAAAAATTAAAATTTGGCATAATAAATTCTGCAAAATTTAGACGGGGTCCAGCAATACTTATTTTTATATAAGAATAATAAAAGGTAGTTCATTTAACAAAAAACAAGTGGTTTTTGGTTTATTTTGAACAGATTTTCGCGTAATGGGTTAAAAAAAATTTGCACAATTTATAATATAAGTTACTAACCATTCAATTTTATAGTTTAAACTCACAAATTGGATAGATTATCTAAATCCGCCCTTTTCTTAATACAATATTGTGTTTTTGTATGGATATAGCACCTTTTTCCATATTCACACTTCAACTATAGATAGATTAGATATGAAAGCGTTTTTTGCCAAACCAATGGGCACATGTTAAAGCCTGGGATGTTTTCTACACGCTAACCATCTCACATGCAAGAATTTTGATATACCACCTTTAGTTTAACTGCAAAATACATGTTAGTATTCGGAGAAAAATATAAAATATTTCCAAAAATAGCTAAAATTAAACTTTTAAGGTCAATTTTATGACCGAAAACGATCAAGTTTTTAACAAATTTGTTTGCAAATAGGTCGAACTATTGAAGGAAGATACGATTTTGCAAAAAAACGCGATTTCAAAAAATTGGATTTTAGCACCTTCTTCCACACACACATTCATTTGATAAAAAAAAATGCAGAAAAAACTCTGTAAATTTACAGAGTTTAGGTTAGGTTAGGTTAGGTTGTAAGTGGCTGCTGACGTTTTACGTCAACACACGTAGACTCTGAGGTCCATTGTGATACCACGGGATCGTAATAGGTTTCCCTACTAGTCCCTGTCGTTAAACCAGTTTGAGCTTCTTATGAAACTCCTTAGATGTTGAATTTTGACATCCGACAAATCTGAAAGATCGTACAGCTCCCTAGATCCCAGTGAAGCAAGTCGCTGACCAGAAAGTGCCGGGCAATGGCAAATAAAGTGTTCGATAGTTTCCAACTCCTCTTCATCCATGCAACTTCGGCAAAAGTCATTCGACGGCACATTTAACCGCTCTGCGTGCTTCCCTATAAGACAGTGTCCGGTAATTATAGAAACCACCGTTGAAATCTCTCCTCTTGGAAGCGATATCAGCTCACTTGTGCGCCCCTGATTAAGAGAAGGCCAAATCAGTCGTGTTGTCTCACACGTCCATCCATTTGCCCATCTTTGATTAGTCTCCGTCGCAGAACAAAGCCGTAGGTTTTGCTTGCAAGTTTCTAGAGGCGTACCAACACATTCCAATTCTGTTGGAACCTGTAAGGTAGTTCCTAGTCTTGCAAGCTCATCGGCTTTGCAATTCCCTGGAATGTCTCTGTGCCCTGGGACCCATATGAGTCGTATGTTAAACTGCTTGGCCATCTCATTTAAAGACGTGCGGCAGTTAAGGGCAGATCTTGTTTTCAGAAACATTGAATCCAGGGACTTGACCGCGGCTTGACTGTCAGTATAGATGTTGACTGCGGTTGTAGACAAGACATTGCAGCTCAACCAGTCAGCCACTTCTTTTATTGCCAGCATCTCTGCCTGGTAAACACTGCAATGATCTGGCAATCTACGAGCCAGGCTCAACCCAAGCTCTTCCGAATAGACTCCAAAGCCCACTTGTTCGTGCAGCCTCGATCCATCTGTGTAAAAATTTATGGTAGCTCCACTACCCGGAGTATCCCCCATCCAAGACTCCCTGGATGGTATCATAGTGGTAAAGTGGCGCTCAAAGAGGCTCAAAGAGGGAGCACAGTCCACATTTTGTGGTATTGTTATCTTTTTCAAGATTGCGCTATGGCCACAATCACTGCTCCTCCATTGCAGCGTGCTATTAAGTCGAATTGCCGATGCAGCCGCATACTGCCTACCCAATATGTCCAAGGGTATCAGGTGAAGGAGGATTTCTAATGCAGCCGTAGGTGTAGTACGAAGAGCACCAGTGATGCACATTGACGCCATTCTCTGTACCTTCGTGATAAAGACAAAGTTCGCTTTTGTTTCCAAAGCAGGCCACCAGACAATGATTCCATACAGCAAAATTGGACGCACCACTGCTGTATAGATCCAATGAACGACTTGAGGGCTAAAACCCCATCGTTTTCCAATGGCCCTTTTACAGGAATACAAAGCAATCGTTGCTTTTCTCACCCGTTCCTCAATATTACGCCTGAAATTCAGCTTCCTATCTAGAAATACTCCAAGATACTTGGCTCCATCTGAGAAGGTGATTTCAGTACCGTCCAGAGAAATAGGATCAAAAGCAGGAATCTTATTTTTCCTTGTAAACAAAACAAGCTCTGTTTTACTAGGATTAACTCCTAGGCCACAGTCTCTTGCCCATTTAGACAGATCTTTCAGAGAACCCTGAAGAATGTCCCGCAATGTTGGCAGATGCTTCCCCTTTACCGCTATCGCGACATCGTCAGCATATGCGATAACATGACAACCACGTGCTTCTAGAGATAATAGCATTGAATTCAGTGCCAGGTTCCAAAGAAGCGGCGAAAGAACACCTCCTTGTGGTGTGCCCCTATTGACAAATCGAGATATGACGGACGCTCCCAATTCAGACGTTATACGTCTATTGGCAAGTAGGTTTTCCACCATTAAAACGATTTCACGCTTTACTCCCAGACCAGACAATGCCAATATTATCGATTCTGGAATGACATTATTAAAAGCCCCCTCAATATCAAGAAAGGCCACCATAGTGTACTCCTTTACCGAAAGCGATCTCTCGATGGTACCAACGAGCTCATGAAGAGCTGTTTCCGTTGATCGTCCCTTGCTGTATGCATGTTGCTTTGTCGAAAGCAACCTCGGGTCAATCACTCTACGCAAATATGAGTCTATCATTCGTTCCATTGTCTTTAACAAAAAAGAAGACAGACTAATTGGTCTGAAATCCTTCGGAGCTGTGTGGGAACTTTTCCCAGCCTTCGGGATAAATACGACTCTGGTATCCCTCCATTTTAAAGGAATATACGACCAGTTGATGCATGCTGTGTATAGATTATACAGCAACGGGGCTATATAGTCCAACACTTGCTGCAACTCAGCCGGGATTATACCATCAGGTCCCGGAGATTTATAGGGCCTGAAGCTTTTTATCGCCCAGATTAATGTTGGCATATTTATTATTTCCGAAGCAATTTCAGATGCTTGGGCGTCAGAACGTTCCAAAGCTTGAAACGGCGTCATGGAACTGCCCGGAAAATGCGTGTTTAAAAGGAGATCCAGCGACTCTCCACTAGAGGAAGACCACACCCCATTAGGATCTTTCAGGTATCCTAGGGTGCAAGGAGAAGAAGCCAGAACCTTGCGCAGCCTGGATGCCTCAGAAACGTCTTCTATGTTTCCACAGAAGTTTTTCCAAGAATCACATTTGGCATTTCTGATCATCTTTTTATAACTCTTAAGTTGCAGCCTGTATGCAGACCAGTCCTCGTCCGCTCTTGAAAATTTAGCCTTATTAAAGAGCTTTCTGCAGGAATCTCTGCTCGTCTGCAACTCATTTGACCACCAAGGTGGCTTTTTTTCCCCTCTAGGCTTTGCAGAAGGGCAAGACGCATCCAGGCACCTATTACAAACATTTGTTATATGGTCAACCAGACAGTCAATTTCCGCTAAACTATGCGGTTCAGATAGGGGTACTTCATCCAAAAGCAAAGAAAAAGTCTCCCTATATTTCACCCAGTTTGTTCTTCTCAGATTTCTAGAGACTGTCTCAACCGGGGCACGCTCCCTGAGTAAAAACTCAATGTACCGATGATCTGAGAAAGAATGCTCTTCCAAAACTCTCCAGTCATCAATTCTATCAGACAATGTATCTGATACAAGTGTTACGTCAAGAACCTCTTGCCGCGTACTTGTAACGAAAGTTGGTTCACTACCCTTGTTACAAATATACAGGTTAGTGCTTAACAAAAACTCCAAAAGTGATTCGCCTCTATCATTTGTGTCTGTACTACCCCATATCGAATGATGTGCATTAGCATCACAGCACACTAGTAACTGGTGTCCCCTAGATTCAGACTCCCGAATCAGACCGCCAACCTTCTCCGGGGGTATTGGCCCCGGATTAGGAAAATACGCAGAGGCGAGCCAAATAGATTTCCCATGAAGCTCTAAGCTAGCCGCTGTAACATCCATATCACTAAAAGTTGATAAAAAGAATATATTTAAGCCATTTTTCGCCAAGATGCAGGCTCTTGGTGAGCCCTCACCTTTGGCAACCATCAACTTAAACCCAGGGGTCTTCAATCCGCAAACCCTGCCACCCCGCACCCAGGGCTCTTGGATAAAAACCAAGTCAACTGCTCCTGTCGTCAGGCGCAGCAATAGTGCAGCTGAGGCTGCCTTACAGTGATGGAGGTTTATTTGTAGGAACCCCAACATCTTGCTTTTTTTCCACCATCCTTTCCACCACCGTGTTATTGGCTTCATCCTCCGTGTTATCATAGAGGTCGCATTCGTCCCCAGATTCGGTTTCGAATAAGCCAGATATGTGTCCCATCTGTTCTGAATCGGAGGCAACAGAACTCTCCGAATTCCTCACTGCATGGGCCTCGTCCTGAATGTCACCCATAGTGGCATCAGCTTTATCCTCCGTGCCATCACAGAGGTCGCATTCGTTGCCAGATTCGGTTTCGAAAATGCCAGATGCATCTCCCATCAGCCTAGAATCGGTCAGCTGAATATCAACCTTTTCCAGATTCTCCTCCCCAGCCGACTCTGCCACTGGCTTGTCTGCTTCCAAAATAGGCTTCTGGTCGCCCTTGTAGACATTGACTCTTATATGAAAAAAGCCAAATCTAATAATGCCGTCAGTCCTGGCTAAAAGCGGAAGCGATTCCTCATTAACCAAGACCACTGCTTGACGACGAGCGCCCTCCATCTCACCCAATCTGGCAATTTGCCAATTCTGAGTTGGAAGGTCAGGATTGCAGACTTTTATCATCTTTAGAATCACCGCAGTGTCACTTGTAGCCATTGGGATCCATGCATGAGCTCTGGGTTGCGAGGGGATATCATGTTTTTCCACAACGTCCAGTCTGGCTCCAGGCCATAACTCTCCCACTTGGCTAATGGCAACCTTAAACACGGCTGCGGATCTTTCGTTTCCAAAAGCAACGAGTTTTACTCGCCCCTGATACCAACCTGCGTTGACAGTAGTAGGGAGAAAATCAGGCATACTCTCAAGAAGCCTATAGTAGATTTCATTTAGTTTAGTTTCAACTAAACTCCACTTGTCCCTTGGAATACTACAATCCCCATTTTGCCTGTTTATCACAGCCCTAACGAAGTTACCTTTCACCACTTCACTAAAAGACTGAGTCCAGACGTTGCCGGTCACCTTAGATCTTTTAGGTAAAGGTTTCTCGTCGGGCGAGCGCAACCTTTTACCAGACTTCGATGACGAGGCCGAAACAGCGCTCTGTTTGTCAGATGCGCGCATTGCCGAAAGTTTGTCCTGTTCTTCAATGACTCCTTTCGCCCATGATAGCGACGCCTTCTCACGTTCGGAGAGCTTCGTTCCATCGAGTTGGCTTAGTCTGTTAATTATTTTCAAACAAAGCCTTCTCTGGTTGTGCCTGACCTTTGATGGCTTAAGTTTCTTTTTCTTTTTACCACCAATATTAGGCTGAGCACCCCTACCAGAATCAAGGCCGGACTTCAAGGTCGCAACCCTAAGACCAGTGCTAGGACCAGCACCAGTCGGTGAGGCAGAGCCTCGAACTAAATCGGTATCATTTGTGTCCATATTTTCATTTTCCTTGATGTGGTAATGAAAATATCACAAAAATACCTATTACGAACAAACCTATTACGAACAATTTTAGTAATTCAATTTATAGCACGGAGTTAAAATAAAACACGTCCACACTCGTCAACAGTTGAACGATATTTACAGAGTTTAGTTAAATGCATGTTATTTTGTAAAATTTTTATAAGATTTCTGAAAAGATTTCTTTTTATAACTTTTTTTGCTACTTTTTCAACTTTTTCTAAAAAAAAAATATATACATATAAAATTTTGATGTTTGGTAACAAAGACAAAAACTACTCAAAACAGAAAACTTTTTTAGTTAAAACAAGTAAAAAAAGTTAAATTCGGCCTTGCCGAATGTAGTGATACCCTCCACAATTTCAAAAAGATTATTGCAAAAAACTTTATTTAAAAGGAAATTACTTTTGAAAAAAAAAATTTTTTGAAAAAAAAAATTTCCGCGAAAAAAAATTTTGGTAAAAAAAAACCGCGATTTTTTTTCTTTTTTTGTCAAAAAATATGTTCGTACTTGTTTAAATACCATTTAGTGTTCAATTATGTTCACATATGTCAACCAGAAGCCGAATTAAAGCATTTTGTATTTTTAGGTTATGTTGAATGTACTGAAATTTTTGAGGTGTGCTTACATTTTCGTTCATAACTTTTGAACCGCTAAACCGATATCGCTCAAATGCAATACCAAACTTCTCGGGAGAATTTTCAATAAATATGTTAAGTTTCAGTCATCTCTGTACAATATTTTGCCCGCGACAGCATTTTCCACAGACAGACAGACAGACAGACAGACGAACAGACGGATTATACCTCTCTATCACTAAGTGGAGGGTATAAAAAAAATTACGAAGTATTTTGCTTAAATCTGTATTTTAGCAGAAAACTCTGTTAATTATCTGTAAAATTAAGATTACAAAGTAAAATGTAATATAACAGAGGGAACTTTGTTTTTTTTGTCACAACAAAATACAAAGTATTTTTTTTAAATCTGTATTTTGACAGATAACTCTGTCAAATATCTGTTGAATTGAGATTACAGTCATTTTACAGAGTATTTTACAGAGTTATTATTTTGAGTGTAGGTACCAAAAATAGTTTTGCATTTTTTTTTTTGCAAATTAGTAACTGGAACTTTTTTTATTAAATTTGTGGACCAAAATAAAAATAAAACAAAGAGTTTGCCAAAAATTGAAAATCAGTTTGGGAGTAGAGATTGTATTCTTAGTAGATAACACCATCCAACAGCCAATATTAAGCATGACCCGGATGATATACGTCTGAATGTAGAGATCAAATAAAGTAAAATTGCTTTTACAGTTTTTTTCATTTCGTGATCCTGTTTACTTTAAAAAAGACTTCAAAATCTGAAAGGATTACATTTCGTAAAATATTTTTTAAATATTTGTACTCCGCTAATTTTTAATTTTTTGTTTCTTTTGCCATATCAGAAAAAAGGATGTAATGTCACTTGAAAACTTTATTAAAATATTTTGTTGAAAATTTTGAATGATATTGAAGGATGACGTTTTGAAAGGACGAAGCTTACCTCCTTTTTCCTGATATATCAAAATAATAAAATAGAAAAATTAGGGGAGATCTTCCTCTTTCATTTGCCATCACTAGAGGTATTCTAGGACAATTACAAATATTAAAAAAATATTTCTCAAAATGTAATGCTTTAACACTCTGAAGTCCTTTTAAAGAAAAAATGATCACGAAATGAAAAACAGTACATGTAGATTTACTGCATTTTGTCTTTACACTCCACAAAAAAAAAAATTGTTTAACGACAAGAAAATTTTGTAACTTTTTTTGCTACCTACTATTTGACGAGAACTCCTAGTAATTTTACAAGCTTTTTACCAATAATTTTGTAATTTTACAAGCTTTTTAACAATAAAATTGTAAATTAAAAATTTTTTGGCGCGATTAAACTTACAAAGAATTCTCGTGACTTTACTTGATTTTTTGCTACCTCCTATTTTACGAGAATTTCTAGTAAAAATTACGAGCTTTTTTGTAATTTTACAAGCTTTTTACCAATAAAATTGTTAATTTACAACTTTTTTGGCGCAATAAAACTTACAAGGAATTCTCGTGAATTTACTAGATTTTTTTTTGTAAAAACAACTTAAAAATTTGTAAAATTACAAAAAAAATGTAAACTTACAAAAAAAAATGTTAATTTCGATCGAAATTTGTTTGTTAAACAAGAAGGAAAACTGTTAAAATATTGATAAAGTGGGATTTCAAGATTTTCTCTTATAATTTGACAAGGTTTTTTTTTGTGTGGACGAAAAAAATCCAAAGGCATTTTTGTAGTTCTTAACTCGCAGATTATGAACGCCCAAGAGCCGAAATCCCTACGAGTTATAGTTTTCGAGTTACTTCATTGCAAATTTATCAAGAACCCATTCCAATATCTCGAAGACCAAGCAAGGTAGAGCGAATCAGATCAACATTTTGGATCAAAGTCGATAGTGGTGGAAAGTGGAATAGTTTCTCACATTAGGATTCCAAATCCATAAGATTAAGGATTTTTTTTTTAATTAAAAAAAATATTTTTCCTCTGGCTTAAACCAATTAAACTTATATTAAGTACAATTTTACTTACTTTTAAGATAAATTCAAGTAAATGCATTCTTATTTTTAGGAAAAAAATTTACTTGGAATAAGAAGTAATTTCTTTGGAGCCTTCGCAAACCCGACTTTCTTAAATTAAGTACAACATGCTTTAAAATTGTTAAATTTTTTCAGTTCTGAGCTTAATTCTTGACCTCACATTAGACTGGCATTTTTTTTTTTGGCAAAAACTTTTTCTTCTGACTTTTTTAACATGATAATGTTTTTAGGCTGGTGTCTAATTTTAAAAAAGTTGCAGGACGCCACCTCAGTTTGACTATATAATAGGCTGGGTCGTATTCCAACAAAGTGCTCAGATCAACTATTAATAGTGAAAAAAAGTTGGTACAAGTAAATACAAGCAATTTAAAACCAAAATGAACAAAATCGGTCCATGGCTTCCGTTATCGCATCGCGGGTCAAAATTGCGGTTTTTGAAAAAATGGACATAATTTAAAAAAAAAAATTAAATATTTAAAAAAAAATTATTAAAAAAAAAAAATTTTTTTTTGTATCGCATTAATTCAAAGATATTTAGAAAAATTTTGTTTGTTTTTTTCGGATATCGATAACCCACCCAAACGTGAGGCCAAAAAAAACTCACATTTTTAACATGGAGCTCAAAACTACTTTTTCACAATTTTAAAAATTTAGTGAAACAAAATTTTTAAATATATTAGCTTATCCACTTGATATCATTGAATACATCTCAGGGATTGTAGAAAAAAATTCTTAGTTAAATTCCTTCGTCCAGTTGGTGTGTGGAGCGATTTGAATTTAGCGGATTTCCAGAACATGTGTTTTTATCGACATTTTTGACTAATTTGTAGTTAGCAACATTTTACTTAAATTAACCAACTTTTTTTGTTCAAATGGTTGTTTTGGACCATAGTAACTCTGCTTTGAAATAATAGGCTTTTTGGACAACGTTAACCCTTGCCGGCACGAGGTTAAAAATTCCTCCAATGAAATTTTCGAAAATTCCTCACTCTAAAAGCGTGTATGTGTTTAAATAATGAACAATTACAAATTTATACAAAGTTTTCTTGAAGGACATCTTTAACCCTTGTTGAACGAACGCCCAAAAAATTTCAAACAGCTGTTTTTTTGCTCATAGTCAAATGGACTTTTTTGACATATTAAATAATATGTTTATACTTTTATCTTTACACAGTAAAAACGACGAAGACGTAATGAAATTTCGGATGCCATTTTTATACCCTCCAACTACAGTATGGGGGTATACTCACTTTGTCATTCCGTGTGTAACGCATCGAAATATCGGTCGGGGACCCCATAAAGTATATATATTATTGATCAGTGATCGATTCTAAGACATTCTAGCGATGTCCGTCCGTCCGTCCGTCCGTCTGTCCGTCCGTCCGTCCGTCCGTCTGTCCGTCCGTCCGTCCGTCTGTAGTTAACACGATGCAGCCCAAAATAAAAGAGCTAGGAACCTCAAGTTTGGCACAAATATGTCTTATGTGACTAGGCAGGTTAAGTTCGGAAATTGGCCAAATCGGACCAGGGGGAAAAAAGTTCCCCCTTGAAGAACTAAACCAACCTCTAAAAAAATACACGTTTTTACATGTTTTTTTGTATATTTGTTACATAAATGAAACATTTGGTATATTTATCGCGATGAGAAGGTGCTCTCAACGTGCCCCACTGATCCTATCAACTCGCCCGCCCCCCCCCCCCCCCCCAAAAAAAAGAAACGCCCCTGTCAATTTTTTTTTTTGTTTACATTTTGGAGGGTATAAAAGATTCGGCACAGCCGAATTTAACACTCTCACTTGTTTTATTTTATTTAGTTTAAAGCATTTTCCGCTTAAGTGCGCTTACTTTAAAACGTTTAGAGTGAAAAACTTATTTAGTATGTTAAAAAGTCCATTTTGACTATGATTATAAAATGAAAGATATGTACAGCTGCGAGTGAATCGTTTGAGCGGGGAATGCATTTAAACGATATTTAAATTAACGTTTTAAAGTAAGCGCACTTAAGCGGAAAGTGTTTAAAACTAAATAAAATAAAAAAAAATGGCATCCGAAATTTCATTACGTCTTCGTCGTTTTTACTGTGTAAAGCTAAAAGTGAAAAACATATTATTCAATATGTCAAAAAAGTCCATTTTGACTATGAGCAAAAAAAAAACTGCTGTTTTTTGGGCGTTCGTTCAACAAGGGTTAAAGATGTCCTTTAAGAAACTTTGTATAAATTTGTAATTGTTCATTATTTAAACACATACACGATTTTAGAGTGAGGAATTTTCAAAAATTTCATTGGAGGAATTTTTTAACCCCGTGCCGGCAAGGGTTAACGTTGTCCAAAAAGCCTATTATTTCAAAGCAGAGTTACTATGGTCCAAAACAACTATTTGAACAAAAAAAGTTGGTTAATTTAAGTAAAATGTTGCTAACAACTACAAATTAGTCAAAAATGTCGATAAAAACACAAGTTCTGGAAATCCGCTAAATTCAAATCGCTCCACACACCAACTGGACGAAGGAATTTAACTAAAAATTTGTTTCTACAATCCCTGAGATGTATTCAATTATATCAAGCGCATAAACTAATATATTTAAAAATTTTGTTTCACTAATTTTTTAAAATAGTGAAAAAGTAGTTTTGAGCTCCATGTTAAAAATGTGATTTTTTTTTGGCCTCACGTTTGGGTGGGTTATCGATATCCGAAAAAAACAAACAAAATTTTTCTAAATATCTTTGAATTAATGCGATACAAAAAAAAATTTTTTTTTTTTAATAATTTTTTTTTAAATATTAAATTTTTTTTTTTTAATTATGTCCATTTTTTTAAAAACCGCAATTTTGACCCGCGATGCGAGAACGGAAGCCATGGACCGATTTTGTTCATTTTGGTTTTAAATTGCTTGTATTTACTTGTACCAACTTTTTTTCACTATTAATAGTTGATCTGAGCACTTTGTTGGAATACGACCCAGCCTACTATATAAGCTAACAATTAAAGAAAAAGAAAACAAGAATTACTATTTTAATTTTCTTAAAACCAAAAATTTTAATAACTTGGATAATAATTCACCTCGTGGCAGCGACGTATCCAGGAATTTTAAAAAGAGGGGGCACAACTTCCAATTTTTTTTAGTCATCGCTGATTTAACTAGGACTACACCCCCTACCACCCCCCCCCCCCCTATTCGATTTTATCTTTATTTATATAAAATAAAAAAAATGTTTTGGAATATCATAACCGTTTTCTTAGGCCTTTTTGTGGTTCTACTGCTACGTATTCGTAAGTTAGCGCGTTTCATTATTCCATTATCAAACATTCACGTAAGAGTCGTAAGTGAGAGCCATAAAAATGTCTGTTTTGACAGATTTTTCTGCTGACTCGCCCTAGATTATCCAGACAGAAATTTAGCAAACCGCGTCTGCAAAAATCAGCAGATCCTCATATGGATCAAAATGTGTATATTTTACGCAGATTTTTGAGGCATACATAAGTATAGTTTCAAAACTTGGTTCATTTGTGCAATTTTAACCCAGAAAAAGTGCTAGATTGAACATTTTAGTTTTATATCCAAAAATTGTTGTTAGATATTCAAAATTCATATTAATGAAAAAGTCTTATGATCGTGCTGTTTTAGATTTAAGCTTGTTCCGTAGTACCATGTGAGGATTTTTCTATGTATATATATTTAAAAAAAGTTTTCCAAATTTAAGATTTTTTGATAGAAAAAGTATCAGCATCTGTTACTTTTTATGTAATAATTGTTTCAGAATCTGATATATTTTTGTATAAAAAATATTTAAGAATATGAAAATTTTACTATGGAAAATATAGCTTTGAATCTGATATTTTCTCTATAAAAATATATAAGAATTTTAAAATTTTCTAAACAGAAAATGTTTCAGAATATAACAATTTTTCAATAAGAAAAAAATCTCCCAAACTTAAGAATTTTCCTGACGAAAAAACTTATTAGAATCTGAAAGTATTTCTATAAAAAAAATCTTTACAGAATCTGAGAATCTCCTATCGAAATAATATTTCAGAATCTCACAATTTAATATAGAGAAAGTGTCTTATTATTCAAGGGGTGATCTAGCCCTAACGGCCGGCACTGCGACCCTTATGGGTCTTTTGTGCCAATGTCTTAGAATCTTATAGTTTGAAATTTTTTTTAGACATTTTTGTAAAAAAAATTTTTATGATCCTGATGCATAATTTTTATAAGATAAAACCAATTTATGTGTTTTTTAACATATTTTACAGATATTTCGATATTAATGACTTTTTAGAAACGAAATTAAAACACACTCTGGAGTTTTTATAAAAAAAAAAAAAAACTAAAATATTTTCTTTAAGAACCAAAATATTTTGAAACCTGCGTATTTTTTTGTACAATGCGTTGCAGTGTATTGAGTTGAGTTGAGGGTGGGTTGTACAAGCCTAAAAAATTGGTAAATGGCGCTCAGACTTAAAATAGTCCATTGTACCGTAAAAAAAAGTGTATTCATTTTTAATAATTTTCAATTCGAAAAGGGGGGGCACGTGCCCCCTGTGCCCACCCCCTGTATACGTCCATGCCTCGTGGTGAATAAAACCGTTTTTCACCAGCTGGCGAGTAAAAAGTAACAAAATTATTTTTCAACAAAAAATTTTTTTTTTTTTTTTCATAAATTTTTTTTTTTTTTTCATCAATTTTTTTTTCCATCAAATTTTTTTTTTCATCAATTTTTTTTCCATAAATTTTTTTTCCATCAATTTTTTTTTTCATCAAACTTTTTTTTTCATCAAATTTTTTTTTTCATCAAACTTTTTATACCCTCCACTCTAGTGATAGAGGGTATATATAAGTTTGTCATTCTGTTTGTAACTCATCGAAATATCGGTCTGGGACCCCATAAAGTATATATATTCATGATCCCCGATTTTAAGACATTCTAGCGATGTCCGTCTGTCCGTCAGTCCGTCTGTCTGTGGAAATGGTGATCACGGCCAAAATATTACACGTAGATGACTGAAACTTAACATATTTATTGGAAGTTCTCCCTAGAAGTTTGGTATTGCATATGAGCGATATCGGTTCAGCGGTTCAAAAGTTATGAACGAAAATGTAAGGACACCTCAAAAATTTTAGTGCATTCAACATATCCTAAAAATACAAAATGCTTCAATTCGGCTGCTGGTTGACATATGTGAACGTAATTGAACACCAAATGTAATTTCCTTTTAAATAAATTCCTTCAAAAGTAATTTCCTTTTAAATAAAGTTTTTGCAATAATCTTTTAGAAATTGTGGAGGGTATCACTACATTCGGCAAGGCCGAATTTAGCTTTTTTACTTGTTTTTCATAATTTTGTTTTTTTTATCAAATTTTTTTTCATCAATTTTTTTTTCATCAAATTTTTTTTTCATCAAATTTTTTTATACCCTCCACTTAGTAATAGAGGGTATATATAAGTTTGTCATTCCGTTTGTAATTCATCGAAATATCGGTCTGGGACCCCATAAATTATATTTATTCATGATGCCCGATCGATTTTAAGACATTCTAGCGATGTCCGTCTGTCTGTGGAAAATGCTATCACGGACAAAATATTGCACAGAGATGACTGAAACTTAACATATTTATTGGAAGTTCTCCCGAGAACTTTGGTATTGTATTTGAGCGATATCGGTTCAGCGATTCAAAAGTTATGAACGAAAATGTAAGCACATTTCAAAAATTTCAGTACATTCAACATAACCTAACATACAAAATGCTTTAATTCGGCTTCTGGTTGACATATGTGATCATAATTGAACACCAAATGGTATTTAAACAAGTACGAACATATTTTTGACAAAAAAAGAAAAAATCGCGGATTTTTTTTTTACAAAAATTTTTTTTCGCGGAAATTTTTTTTTTAAAAATTTTTTTTTTTCAAAAGTAATTTTCTTTTAAATAAAGTTTTTTGCAATAATCTTTTTGAAATAGTGAAAGGTATCATTACATTCGGCAAGGCCGAATTTAACTTTTTTAATTGTTTTCGTTAATTTTTTTTTCATCAAATTTTTTTTTCATCAACATTTTTTTTATCAATTTTTTTTGTTTTTTTATAAATTTTTTTTTTCATAATCTTTTTTTTCATTATTTTTTTTTCATCAAATTTTTTTTCATCAAAATTTTTTTTTCATAATTTTTTTTTTATCATATTTTTTTTTATCAAATTTTTTTATCAAATTTTTTATTATCAATTTTTTTCTCACCAAAAAATTTTTTTTTTCATATTTTTTTTCATCAATTTTTTTTTCTACCAAAAAATTTTTCTTTTCATCAAAAAAATTCATCAAAAACTTTTTTTCACCAAATTTTTTTTTCAACAAAAACTTTGGGTTCATTAAATTTTTTTTTTAACATAATTTTGTTTTTCGTGAAAAAAAAGCATTTTTTTTACAAAAACTACTTTTTCACCAAGCCTAAGCTTTTCACATAAAAATTTTCCATTTGTTTATCAAATGTACATAAAACAAGTGAGAGTGTATTCTTTGGTGCCGAATCCTTTATACTCTCCAAAATGTAAAAACACTTTTTTGCACTTATTTTTGCACTCACTTACGAAATGTACATCTCTTATAGTTTTTTAATGGGGCCCTCGACTGATATTTCAATTCGTTTTGCATGGAATAGCAAAGTAATATAATATTATTTTTTCTAAAAAAAATTTGCTTTTGCAAGTACACCCAAATCTTTCGCAAAATATTATCATGATTTAATGTTTTCGGCAAGAGTACAAAATTCGTAGGAATTTTTTCTTTTGTGACTAAAACTTAAGTAGTACAAATTTGAGGCCAATCGGATTAGATTATTTTTTTTTATTTTTAAAAATTAAAAAAAATATATGTCTTGCGACATATTATTAATATTGATGCGCTGAACATGAATATAAAAAATTAACTACACTCAAAATAAAAAAGTTTGTAAATTTGCAAGTAAAAGGTCTTGTAATTCTATTTTACTAATATTTTTGTCTTTTTACAAAAATTGTTGTATATTTAATAAAACGAAAACTACAGTTTGCTTTGTAATTTTACTACTATATGTTGGTAAATTTATTTTACAAATTTTTTAGGTAAATTTACAAAAAAGTGAATAATTTTACAAATTAAAAAAATATTACAAGGTGTTTAGTTTTTTTTTACACAAGAAAACTGTTAGTGTACAACAAAATTTTACTTGATGTTATTTAGTCTTTTTACCAAAAAAATGTTTTATTACAAACATTTTTTTTTTAAGATCGTTTACAAGGTTTTCAGTTTGAAATGTATGTATTGAAAAGTACAAAATTCCAATATAATTTTACAAAACTTATTTTATTACTAGAATTAATGTTGTTTTACAAAAAAAAAATAATTATTCAACAATAGGTTACGCAAAAATTTTCTAAGTTCAGATTTTTTTTTTGCGTTTTGGAGTAAAAAAATTTAGTTAAAAATAATTTTTTATAAATAATTTTTACACAATTTTTTTGGTAATTTGCGTTAAGTAAAATACCACAATTTTTATGTGTTTCTACTATATAATTGTTCTAGTTTTTTTTTTGTATTTTTACCATTTTTTTTTGGTGATTTTACCATATTTTTTTGGTAATTTTTTTTAAATTTGGTACCTAAAATGTCAATAGAAAGCTGCCAATTATGAAAAATCAAATTTTTCTTATTTTAACTGGTACTTAAACATCCAATCTACAATACAAATAATTAAAAATTAAAAAAAAAAATGTTATTTTTTGACTAATTTTTCCTGAAAATATAAGAAATTTCTTGTGTAGCCTCCTTCGCAATTCTCATATGTTCTACTTAAGAAAAACGAAATGTCGAAAAAAAATAAAAAAGTGCAGTGTTATACATTAAAAAGTTTGTTAAAAGTGCTCAAGTGAAAAAAAATCTTTTCAGGTTGTTGAAGTGCTACTCCAGCTGCTGAAGAAGGAAAAATAAGATGCACCAATGGAAAAAACCTTTAAATTTACAAAACCAATATGTAAATAAACCAATTTTTTGTAAATTTACAAAACAAATATGAAAATTTAAAAAACGAAATTGTATACTTACGAAAAAAGTTGTAATTTTACAAAAATGAAATAGAAAATACAAAAACAATATTGTAAATTTACAAATTTTATGGTTAAACTACTGTTTTTACGGCAAAAAAATAAGGAAAAATGGTACATATACAATAAAAATTGTAAATTTACCACTTTTTATTGTAAATATACAAGTTTTTTGCATAAAAAACAGTAGTTTAACCAAATAATTTGTTAATCTACAATTTATTTTTTTCATTTTCTATTTTTCCTTGTAAAATAACAACCTTTTTCTGTAAGTTTACAATTTTGTTTTGTAAATTTACCAAATTTTTTGCAAATTTACAAAAAAAATGTTCACCTCGAAGATGATATTTTACAAAAAAAATTCTAAATTTACATTTTCTTTTGTTAAATCAATTTACAAATTATCCCAGTAACTTTACGGGGATTCTTGCTAGTACATATTTTACAAAACCTGCCCCGTAATATCACGGGGATTTTATGTCATTTTACAAACTTTTTTTTTGAGTGTAGAAAAGTTGAATTCGACTAGGCCGAATCTACAAACACCCTCCACTCCACAATGCCACAATTTAAGTGATAAAAAAAATTTCTAACGGGAAAAAATTAACAAATAAATAAGAAATATTTTATTTTGAGTAAAAAAGTCATTTTTGAAAAAAAAATACTTATTTTTTTTTGAGTATAAAATTTTTTTTAGTGTATTTTTTTTTTATTGTAAAAATATTTTTGAGTGACAAAAATACGTTGTAAAATATTTGTGTGTCTTACTACTGCTTTTAAAACTTGTTTAACGGGTTTTCAACACGTGAATTTAAGGTGGAAACAAATCTTAAATTCACGGTTTTGCTAATAACATTTGAACCACAAAACCGATTTTGCTGAAATTCAATTCCAACCAGACCTGGAGAACGACAAATATATATGCCAAGCTTCAGCAGCTTCAGACTTGTCTTTTGAAACTCAGCGTGCTTTTAATCTTGTAAATTCTCGAAAAACCCTTGCCGAAATTCACTCGTTCGATTATAACTTTTGAACAATGGGACCGATTGCGCTAAATTGAAACACCAACCAGACCAGGTAAATGTTGAATATATATGCCAAACTTCAGCAGTCTCAGTAAAGTCTTTCAAAAGTTTGCGTGTTCTTAACAGATATACGGACGGACATCGCTAGATCGTCTTAAAATCGATCAAGGATCACGATTATAAATATTTTATGGGCTCCTACATTAATATTTCGAGGTGTTACAAACGAAATGACAAACTTCTATCACTAGAGTGGGGGGTATAATAAATCAGAATTTAAATTTGTAAACATTAACTGCTAGGCGGAAGGTGTCTCCCAACGCCCCCTTCCGAATAAAACTTTTACCCATACAAGAAAATGGCCGTCTAATGCTGCATAATTAATAGTTTAGCAAATTCTATGTTCATATTTAACCTATTTACAAACACCATCTTGAACTCCCTAATTCTACATTTCCTATAGGGTTTTAACAATTCCCATCAAGAAACAAGGAAAAAAAACAAAACTGTGTGTAATCATTCACAACTTCATTGCAATCAGTTAAAACAGAAACGAGAGAATTATCAATGGAACAAAAGAATAACGGAATTTAAAAAAATGTAAAAAAATTTTTTATAAAACAAAAGAAAAATATTTTCGGTATTAATGAACAGAAGTCATTTAAAGGAATAAAAAAGAGTAAGAAAAATATACACATACACTCAAAAAAAAAAGTTTGTAAAATGACATAAAATCCCCTTGATTTTACGGGGCAGGTTTTGTAAAATATGTACCAGCAAGAATCCCCGTAAAGTTACGGGGATAATTTGTAAATTGATTTAACAAAAGAAAATGTAAATTTACAATTTTTTTTTGTAAAATATCATCTTCGAGGTAAACATTTTTTTTGTAAATTTGCAAAAAATTTGGTAAATTTACAAAACAAAATTATAAACTTACAGAAAAAGGTTGTTATTTTACAAGGAAAAATAGAAAATGAAAGAAATAAATTGTAGATTAACAAATTATTTGGTTAAACTACTGTTTTTTATGCAAAAAACTTGTATATTTACAATAAAAAGTGGTAAATTTACAATTTTTATTGTATATGTACCATTTTATCTTATTTTTTTGCCGTAAAAACAGTAGTTTAACCATAAAATTTGTAAATTTACAATATTGTTTTTGTATTTTCTATTTCATTTTTGTAAAATTACAACTTTTTTCGTAAGTATACAATTTTTTTTTTTTTAAATTTTCATATTTGTTTTGTAAATTTACAAAAAAATTGGTTTATTTACATATTGGTTTTGTAAATTTAAAGGTTTTTTCCATTGGTGCATCTTATTTTTCCTTCTTCGGCAGCTGGAGTAGCACTTCAACAACCTGAAAAGATTTTTTTTTCACTTGAGCACTTTTAACAAACTTTTTAATGTATAACACTGCACTTTTTTATTTTTTTTCGACATTTCGTTTTTCTTAAGTAGAACATATGAGAATTGCAAAGGAGGCTACACAAGAAATTTCTTATATTTTCAGGAAAAATTAGTCAAAAAATAACAATTTTTTTTTGAATTTTTAATTATTTTCACAAGTGTTTTTAAAAAATCGGAAAAAAAAATTTTGGATATTGTAGATTGGATGTTTAAGTACCAGTTAAAATAAGAAAAATTTGATTTTTCATAATTGGCAGCTTTCTATTGACATTTTAGGTACCAAATTAAAAAAAAAAATTACCAAAAAAATATGGTAAAATCACCAAAAAAAATGGTAAAAATACAAAAAAAAAAAACTAGAACAATTATAAAGTAGAAACACATAAAAATTGTGGTATTTTACTTAACGCAAATTACCAAAAAAATGGTGTAAAAATTATTTATAAAAAATTATTTTTAACTAAATTTTTTACTCCAAACGCAAAAAAAAAATCTGAACTTAGAAAATTTTTGCGTGTCCTATTGTTGAATAATTAATTTTTTTTTTTGTAAAACAACATTAATTCTAGTAATAAAATAAGTTTTGTAAAATTATATTGGAATTTTGTACTTTTCAATAGACACACTTCAAACTGAAAACCTTGTAAACGATCTTAAAAAAAAAATGTTTGTAATAAAACATTTTTTTGGTAAAAAGACTAAATAACATCAAGTAAAATTATGTTGTTCAATTACAGTTCTCTTGTGTAAAAAAACTAAACACCTTGTAATATTTTTTTAATTTGTAAAATAATTCACTTTTTTGTAAATTTACCTAAAAAAATTGTAAAATAAATTTACCAACATATAATAGTAAAATTACAAAGCAAACTGTACTTTTCGTTTTATTAAATATACAACAATTTTTGTAAAAAGACAAAAATATTAGTAAAATAGAATTACAAGACCTTTTACTTGTAATTTTACAAACTTTTTTTTTTGAGTGTAGATCAAAAGGATTAAAAAATTCCAACAACAAAAAAAAATTCATAAGAATTCCTTGAATGAAAACAATACTTAAATATAGGAACAGGAAAAAAATGTTGGTTGTTTTCCTTAACATCACTTTGCTTTCAAACTACTATTTCAAAAAGTTACGTTTATTTTCAGTTGAGTTATCTGCAGTATCGTGTTCTGATTGTTAGTATTTCTTTTTATACCCTACACCACTCTGTGGTACAGGGTATAATTAGTTTGTGCTGATGTTTCTAACTACCCGAAATATTGGTCCTCGACCTACCTTCTAGTATACCGATCGACTCAGAATTACTTTTTGAGTTGATTTAGCTATGTCCGTTCGTCCGTCCGTCCATCTATCGGTTTAAGCACGATACAGGTCGCAATTTTCAATCAATTGACTTGAAATTTGGAACTTAAGCTTCTTTTTGCCTATTGAAATTGGATAAAATCGGTCCATGTTGAGACCTCGCCCCTATACCAACGCCCCCATTCAATTTCGCTTAAATGCCTCTAATAACTGTGTTATAATATATATTGTTTTGAAATTTAACAGGTAATAAAATTTTGTAGGCACAAACCATCATACCACATTTCAAAGGAATCGGGTCAGTCCTTCTGGTAGTCCACATACAAAACACCCTCCCGATATTCACATAATTTCCTTAAAATTCATAAAAATGGAAATATTTGATAAAAAATTTATTTGTAGGTGTTAAACGTTTACTTTGGTAACCTTATCAAATTGGAAAACATTTGGATCATTTTTGGGCTTAGTCCCCCATATAAAAATTTCGACCGATATTCAGTTTAATCGGCCTATTGGCAAAAAAATAAACCAATTCCTCTAAAATTTTATCGGTGTGTATTTTCTACACTTAATAAAGATCTAACAAAAGATAGGTACAATCGGTCCATGCTTGGACTTGGGACCCATTTTCCGGAAAACACTGGTGTAGGGTATCATATGGTCGGTCTTGACCGACTATAATTTTTTTACTTGTTTGTTGTTGTCTTCTTTAAAGACTTTCATAGACATATCAAAAATAAACTATACCATCCATACATTCATTCGAATCCTGGAGAGATAAAATAGTTATTGTATTGTGGCTAAACATTTATATATGTAATAGGTATTCATTCAAACTTGTATGTACTGAAGTTTATATGTATGTATTTACATATGAGGCATTCCACACCTTTATAAAAAGTACCTTTTATACAAAGTAAATTTTATAAAAAGTAACTTTTGTAAAAAGTACCTTTTTTAAAAAGGACCATTTATTAAAAGAACCTTTTATAAAAAGTACCTTTTATATAAAGTACCTTTGTATAAAAAGTACCTTTTATAAAAAGTACCTTTATTAAAAGTTACCTTTTGTAAAAAGTACCTTTTGTAAAAAGTACCTTTTGTAAAAAGTACCTTTTGTAAAAAGTACCTTTTGTAAAGAGTACATTCTGTAAAAAGTACCTTTTGTACAAAGTACCTTTTGTAAAAAGTACCTTTTGTAAAGAGTACCTTTTATAAAAAGTACCTTTTATAAAAAGTACCTTTTATAAAAAGTACCTTTTATAAAAAGTACCTTTTATAAAAAGTACCTTTTATAAAAAGTACCTTTTATAAAAAGTACCTTTTATAAAAAGTACCTTTTATAAAAAGTACCTTTTATAAAAAGTACCTTTTATAAAAAGAACCTTTTATAAAAAGTACCTTTTATAAAAAGTACCTTTTATAAAAAGTACCTTTTATAAAAAGTACCTTTTTTAAAAAGTACCTTTTATAAAAAGTACCTTTTATAAAAAGTACCTTTTATAAAAAGTACCTTTTATAAAAAGTGTCTTTTATAAAAAGTGTCTTTTATAAAAAGTACCTTTTATAAAAAGTACTTTTTATAAAAATTACCTTTTATAAAAAGTACCTTTTATAAAAAGTACCTTTTATAAAAAGTACCTTTTATAAAAAGTACCTTTTATAAAAAGTACCTTTTATAAAAAGTACCTTTTATAAAAAGTACCTTTTATAAAAAGTACCTTTTGTAAAAAGTACCTTTTTTAAAAAGTAGCTTTTATAAAAGTACCCTTTATAAAAAGTACCTTCTATAAATAGTATTTTTGTAGTGTATGTCAAAAATACGCCATTTATCAAGCACTTTTTAAAAAATTAAAAAAAACTGTAAATCATTTATCTAAAAAAAATATGTTTATGTTCTCAAATACCTGAATTTGGTAGTTCTATAACAATATTTTCACAATAGACTTAATAAAAACTATAAGCACTCGCAATATTAAAATTTTCACTTTTAGCCACGGCACGCAAAATGTGTAAAAATTATTTAACTGGGACTGCTCACAGTCAATAAAATAATTCACTCAAAACAGTATTTTTTACAATTACACAGTGATACAAAATCGAACTTTCCGAATCGGAATGGGATGAAACCAAAAGCAAATGAAAGCTGACTTTTTCCATAACAAAACACTCAAGGCCTTTTTTTTAGGTCAGAGCTAGATTTTTTTTACACGCATTTAAAGTTGGAGATATTAAAGCATTTAACATTTTTTGTACTAAACATGTCCTACTTTAAAGGCCCCTGGTGGTGCCCTTATTGGACATGCAGGGTCCAGTTTCCAAACTTAAGCTCAAAATTACTTAAGCTATGACTGGTTTGAATTTTGCTGCAATCGGTCCAGTACCTACTTACTGAATAAATAAATTATTAAAATAAATTATTAAAATAATAAATTATTAAAATAAACCACTGTACACCCTTGCGTATGATTGTTATTTAAAGGCAATTACAATATTAATCATTCGCCACTAATACAGTTTTCAAGCATTTATTATTATAATTTTAATAAAAGTGCACTAACTTCAAATGCGTGTAAAAAAAAAATCTAGCTCTGAACTAGAAAAAAGCCTTGAGGGGTTTGTTATGGAATATGTCAACTTTCATTTGCTTTTGGTTTCATCCCATTCCGATTTTGGGTGTTGCACTGTGTTAGTGGTTGAGAATTTAATTACCTTTCACCCGGTACCAAACATGACTATGTTAGATAAAGTTAAGCTTTTGAATAAGTCCTCACTTTTGTCACATTTCAACTCTTTGTGCATCAAAATCGATCAAGGGTTTTGGTGGGAATCGAACCCACTACCCCCTGTTTCATATTCTAGCACGCTACCAACTAATCTACAGGGGCTCGAAGGAGATATTTAAACGATTTTTTTTTTAACGATTTTTAATTTTCTGGTAAATGAGGAGCGAACATAAAATAATTTTGCACATATGGGTGCTCTTATATCTTACTATTAGTACTATTGAAGTTCTGCTCAAAAGTCCGGATATTTAGGTTAATAGAGACTCTGTCATCATCTCACTTTCTCAACTATTCTCAAATAGAGTTGAGATGCGAAATTTAAGTAAATTTGTGAGCGAAAATTCACAAAAATTATTTGTTCCAAATAATCCTTAAAATATGTGAATTTCTCAAGAAGTGAATTTTATATTTATGAATTTTAATGTAAATTTATTTTAAAACTAAATAAAACGAATTTTTTCACCTACTCTAATACATATGAGTTTATATATCATCTTCTCATAATTAGTAGATTGTTATTTAAAAGGAAGATACGTGGAGTTTAACCCATTAAAACCAGCTTTAGATTTCGCTGTTTCCGAATTACACTGAGCAACACGATTTAGTATCTGGATGGGACAAAAAAAAAATTGAATGTATACCAACAGTAGATCAAACTCTCCGAAGGGTTTTGAAAACTTAGCCCGAGTTCTTTTTCAATGGGCCACTAAAATTTTTAAAACTTTTTTCAAAAGCGTTTTGAATAAGTCCAAAAAAAGTATTAAATCTAATTCAGAGGTAAATAATAATAAGAGATGTCTTAAGTAAAACTTGATGGCGGGTTTTTTCCTACAACATATTAACCCCCTATCTCCTATATTTAGGGGTGGTTTTTGTCCTTTTTTAAATATCCTCATAGAATACCAATAAAACTTGCGTTTAAAGGGTTGAAAAGTTCTACAAAATTTCTGCATCAAATTTTACTAGGGATTGTCAAAGATCACAGCAAATAGTGCAAAATGCTTAAGAAATTTAAATAGTAAAAAATTGTTTTTTTTACAAAGTCGTGTGAAATAAGTCGAAAAAATGTTATAAATCTGCGTCTAAACTAAATTACGATAATAGATGACAAAAGGACAAAAATTACTCCTAAATATGGCAGATAGAGGGATAATATGTTCTAACAAAAGAACCACTATCAAATATTACTGAAGGCATCCATTATAAAGCTATTTAGCTCACACTCAAAAAAAAAAAAACTGTAATGTTAGCAAAAAAAGCTTGTAAACCTACAAGAAAATTTGCTGATTTTGAACCCACAATTTTTTTGCTAAAGTTAGCAAAAATGTTTTGCAAATAATTAGTTAACTAAATATTTTTTTTTTGAACTTAGTTTATACACATCTGAGGACCCAATTGGGTTCGGACCCGATAGGTCCAGACCCCGATGGGCCTAGACCTAGTTGGGGTCCTTAAAAATCGTCATAGTTTTTGATCCAAAATTTGTGTTCGTTTCGCTCGACCTTGCTTAGTTTTTGAGATACGTGATTATAGGGGACCACTGGGGTCTTGAGAATTAAAAAACTCGATAACTTCAAAAATATTACTCGGAGAGCTTTTGACTATTTTGTGGTCTTGTTCTGCGTGTTGAGAGCTACAAAAACGCTTTTGGACTTTTTGTTGTGTCGGCAATATTTACCGAGATATGAGCATTTCAAAATTTTCGGGAATGCTAACTTTTTTGGATCCAAAGTTAGGGCCCATTAGGGTCCACACATGTGAAGAGGACCGGCGATACTATGGAGAGCCCGAGAACCAAAAATGGCCTCCATTTTGCTCTATCTGGCTTAGTTTCCGAGATAGCGCCATTTTAAGTTTTCTGAAAATAAAAAAAAATTTACCATTTATTTTGCTAATATTAGCAAAAAATCTTGTAAAAATGTAGTCAACTCAATTTCAAATTTAGCAAAAGAAATTAGTTCAAAGTTTGTTTAAAATTGCTAATGTGCTAAATGAAGTTTACAAGAATTTTTTGCTAACATGCTAATCTCAACTAAAAATTTGCTAAAAGTTAGCTAACTAGCGTTAGCAAAAAAAAATTAGTAAATCTACTAACGTATTTTTTTGAGTGCAGAAGTATATTTATAAAAGTTTTTCTTTCCGACACTGATGATGAAAAACATTTAAAAAGTAGTGAAAATTTATGCAGAACATTTTTGTAGAACATATTAAACCTTTAAACGCACGTTTTATTGGTGTTCCATGAGGGTATTTGACAAAAGGACACAAATTACCCCCAAAAATAGCAGGGTTAATATGTTCTAAAAAAGAACCGCCATCAAGTTTCACTGAAGACATCTGTTATCGTAATTTAGCTCAGAAGCAGATTTATAACATTTCACTGAAGACATCTTTGAATATTATTTGCATCAGAATTAGATTCAATACTTTTTTTTTACTTATTTTAAACGCCTTTTATAAAAAATTTAAAATTTCAGTGGTCCATAAAAAACGAACTCGAGCTAAGTTTTCAAAACCCTTTATAAAAAAAAAAAATTTAAAAACATTTGGCAGTCTTGCTCTTTAGAGGGTTAATCCATCTTTAAAATTTCAAAACGGATGTTGTTATTTGTTTCTATATGAATGAGTTTGTACTTCTTTCAGCATGTACTGCGATTACTATTTTTTTTTTGTGTAATTTATCCTTACCTCTTTTCTTGAAGTTTTGTTGGTAGTAATTAAAATCATTTTATTGTTATAGTTGTAGAACATCATTGTGGCATATTAACTAAAAATAAAAAATGAGAAAAACACGAAAATTAAAGGGGTTTGCTAAAAAAAAATTATTTTCAATATTTATTTAAAAGTGTTTGAAAGAGCTTAATTCAGTAAAACAAGTCATACTGTGAAATTGTTAATAAGTTAGAAAGAACAATTTTTAAATTTAAAACTGTAAAACAAATTTCTATTTTAATTAGCAATTAGTAGATTTTTCTGTTAAAATGCATATTTTAACTCGACTCGGTCATTAAGTTAAAGAAAACCACACACGCACAGTGGTTCCAAGTCCAAATCTAGCTGGACAAAATTATTTTATCACCGTTTTATATGTTTTTGGGGTCGCTGAGTTCAAAAAACATGTTTAAATTTTTCTAAGTCGATTACACTAATCGACAACTTTTTATTATTTTTCTAATTTCAGTAATTCATTAATGACAAAAATGGTTTATATGCAGAACAGAAATATGAAATGCAAAAACTTATTTTTTGAAAGTTTTGTAATCTCTAAAAAAAAAAAAAATTTTTTTGTCGAGAAGTGTAATTGAAAAAAAGCAAGTGAGAGTGTTAAATTCGGCTATGCCGAATCTTTTATACCCTCCAAAATGTAAAAAAAATAAAAAACCAGTGAGAGTGTTACATTCGGCTGTGCCGAATCTTTTATACCCTCCAAAATGTAAAAAAAAAACAATATAAAAAAAAATCAAGGGGCGTCTTTTTTTTTGGGGGGGGGGGGGGTGGTGGGAGACGTTAGGGAGCACCTTCCCCTTGCGATTTCGAACTTCATCTGAGAGAAGAATGTTGCATTTGCTTAGCAAAAGTATAAAAAACCCTGCAAAAAATTCGATTTTTCTTAGGTTGGTTTAGTTCTCCAAGGGGGAACTTTTTTCCCCTTGGTCCGATTTTATCCATTTCCGAACTTAACCTGCCTATTAATATAAGACATATTCGTGGCAAACTTCGGAAGTCTAGCTCTTTCATTTTGGACTGTATCGTGTCCCCTACAGACTAACGGACGGACATTTTTGAATTTAGTCGAAGTGTGTAATTGGCCGCGGTTTAATAGGCAACATCACATTTAGTGCTTTATTTAAGCTAAGCATAATTATAATACTTAAAAGTTATCAAAAACTTACAAAAATTCGATACTTTATTTAGAAAAAAAAAATTATGCGAAAATCTATTTTCATAAAAACTGTGATTAATTTTAAACCTGCAAGAAATGTCTGCATGTCAACGTTCAGTAATAAATTACCTATAAGTTGTATGTAGTAATTCGACATGATATGCCTGGATTCGGTTTTGGCAAGCTGCGGAAGTTTCATAAGTCCTCAAAAATATTGTTATTATTGACCATACTTCAAAATACAAAAAATGTAAGAAGAAGATCAATAATAAATTTCTTTTTAATGTACAGAATAAGTATAAATCTGTAGCTTTCTTGTACATAAACCGTTTTGAAACCATTGATGTAACATGGATAATATGATGTTATTAGTTGAACACTTATAGATATATATTTTTTTTTTAAATATTGGATACCAAAGATGTTATTTCATTCGCATATTTAACAAAGTTAAAGACCTAATTCCAAGAAATGGTTATTAGTTTGATCAGAACACACCCTTAGCTTGCCCCTAGCACTATTAATTCCCAATTTTAAGGACACTAATTTTTGGACTTTTGTCCAGCTAGATTTTGATTTGGAACCAATGTGACACGGTGAGCCTCAGCGATGTTTAGGTTCAACTTTAGTGTCGACGAAAATTGAAAACGCAGTTCGATTTCTACTTGATTAAATGTCACAAAACTGTTTACAGCGAAATATTAGCTGCTCGCATTCGCGAGATATCGCGAAATTAGAGTTTTTGTATATTCTAAAAATTTGACAATGACTTTTTTTAAATATCTTCAAAAACTGAGTATGCAGATTTAATTATATTTATTTACAGGTCACAAAAGAATTTACATCGAAATCATATCTTCTCAATTTCGCAAGAAATCGCAAAATTAAAAAAAAAAAATTGGAAAACATTTTATTTTTCGCGTAAATTAACAGTCAAGATATTGATTTGAGCAGTTTTATCACTTCAAACCACATAAAATTTAAACTGTATACAATATATTTGTCGTTTCTTGATTTTTTGCCTTTATTTTAGACACTAAAGAAAAAATAAATTAATTAATATAAAAGCTTGAACAGTAATTTTTTCAATTTCTCGGAAAATTGATCAACTATAATTTTCATACTTGCAGTTTTGTCAACTTTAATAACATCGAATTCAAACTGCATACCACATTTTTATTTTTTTTATTATTTCTAAAGAACCGGTTTTAAAATATAAATAAATAATAAAAAAAAATATTTAAATTCGCGATATCTCGCGAAATTTAACACCTTCACAGAAAAAACTATGAAGGAAACAAATTTGAGTAATCACTTGTTTAAATTTAATAACAAAAATTGAGTAATTTTTTAATTGACGCAATTAAAAATTTACTCAAAAATTTTTAAAACAATTTAAGTAAATAATTTAATAAAAAGTTAATAGTTTTTTTTTTTTTTTTTGAAACTCTCATAGTTTTTTAAATTCTCGTTTAGTTTATAGTTTTTTGTGTATGTATTTGAAAGTTTGTAATCGTTTTTGAGACATTAATATGTTTGGGAGACATAAATATGTTTGGTAAAGTTTGAAAAAACAAGTTTTTTGTTTTTTTTTTGTAAAAAAAAAAAATAAATAGATAAATTTTGAGTTAATTTTTAATTGTGTCAATTAAAAATTTACTCAAATTTTTTTTCAAACATTTAATAAATTTTTATTAAAAATTTACTCAATACTATTAAATCGTTTACTGGTGCAAAATTGAGTAATTTTTTACTCAATAGTATTAAAAATTTACTCAAATATTTTTTTTATTTTTTTCTGTGTACAATTTCGATTTCAACAGCTGTGTGATCTTTGATCAAGCACAAGTAAAACTGCATACAATGTTTTTAAGAAATTTAAAAGAAACCTATCTAAAGATAAAAAACGAAAACAGCAAAAAATTAATTTCGCGATTTCTCGCGAACTAAAAAAGATAGGATTTTGACGTTTACTGTTTAGTCACCTTTAAATAAGTACAATTAAAACTGCATACTACGTTTTTGAAAATATTTAAAAAAACTTCAATGTCAAAATTAAAAAAAAATACAAAAACACTCATTTCGCGATATCTCGCGAATGCGAGCAGCTACGATTTCTCTGTTAACAGTGTTGTGACATTTAATCAAGTAGAAATCGAACTACGTTTACACTTTTCGTCGACACTAAATTTCAACCTAAACATCGCTGAGGCTCACCGTGTTATAAAGATACTCTTAAAGAAAATTTAATTCTGTATATGATGAGCTTTATACCAAAAATATCGGATAACAATTGACAGAGTTGTGATAACTTTTCTAAAAATGAAAATTATGTTTTGGCATGAAATCGCCTTTCGGACAACCCATATGTGTACACTAGGGGTATAACCAAAATAAGAACCTATCATAACGGTATGGGCAATGTTATACTGATAACAAAAAACGTTATCCGGGGTCATTTTGATCCAAAAACCTTCGGCACCGATTGCAATTTCTAAAACACCTCAAATTTTAATTTTTGTATGTTTTATGGTGGGAATCCGCCCCTTTCAACGTTATTTTGTTCTTCGTCGTTTTACAACAAAAATAAAACAAGAAAAAATTAGCAGTTTGATTTTCAACATTTGAAACATGGGTTGAATGAATATTTGAAAAAAAAATATTAGCAAAAACTTCATCGCGATCGGAGCCGAACCTTTTTTAACATTCGCGAAAAAAAGAGGACGCATTTCTAATTGATTTTCTATGTACTTTCTCACTATGATAGGTCTTTTTGATATTTTCAAAAATATGCAAATGGTTATATCCCTAGTGTACACTAAAAAAAACCTTGTAAAGTTACCAAAAAATTTCGAGATTTTACGAGGCTATTCTCGGTAATAGGAGGTAGGTAAAATTCTCGTAAAATTACGAGGATTTCCTCGTAATGTTGAATGTGCCAAAAATTGGTAAAATAACCAATTTTATTGGTAAAAATATTGTTTTAAAACCGGAAAAATAAAAAAAAAATGGTAAACTTACAAGAAAAAATGGTAAATATGTTTAAAAAAATTTTAAATTTCCCAGCAAAACTTTTGTAATGGGTAGTGATTATATAACACATTACCAGGTAATGTATATAACTTATTTGTAGCATTATTTTATGATGTCTTACCAAACATTTGTTCCACAACGTATTATTTTCAAGTGAAAAATAATGCATTACTAATAATTTGCTACGTAATGCATGATTATTGGAAAAAATTTATTTCATATTTATTATTTCTAAACATTAAATCATGGATGACTTATATTTGGTTACATTATGTATTATTTGAAAGATTGAAATAATGCATTATTTATAATTGGATGCATAATGCATTACAATAACATACAAAATAATTATTTTATAAAAAATGCTTAAGTTTAAACTAGAGATGGGCTCACGACAGGAAATTTCTAACGACACACACTCACGAGCATATTTTATCTACTTACACTCACTTACAATCACGTGAGTAAATTTAATACAAAATTACTTTTTCACTACTCGTAACACCTTATATATTATCTTCTGGTATGCTATATTATTTCATTTCTCGTAACCTATAAAATATCATATATTTTACACCTTACTCGTATTCTTCGTTATAAATTTATGACTTATTTTATACCTTACTGGTATTCTTTGTGATAATGTGGATGCATTACTTTGAGTCTCATCGCCTGTTAAAATCATCAATGCTGCAATGTATAAAATAAGAGATCCTATACCTTATTTTATACCTTATTTGGTAATCTAAGTTTTGCTGGGACGTATTATTATCCCCTGGGTCTAACAATAAGTGCAGGACTCTGACTTCTTCATAAATTAAAATTGTTTCATTTGCTTAACAAAAATACCAAAAAAACTTGTAAGTCCTTTAAGTGCGAACTTTTTCCCCTAGTACAATGGTTCCCAACCTTTGATTCTCGCCCCACTGGTGGGCAATTTGAAGGTTCCAGGGGGGCAACGAGCAAATTTTCAAGATTTTTTTAGTCAAATTAACCACAATAACTATTTTTTTTTAGCAAAACTAACTACAAAAATTTTGCTAATTGTTAAAAATTTTTACTAAAAACTCAGTTTAAATGCTTATTTTACAAAAACTTTGCTAAACCAGTAGTAATTTTTCATTAGAAACAAAAATTAGAACAATTATTAAATTTTTCTTTAGTGTAGGGGGGACAAGGCAATTTTTTTAACTTAAAAGTGGGGCGTGACGTAAAAAAGGTTGGGAACCATTTCCTAATTTAACCAGCCTATTGCCATAAGACATATTTTACCAAAGAAGTCTAGATCTTTTAGTTTGGACTGCATCGTGCTTTCCACATACAGTATGGGGCTGGCGCGAATCCACGGGGTGAATAGGAAATTCGATGACGAAATTTCATCAAAACCTATTATAAAACCCCTCAAAACATCAGAGCCGGGAAGGTTTCTAAAATTTAGAGGCATAAGAACTTATGGGAAAAGGTCTTCAGAGTCTGAAGGATTTTCTAATTCTCAAAACCTGTAGGCTTTTGTTATTTTTTTCAGTACTAAAATATTCAAATGAAGTTGTTTGAAATCAACTAAATTTTTTCCAAAATAACCACAACAGTTTGTGGAAGTTGTTTTTTTTTTTACCAGTTATTTTACTGAAATACTAATTGGCCCCAAGTTTGTTAGTTTAACCGAAATTTTTTGAAAGTTGAAAAAATTCGTCAGTGAATTTCAATGGAAAAGAGAGTTTTAGAGAGTTATTTTTAAGAAAAAAATAAAAAACAAAAACTTAAACGAACTGATTTGAGTTCAGAAAAAAATGGTCACCCTACATATGGGGCATTACACGTCAAATCGGACACTTTGAAATTTTGTTTAGATTTTCCTAATTTGCTAACAGTTTTTAGTACCGTTCGAAAACTCCTTCGTGGTAAAAATAGATTTTTTGATGAAATATCGAATAAGATATCGAATTTTTAAAAATTGGTAGTTTGTAATACAATGCATAGATTTTTTAATAGGCAAAAATCTCGGAATCTTTGAATTTTTATAAATTTTAAGTTTATGTAGTATAATGCATAGATTTTTTAATAGATAAAAATCTCGGAATCTTTGAATTTTTATGAAGGAAAACACTGAGAATCTTTTTATAGAATCTGATCTGATAATTTTCATCAGGAAAAATTTGGGAATTTTCTTCAGGACAAGTCTGAGCATTTTTTTATAAAAAAATGTATCAGAATCTGAGACTTTTTCTAAAAAAAAAAAAATATTCAGGATATGAACACTGTACACTGCCCCCTTAGAAATTTGAGATAGGGTACTAGTTTGTTCCGAAGAAATGTTAAGTCTTATAAAGGGCCCCTCTATGACGCACCATTGGAGCAGTAGAAATGATTTTTTTTTCAAAAAATTTCAAAAAATAGTAATAATCGTTATCCACGATCCTCCTGGGCAAAAAATTTTTAGAATCGATAAAAGTTTTACACAAAAAAATTTCAAAAAAATCGAAGAGTACAAACATTTTCAAAAATGAAATTTAAATTTTAAAACTTAAAAATCGCTAACTAGAGCGCTTTTAAGAATTTTTTGGGATTTTTTTTTTAAAAAGTACGTAAAAAAACAAAAATTTTGAAAAAAAAAATTTGAAATTTGGACCATTATTGAAGAAGTTATGAGTAAAAGAAGTTTGAGTAAAGGAACAAACTACCAATTTTTAAAAATTCGATATCTTTTGAACGGGTCATCAAAAAAATCTGAAAATTTACCACGAAGGACTTTTCGAAGGGTACTAAAGACTGTAAACAAATTGGGAAAATCTAAAATAGTCTTTATAAAAAACCGACATTTTGGAAAACCGGTTTCTCGGTTAACCGAAAATCAGCTTTTTCGGTTAACCGGTTTTCTCGGTTAAACCGGAATAAAAAAACCGGTTAACCGGTTTTTTTTCTTTAACTGAAAAAACCAACAAATACTTGAAAATACCGGTTTTTTATAAAAAAAAATTAAAGCGAATATAGCTAAAGTTAACATATTTGTTTCTTTCAGCAAGGTTTGCAACTATTACGCTATAAAAAAGCGATATTTAAATAATGTACTTTAATTGCCCATATTCCCTAGAACTTCAATTTAATTTGTATTGGTTTTATTTAGAAAAATACATTTATTCGTTATAAGTAAATTGCAGTTCCGAATTTTATTTTTATTTTCTTTTATTGACATTTTCGCCATTAACAGGGATTTTAGTATCTGGTTAACAGTCACTTATTAAGTTTTTCATGAAATGTTCAAAAAACGCTGACAACGGTGAGTATTTCAAATTTTTATCAGTTTCGGAAAAAAATTCCTATTTAGAAAATAATTTCTTGAAGACAAAAATATTTTAGACGTTCTTTCTCGCGGATTTTTAATTTGTTTTCAACGAAATTTTGAAAATATCATAAAAAAATAAGTGTAAACCCTTAATATTTGCGAAAATATTCCGTTTTGAATGTATTTAAAAAACCGGTTAACCGACAGAAAAAAACCGGTTTTCGGTGCACCGGAAATCTTCAATTCCGGTTAACCGGTTTGCAAAAAGACCGAAAATTTAGGAAAAAACCGGTTTTTCGGTTAACCCGTTAACCGGTTTATAAACACTAATCTAAAAAAAAAGTTTTTCAAAGTGTCCGATTTCACATGGAATGCCCCATATACATTATGGGGTCTTAGACCAATATTTCTATGATTTAAAAATGGAATGAAAAACTTATATATACCCTCTATTACTAACAATAGTAAAGTCAAGAGAATCCTTGTAAGTTTTATCGCGTCAAAAAAGTTTTAAATTTACAATTTTATTGGTAACAAGTAAAAAAGTTGAACTCGGCCTTGCCGAATGTAGTGATACCCTCCACAATTTCAAAAAGATAATTGCAAAAAACATTATTTAAAGGGAATTTACTTTTGAAAAAAAAAAAAAAAAATTTGAAAAAAAAAATTCCGTGAAAAAAATCCGCGATTTTTGTCTTTTTTTGTCAAAAAATATGTTCGTACTTGTTTAAATACCATTTGGTGTTCAGTTATGTTCACATATGTCAACCAGCAGGCGAATTAAAGCATTTTGTATTTTTAGGTTATGTTGAATGTACTGAAATTTTTGAGGTGTCCTTACATTTTCGTTCATAACTCAAATGCAATACCAAACTTCTCGGGAGAACTTCTAATAAATATGTTAAGTTTCAGTCATCTCTGTCCAATATTTTTAATTTGTTAACAGTTTTTAGTACCCTTCAAAAACTCATTCGTGGTAAATTTTAAAATTTTTTTGATGACCCATTCAAAAGATATCGAATTTTTAAAAATTGGTAGTTTATTCCTTTATTCAAACTTCTTTTACTCATAACTTCTTCAATAATGGTCCAAATTTCAATTTTATTTTTTTTTTCAAAATTTTTGTTTTTTTACGTACTTTAAAAAAAAAGATCCAAAGAAATTCTTAAAAGCGCTCTAGTTAGCGATTTTTAAGTTTTAAAATTTAAATCTCATTTTTGAAAATGTTTGTACTCTTCGATTTTTTTGAAATTTTTTTGTGTAAAACTTTTATCGATTCTAAAAATTTTTTGCCCATTAGGATCGTGGAATAACGATTATTACTATTTTTTAAAATTTTTTGAAAAATTTTACTGTAATTTTCCAATCTTAAAATCATTTCTACTGCTCCAATGGTGCGTCATAGAGGGGTCCTTTATAAGACTTAACATTTCTTCGGAACAAACTAGTACCCTATCTCAAATTTCTAAGGGGGCTCCCACACAAAACGACATTTTTTAAAATTTGCTCCAACCGCTCTAACTGCCCTAATAGTGCCCTTAGAGCAACAAAATGTATGACCGACCCACAATATTTTTTTAGTCCAAACATTTTCTCTAAACACACCTATCCTCTATCCATAATTGTTAAGACGGTCCCCAAACAGTTTTTTTTATTTTTTGTAAATTTTATTTATTCAATCAGCTTCTACCGGTCCAATGTTTGGACTAAAAAAATATTGTGGGTAGGTAATACATTTTGTTACTCTAAGGGCACTATTAGGGCAGTTAGAGCGGTTGGAGCAAATTTTAAAAAATGTCGTTTTACCCTTAGAAATTGGAGATAGGGTATTAGTTTGTTCCGAAGAAATGTTGAGAAGTAAAAATTAATGGGGATCGGTCTCAAAAAGGACCCCTCTATGACGCACCATTGGAGCAGTAGAAATGATTTTAAGATTGGAAAATTACAATAAAATTTTTTAAAAAAATTTAAAAAAATACCTTAGTAAAAATGGTTTTGTATATATCCATGTATAAATTGATACAAATATATCTAATTTTACATAAAATTATTTAATTATATAAAATTATATAAAAAATTTCTCAGATAAGACCAAAATTCGTATCAAATTTTATAAAATTTTATCGGGAGTTATATCAAATTTTATATAATTTGATACGAAATTTGGTCTTATCTGATAGATTTTTTATATAATTAAATATAATAATATCTCAGTATGTCTTAAAAGATATATTTGTATAAATTTATACATGGCTATATACGAAATGGTTTTTACTAGGGTAGTAATAATCGTTATCCCACGATCCTCCTGGGAAAAAAATTTGTACAATCGATAGAAGTTTTACACAAACAAATTTCAAAAAAATGGAAGAGTATAAACATTTTTAAAAATGAGATTTAAATTTTAAAACTTAAAAATCGCATACTAGAGCGCTTTTAAGAATTTTTAGGGATTTTTTTTTTAAAGTACGTAAAAAAAACAAAAATTTTGAAAAAAAAATTTGAAATTTGGACCATTATTGAAGAAGTTATGAATAAAAGAAGTTTGAGTAAAGGAACAAACTACCAATTTTTAAAAATTCGATATCTTTTGAACGGGTCATCAAAAAATCTGAAAATTTACCACGAAGGACTTTTCGAAGGGTACTAAAGACTGTAAACAAATTGGGAAAATCTAAAAAAAAAATTTTTCCGATTTGATATGGAATGCCCCATATACAAAATATTGATTTGCTAATAAAACGCGAAAACGAATTGATCTAGAAAAACTGGGAGACACGGGTATCTTTTTTTACCTCTACTTTCAAAGTTTTTTGGTCCCGATCATGGGTGCAAAATCGCGTCGTACAGTGTAATTAAGCCTTACCACAGAAAAATAAAATAAATTTAAAACCGACTTTTAATTTTATTTCCATACAAATTGTTTTTGTTTTTAAAATCGACTTTCAAAAAATGTATAGAAAATTTGAAATTTAAAATAAAACTTTTGTTAAAATAGACTTTTTATTTTTCTTTGGTACGGGCCATTATTTTTTTACAAAATATATTAGTCAAGGCCGAATTTATCTTTTTTTTTGCTATATGTTTGTAAATCGCAGTTTTCCAAAAGGACACTTTCTCTGTAAGTGAAGGGCATAAAAAATTAAAAATAAATTAACTTTACAATATTTGCTCTAAGGAAAATAAACATAATCCAATCTTATACACTTTTTTTTTCTTCAATTACCCAAAAAGAATTTACTTTAAATGTGTTTTTTTATACTCCAATATAAACTTCTTATATTTATACGATTTATATGAAATTAAAAAAAAAATGTTAAAGTTGCAAAATGCGATGATGACGATAAAGAAGATGCCAAAGAAGTTTAAAAAACGAAAAAAGTAAAGAAAAATTGTAAAAAATTCTTTGGCATTACCAACTGAAAACCCCATAACCATGTGTTAGCGTGCTAAAAAGCAACTGCAAAGTATTTATGACAGGACACTTTTTATGGCAAATTAAAATTTTCTTTTTCTTCATTTACGTTTACTGTTGATGCAGCAAAATAAAAATTGTTCTAAATAATAATATGAAAAAGAAGAAGAAAAATAAAAAAACATAATCACAAAATGAAACTAAGTAATGAAAATATTTCAACATTTTATATATTTTTTTTAATATTTCTTAAGGGATTTATTAATAAAAATGAAAATTAAGAAAAGAAAGATGATGAAACAAATTACCAAAAGTGGAAATGTAAAAAATAAAAAAATAATAATATACAAAATTAAGCAATTTAGTGGTACCTATTAAAAAAAATAAATAAACGTTGAAAGACGAAACATAAAAAAAAAAATATTATTTATTAAAAATAATTTCTTTTAAGGAAATCGCTATATTAAGCATAAGCAGAATTTAGCAGCAGAATCTGAGAAATTTAATTTTCTTCTCAGAAAAAAAAATTTCAGACATTTTTCTATCGAAAAATCTAAGATTACGAGACATTTTCTATAAAAAACTTCTCAGATTAAAAAAAAAAGAAAGTCTCAGATTGCTAGCCTATGAAACAAGAGGTCGTGGGTTCGATCAATATTATTATTTATAAGGGATCAAGTTGAAAAAAATGCGGAAGAAACATTGAATTTCTTAAAATTATTGACATTTCTGGTATTCCCATACCGGTTTCAAACACCACAGATAGTGTTATCATCAGTAGGTCTTTAAATGTCAGTTTGTCCTGTTAACGGAAATTATTTTTTATATATGTGAATATGTATAGTTTCTATAGAATAAATAAACAGTAGAATGTCCCTTATTTTGGAAATGTTGAGATGGTACCCGCTAAATTTTTATATACTAATTAATAACAAAAAAATTAAAATTAAAACAAGTAGAAAAGTTAAATTCGACTTGGCCGAATCTATGAATACCCTCCACAATGCTCATTTTAGGTGATAGTAAATTTTCTGACGTGAAAAAATAACTGTTTTGATTAGAAATATTTTATTTTGTTTAAAAAAAAATTTTTTTTAGTAATTTTTGAAAAAAAAAATAATTTACTAATTTTTTTTTTTGAGTGTAAATTTTTTTTGAGTGTAAAATTTTTTTCGAGTGTATTTTTTTTTTTGTTTTGGTATAAAAATATTTTTGAGTGACAAAAATACGTTGTAAAATATTTTTGTGACTTATCAATGTTTTTAGAACAGGTTTAACGGGTTTTCAACACGTTAATTCAAGGTGAAGCTAATCTGAAATTCACGGTTTTGCTAATAACTTTTGAACCACTGGACCGATTTGACTGAAATTCAATACGAACGAGACTGGAGGAATGCAAAATATATATGCCAAGCTTCAGCATCCTCAGAATTGCTTTTCGAAAGTTATAGTGCTTTTTATTCAAAAATTCACGAAAAACCCTTGCCGAAATTCAGTCTTTTGCTCATAACTTTTGAACCACTGCACCGATTTCGCTGGATTGCAATACCAACCTGACCAGGTAAATGCCCAATATATATGCCAAACTTCAGGAGCCTCCGTAAGGTCTTTCAAAAGTTAGCGTGTTTTCAACAGACAGACAGACAGACGGACAGACGGACGGACGGACGGACGGACGGACATCGCTAGATCGTCTTAAAATCGATCGAGGATCATGAATATATACTTTATGGGGTCCTAGACCAATATTTCGAGGTGTTACAAACGGAATGACAAACTTATATATACCCTCTATCACTAGAGTGGAGGGTATAAAAAAAAATTTTTGGTTTGTATGGAAAAATGATTTTTTAGGCCCCGCTCTTTAAGGCCCCATCGCGTAGGGGAGTAAAATTTTTCATCAGTTATTTTTAAGTCAAAAGGAAAAAAGTGAGCGGGTACCGTCTCAACATTTCCAACATTTCCAAAATAAGGGACACTCTAATAAACAGTTTCCAACACTACAATTCTATTTCTACCAATCTTTTTTTGTCTCTTACATTATTTCGCAAGGGTTGCCAACCTGATCTGGAATTGCACACTTTTGAAGGAGTTTGCATTTTTTGCAATTTCAGATCATGTTGATAACCCTTGCGAAATAATGTAGGAGACAAAAAGTTGGAAGAAAGTATGAGGTGAGGTTGAGATTGCTAGAAAGAGAATTGTAGTGTTAAAAACAGTCAAAATTTATTCTGTAGAAACTATAAATATTCACATACATAAAAAACAATTTCCATTAACAAGAGAAACCGACATTTAAAATCCTACTGATGATAACACTAACTGGAGCGTTTGAAACCTACATGAGAATACTAGAAATGTCTATAATTTTTAGAAATTCGATTTTTCTTCTATTTTTTTGTTTCAACTTGAACCCGTTTAACAATTATAATTTGAGCTCAAGCTTGATCTGTACTTACAGAAAAAAACAAAAAAAAAATTATTATTATAACTTAATTCTCAGTTTTCATAACATGTCTCCTTTAGAAAAAGTCTTATGGCGTTTTCTTTTCTGGCAAAAAATGTGGCATTTTGTAACATTTTTTTTATTCTTTGAATTTTTTGTCTTCTTTTCTAAAAAAATGCACACTTTTGAAAAAATATTATGTTCTTTTCTCAAAATATTGCCTGTCCGTGAGGTAAAACAAGTAAGAGTGTTAAATTCGGCTGTGCCGAATCTTTTATACCCTCCAACATGCAAAAAAAAAATGCAGGGACGTTTTTTTTTTTTTTTTGGGGGGGGGGGGGTGTCGAAAGTGGTAATTGGGGGGGAGGCAAATTTCGTCTCGAATATGTGTTTAAAAATTCATTCTTATGCTTTATGCACTAAAGAAATACAAGGTTATAATTATTTAAAAAAAATTATTCCATGCCCATAAAAGGGGGGGGGGGCGGACCGAAAAAACTACATTATTTAATTCTCTGGGTCCAAATGCAGGACATTGAACTTCCTGTAGCATAAAAATATTGCATTTGTTAAACAAAAACACAAAAAATCATGTAAAAAAGTGGTATTTTTCATGGGTTGGTTTAGTTCTCTAAGGGGGAACTTTTTCCCCCTTGGTCCGATTTTGCCCATTTCCGAACTTAACCTGCCTAGGAGTATAAGACATATTCGTGCCAAACTTCGGAAGTCTAGCTCATTTATTTTGGACTGTATCGTGTCCTCTACAGACGGACAGACGGACGGACGGATATCGCTAGAATGTCTTAGAATCGATCGCTGATCAATAAAATATATACTTTATAGGGTCCTAGACCGATATTTCAATGCGTTACACACGGAATGACAAAGTGAGTATACCCCCATACTGTGGTTGGAGGGTATAAAAATGCATATTTTCCACCCCGAAATCAAATGACGGGGTGAAAAACTGCCCTGATATTCTCTCATGTAGCAAAACTCAAATTAAGCGAACAAGTTAACTGGTGCTGTTGTGGTGCAGAGGATGTGTCGCGGCATGTGACGCGCTGGAGGTCCGGGGTTCAAATCCCGGTATGGACATTTTTTTTTTTTTTTTTTTATTCTGGTATTTTTTTTTATTCAATTACGTATTATTTTTTATTTAATAATGTTTTTTTTTTAAATTTAATACTTTAAAAAAAAAAAAAAAAAGTAAATTTTCATATAAAATCGACTAAATTTGTTAATTTTTGGTATTTTTTTTTTTTTAAATTTAAATAATTAAAAAAAAAAAAATAATTTAAAGCAAAAAAAAATGAAAACAAGTGCAAAAAAAATAAAAAAAAAAAAAAATTGACAGGGGCGTTGTTTTAAGGGGGGCAAGGAAGGGGGAGGGGTCGGTGAACTGGGGTGACTCCTTGGCCCTCACAGTATATGTTTACAAGTTAATTTTTGTCTGCTTTGTGCACTAAAGTATTATAGTTTTATAATTATTTAAATTATTTTTTATCTACGCCCTTAAAAAAGGGGCGGGGCAAAAAAAGCGACATTTTTTAATCCCCTGGGTCCAAGCGTAGGACTGTAAACTTCTACGAACATAAAAATGTCTCACTTGGTTCACAAAAATCCAAAAAAACGTCAAAAAAATTAGCATTTTTAAGAGGTTGGTTCAGTTCTTCAAGGGGGAACTTTTTTCCCCCTTGTCCGATTTGGCCCATTTCCGAACTTAACCTGCCTAGGAGCATAAAACATATTTATGCCAAACTTGAGGGGTCTAGCTTTTTTATTTTGGACTGCATCGTGTTAACTACAGACGGACGGACGGACAGACGGACGGACGGACGGACATCGCTAGAATGCCTTAGAATGGATCACTGATCAATAATATATATACTTTATGGGGTCCCCGACCGATATTTCGATGCGTTACACACGGAATGACAAAGTGAGTATACCCCCACACCAGTGGCGGGTACAGCTTTTGGGTTTGGGGGGGGAAATTTTGTTTTTTTTACTTCGAAAAAAAAATCATAAATTCACCTTGGACAAGCAAAAACAGGGATTCGTTTTTTTTGCAATGGAAACCTATAAAATCATCAAATTCATTAGTTTGTGCTGAAGGAGGGTTGTTTTTCATGATCATAAGTAGATCGTTAAGATATTTTTTTTTTTAATTTGTCTAAAAAGAAAATTGTACGTTTTCTTCTACATAGAAAAAGTCTCAGATTCTAACACATTTGACGTATAAAAAGTCAAATCTAAAGCTTCTTCTTTACAAAAAATGCCCCAAAATCTGAGACTTTTTTCGTATAGAAAAATTTTCAGATTCTAAGAACTTTTTTCCACGAAAAATCTAGGATTCTGAAACCTTTTATAGAAAGTATCTCATATTTTAAAGCATTTTTAATAAATTTTTCTTATAGAAATGGTCTCAGGTTAGTATGTTTGTTTCGCACTGAAAGAATTTATATTCTGAGATCTTTTTTTCTTTAGAAAAAGTTTCAGATTTTGAGACCTTTTTTATAAAGAAAGAGTTTCAAATTCTCAAACATTTTTCCTATAGAAAAAGTCTCAGATTCTTAGACCTTTTTCTTTTTAGAAAAAGTCCCAGATTCTGAGACCTTATTCCTAAAAAAAGGCTCCTTTTTTAGGAATAAGGTTCCTTAGAAAAATTTTAGGTTCTGAGAGCTTTTTCTTATATAGAAAAAGTCTTAAGTTCTGTCACTTTTATCTCTAAGAAAAAGTAATAGATTTTTCCATTATAAAAAGTCTCAGATTGTCAGACCTTTTTACTTAAAAAAAGTATCGATTCTGAAAAATTTTCCAATAGAAAAAGTCTCAGATTCTATGAGCCTATTCCTATAGAAAAAGTCTGATATTGTGAGACTCTTGCCAAAAGAAAAGGTCCCAGATTTTGAGACGATTTTTCTATAGAAAAAGTCTTAGATTCTGAGACCTTTTCTTAGGTATAGTCTAAGTATAAGTCTAAGATTCTGGCACTTTTTAAAAAAAAAATCTCGCAGATTTTGAGAACTATTTCCTATAGAAAAAGTCATAGATTTTGAGACCGGTTTCCTATAGAAAAAGTCTCAGATTCTGAGACATTTTCCCTATAGAAAAAGTCTAAAATTCTGAGACCTTATTCCTATAGAAAAAGTCTTAGATTATAAGACCTTTTTCCAGTAGAAAAAGTGTCAGATTCTGTGACCTTCTTCCAATCGAGAAAGTTTAAACGTCTGAGACTTATTTTTCAACAATAAAAAGTCTCAGACATTGACACATTTTTCTTTTTACAAAACAATAAAATTCTAAGACATTTTTCCTTAGAATAAGTCTGAAATTAAGTGATTCTGAAACTTGTTTCCCATAGAAAAAGCCTTAGATTCGAATACCTTTTCCATTTCGAAAAATTCTCAGATTCTGCGACCTTTTTCCTATAAATAAGTATCAAATTTTGAGACCCATAGGAAAAGACTCAGATTCTGAGACCTTGTTCCTTTAGAATAAGTTTGAAATTCTGAGACTTTTACATTTTGGGAATTCTTCTACAAAAATCCGAAAATGAAAATTTTTGAAAATGTGAATAATTTTAGAGTCTTCTGCATCTTTTCTATAAAAAAAGTCTCAAAATTTAAGACCTTTTTAATATAGAATAAGTCTCAGATTCTAAGACCTTTTTCCTATAGAATACGTATCGAATTCCGACACATTTTTTGTACAGAAAAGTCTCAGATTTTTCACAAAGAAAACTTTTTTTCCTCAAACATTTTCTTTTACGGATTTTTGTAGAAAAATTCTCAAAATATAAGTACTAAGTATTAAAAGATAGCAAAATTCATAATAAGATTGACAGATATTTTTTCACAGAAAATTTTCAGATTGAGTCACATTTTTTCCTTTAAAAATTTAAAAATTTTCCCTATAAGATCTTTCAGATTTTTTCTAAGAAAAATTTTCGGATTTCGAGATAATTTTCATTCGGAAATTTTTTCGAAAATTTCCTTCTTTCTTTTTTCTCCTTTTTCTTCCTTTTTCTTTCTTTTTTCCTCTTTTTTCCCCTTTTTTTTCTTTTTGAAATTTGGTCTGGGGGGGGAAATTTCCCCTTTTTCCCCCCCCTTGTACCCGCGCATGCCCCACACTGTAGTTGGAGGGTATAAAAATATGTGATGGCCATCGCCGGGATTCGAACCTGAGCTGCCGGCAATCAGGGCAATTTGCGTACAAAACAGCATTTTATGTGTTCTTTTCTGAGTGAAAAAAATGCAACATCGTTTCAGGGCCATGTCAACATTTTAAAAGTAAACATTTTAACAATGCACAATTTTTTGTTCAGAAAAGAAAACACCATTAGTTTGTGAAATATTTTTCGAATGAGAAATGACTTACAAGGAAGGACTTTCACAGGGCATCCACTGATAGTCCTGAAACTTGCACATACGAAAGAGGGGAGCAAGATAAGAGTTGCCTGTTTTTAAAAGCTGCCGAATCTCACATTTAGAGGGTCAAAGGGGAGGGGGAAAAACGGGATTTTTTTTCGTTTTTTGAAGATTGTTAACATATCTTCGAAAGAAACTATATGAACATTTTATATAAGTCGAAAAGTTTTTTGAAGGCCTATCCAAGGGTGTATCTGTCGTGTCCAAATTCGGCTTCGTTAAGTTCGATATTGTCAAAAATGTATAATCGTTGGGGTAGTTTATATGGAGATGTATATACGTATGACCGCCAAAATCATATATAATAATCTCTATCAAAATTAAGCTGACCCGTATTTTTTCGTTTGGCGAAATTCCTGTTAGTGCGGCTTTTATACGTACCCATTGGCGTAGATAAGCCTGTCTAGGGGGGGGGGGGGCAAAGCACCCCCGATAAATTTTTGAGCCCCCCCCCCAGAATTTGAATCGCTTAAATTTTTTTCTTAATTTAATGCATTTTTTCATTTTTGCAACAATTAGATTTATTTTTTTAAATAGAATTTATCTTTTTAAATAGAAACTTGGTAACATTTTTGTTTTTCCCATTAAAAAATGGTCTTAATCTGATTTTTTTTAACGAAAAAAGTGTTTAGATTTAATTGTTGTATAATGGTGAAAGTTATCTAAATCTAATGTTTTTTTTTTTTAATAGTAACAACTTTACAGAATTTATGTTGCAGAAAATTATATTTAAACTCAAATTTTGTGAAGGTAAAATCTATACCTACTTATAACTAAAGTGTTTTTCAGTTCTAAACAATTATGAGAAAAGGTTCTCAACTGCTAAAAAATTCTCAGAATCAAAATTAAAAAATAATTTTTAAACTGCTTTCGGAAGGAATTCTAAGCACCACAACTCAAAACTTGAATGGACATTTTTTGGAAAAGGTCCTGATTTTTATTTTAAAAAAGGTTTTTGATATAAAAAAATCCTGTGGGGCCTTAGCCCCCCCCCCCCAGAAAAATGCTCTTCCTACGCCAATGTATACGGATTTTCCGAAAGCCCTTATTTTTTCATAAGGTGGCAACCCTTTTTTAAATTTGAGATTGGGCAGCTAAAAAAAACAGGTAACTCTTATTTTTTCCCCCTCATTCCCATATTCAAGTTTCAGGACAATCGGTGGGTGCCCTGTGAAAGACCTTCCTTGTTAGTTCACTCAAAAAAACCTTGTAAAGTTACCAAAAAATCTCGTGATTTTTACGAGGCTATTCTCGTAAAATAGGATTTCCTCATAATTTTAAATGCGCCAAAAATTGGTAAAATAACCAATTTTATTGGTAAAAATATTGTTTTAAAACCGGAAAAATAAAAAAAAATGGTAAACTTACAAGAAAAAATGGCAAATATGTTTAAAAAATGGTAAATTTACAAATGAAAATGGTAAACTAACAAAGGATTTATGTTGTTAAACAACATAAATCCTCGTAATAAAATCATTTTTTAAAATAACTGCATTTTTTGTATGTTAAATTAACTAGAATCCTCGTAATAAGTTTTTCAAAATATTGTCAACTTTTTTAAAATATTTTCAATAAAAAAAAAATTGTCCGAAAAATTGTTTTTTTTTTGTTAAACATCATAAATCCTCGTATAACATAATTTTTGTAAAATAACAGTTTTTTTTTTTTTGTAAATCAACTAAAATCCTCGTAATAAAAACTTTGTTGTAAAATTACAGTTTTATTGTAAAATAACCTTTCAAAATGGTAGAATACAATTACGAAAATAAACTTGTAAAATTACCAATAAAACTGTAGTTCTCGTTTGAGCAAAGTACAAGATTTTTTTTTAAAAAACAAGGAAAATTGTTAAATATTGGTAGAACGGGATTACAAGGCCTTTTACCAGGCAATTTACCAGTTTTTTTTGGAGTGTTCTTGTCACAGATTTTTTCTTTAGAACTTTTTGTCCATCTTCCTTAACTTTTGTAAAGCACTTCTTAAAATCGGTGTCTATCTGCCACATTTAAAATATCTGTTTTCATTCATGTCAGAATAAACACATTTTACATTACAAATGTTTTATAATTATGAGTGAAAATTTTGTGTTAAATAACATAATGTTACCTTATTTCCTTTATTTTGGTTTCAGATCCTTCAGCATTTTTTTTTTCTGATTTTTGAATGATGATAATTACAACATTATGTCTATTTATGTTTGTATGTAAAATCGTTCAAGTTATTATTACAAAATTTTAATTTTAAAATTACATCAGGTGTAGCATATAATTGGATCCTATTTATTCATATTTGCATCATGAAACAGACTAAAATATGTAGATGCCAATTTATGGCACATTTTGTAAAGAATATCTGTTGTTAAACAAAACCTGTACTTTTATTTGATGTACGAGGCAGTATCTATATCGTTTTTATACTCTTCACTTACAATTAGTTATAAAGGATATATATAGGTTTTTCATTGGATTTGTAACACATCAAATTTTAGTCTAGTACCCAATAAAGACAAACTTGAGTGGTCTAGCTCAGCGGTTACCAACCTATGGTACGCGTACCACTAGGGGGTACGCGAAACTGTCCGCGGGGGTACGCAAAATTTTATTAATTTGGACATTTGTTTTAGATAAACCTTTCAATGCTGGTTCCGCACCTGGCTTCTAAAGTTTTCCAAAACGTAAGGTTTTTAAGAAAGTTGAGGTTAAAGTTCATAAAAAACGTATTTTTGTACAATTTAGAGAGCATTTTTTTGCGATATTTTGAGATCTAACCACTTGTTTTCGATTAACGTTTCGATGCTGATTCCGAATATGGTTCCCAAATTTTACTATGATGTCAGGTTTTTGAGAAATGTATATCAAAGTTCTCAAAAAACGTGGTTTTGGGCATTTTTAAGACGGGTTGTGATAAAGTGGAAATTTTGGTACCATTTTGTTAACCTCAAAATCTCCTTTTATTGTATATACGAGGGTGTTTCATTCGAAATGTCACGGAATTGTGGATCTACCCTTGTATTAAAAAAAAACCCTCTGTGATGTGTTTTTTTTTTTTTAAACTCTTTTTAAAAGTTCAAAAAACGTCCGTTGTTTAAATTTTTGGTGTAGAATCGACTGTTGAAATCAGATTTGCAATATTTTCAGCTGTTTTTGCTCTGCAGAAAAATGAGCTCAAAATCCGCGTTTTCAGATGCATTGAACCACCCCAAGGAGCGAAAATTTTTCCAAAAAAAAACCCCCATTGTTTTGATCTCCCCTAAATCCTTCAAAAAAATGATAATACCCGCAGATAAAAAATTTCAAAATTAACTCTAGTATTTATATGAGCAGTAAGGGTTCAAGTTGAAAAAATGCAGAAGAAAAATTGAATTTCTAAAAATTATAGACATTTCTGGTATTTCCCATACCGGTTTTAAACACCCCAGTTAGTGTTATCTTCAGTAGGATTTTAAATGTCAGTTTGTCTTGTTAATGAAAACAGTTTTTTATATATGTGAATATTAATAGTTTCTACAGAATAAATTTTGACAGTTCCCAACACTACAATTCTACTTCTAGCAATCTCGACCTAACTTCATTCTTTCTTTTAACTTTTTTGTCTCTAACATTATTTCGCAAGGGTTTTTTAACGAAAAGAAAATACTCGTTAGGGGTACGCGGCTGACAAAATTTAAAATTAGGGGTACGCGAGCCAAAAAGGTTGGTAACCGCTGGTCTAGGTTATTGTTAGCTCATTTGGTTTAGACTGCATTGCTCTTTCCACAAACAGTCTCTTGAAATCTGGAAAACTCGAAATAGATCTAAAACTCCGAAATATTCAGAAAAACTCAAAAAAAAATTTTAAAATTAAAAAAAATTACTGATGTTTTGTTAATTTCGGTTTTAGTCCATATTAATTATTTGTAAAATATAATCCTTTTGTTGTACAATGAGAAAATCTGAAAAAAATAATTGACAACACAGGCTAAGTGGAGATGTCAACAGCTTTCGGAAGAAGCCACCCTTCCTTCGTCAGCACATGTGCACAGTGCGCACACTTTGATTGTCACTGTAAGCGTCTCAGATTAAAATTTAAACCTAATGGACATTTTTCAAGACTTGAAAAGGCTTACGAAGGGTTGCAACTCTGAGAAAATCTACAATAGTATAAGAAATTACAACTTTTCGTAAAAAGGAAACCTCGATCAATTTTTTGAAAAATGTTTTTTAATATAAAAAAAATGTCAAGCTTTCTAGTAAACTTATAAGGGAAGTATCTCAACCCCTATGAACCGATTTGCATGAAACTTAAAATACATACATAACAAGTAGAAAAGTTTAATTCAACTTGGCCGAATCTGTAAATAACCTTCACAATTCCATTTTTAAGTGATAGTAAATTTTCTAACGTGAAAAAAATAACATTTTTGATTAGAAATATTTTACTTTGTGTAAATCAACTTTTTTTCTTAAATTTTTTTTGAGTGTATTTTTTTTAGTGTAAAAAAGTTTTTGAGTGACAAAAATACGTTGTGAAATATTTTTGTGGCTTACCAATGTTTTTAAAACATGTTTAAGGGGTTTTCAACACGTAAATTTAAGGTGAAACTAATCTGAAATTCACGGTTTTGTTAATAACTTTTGAACCACTGCACCGATTTGGCTGAAATTCAATGCGAACTAGGCCAGGGGCACGGCAAATATAAATGCTAAGCTTTAGCATCCTCAGAATTGTCTTTCGAAAGATAGCGTCTTTTTTATCTCATAAATTCATGAAAACCCCTTGCCGAAATTCAGTCTTTTGCTCAAAACTTTTGAACCACTGTACCGATTTCGCTGGATCGCAATACTAAATGCCAAAGGAGCCTCCGTTAAGTCTTTCAAAAGTTAGCGTGTTTTCAACAGACAGACAAACAGAAGGACGGACGGAAGGACGGACGGACATCGCTAGATCGCCTTAGAATCGATCGAGGATCATGAATATATATACTTTATAGGGTCCTAGACCAATATTTCGAGGTGTTACAAACGGAATGACAAACTTAGGTATACCCTCTATCACTAGAGTGAAGGGTATAAAAAAGAGACAATTCTATGGTTGGGGTGTCTCGGCTTATCGGCCATATCGGGGATATAGGGGTTAAAAAAATTGGTAAAAAATGTACGAAAAATTCGTTTTTTGGATTTTTCAGCCATTTATTTTTAAGAAACTATATGATGTTTTCATATGAAAAGAAAGGTTTTTTAATGCCTATCCAACAGTTGCGTGACATTGTAAAAATTCGTTAAATATTTTTTTCATGAAAATGTGTAAATTTTGGAGGGTACTTGTGTGAAGACATAGGCCTATGATATCCATACGAATACGATATAATCTTTATTAAATTTTAGTCGACACGTAATTTTGCTCTAGACGATATTCGTGTTAGTTCGGGAGATATCGAAATTTTCCCGAAGGTCCACATTGTTTCATAAGTGGACAACGAATTTTTTAAACACTGATATGGCCGATAAGCCGAGGCATCCCAACCTTAAAATAGTTTTTTTTATATATATTTTAAGTTTCAGGCAAATCGGTTTATAAGGGTTGAGATACTTCCCTTGTTTTTAAAACTTGTTTAACGGGTTTTCAACACGTGATAAGGTGAAAACAATCTGAAATGCACGGTTTTGCTAATAACTTTTGAACCAATGGACCGATTTTGCTGAAATTCAATACCAACCAGACCAGGGGAACGACAAATATATATGGCAAGCATCAGCAGGCTTTAACAATGCTCAACGTTATTTTTATCAGACGAGTATAATTTTAAAAGATGTTAAAAAGATAATTTATCAAGCTTTAATTTAAGCTTGATAGCGTCCAGGTTGAGTAAATAATTAATGTTCTACGAAATGAAATTATTTATACAAATTTTTCAGAACATTTTTTAAAAATATTTCTAAGTCGATTTTTTCCAACTTCAAACAATAAAAATTTTTAAAATGTCCAATACTTTTTATTCAGTGGTCAAATAATATTTCCAACAAGCCAAACAAACAGTGAAATTTCTTAAGTACAGTAGAAAAAACCCACATTTTTTTGACCACCAATTTTTTTGACCACCAATTTTTTGTAAATAAAGAAAAATGTTAATTATTTTAATATTTTATTACTATACACTTAGGTGTATTAAAATTAATAAACAATAACATATTTTCTTTGTTTTCAAAAAGTTGGTGGTCAAAAAAATTTTAAGTCAACAAATGTGGATTTTTTTACTGTACTTAAAAAATTTCACTGTTTGTTTCGGTTGCTGGAAAAATTAATTGATCACTGAATAAAAACTATTGGATATTTCTTAAAATATTTAATGTTCGAAGTTGTAAAAAATAGTCTTAGAAATATTTTTAAAAAATATTCTGAAAAATGTCTATAAATAATTTAATTTTCCAGATCGACCCTCGTAGCACATTTTGGCGGTACCAAATCGCTACCTAAAAATCTAAGATTTTGGCTGTGGAACTTTTTCGAGGTAAGCTTTAAAAGTAAGCGCGAAAAATTGGAACTTTTTATACCCTCCACTCTAGTGATAGAGGGTATATATAAGTTTGTCATTCCGTTTGTAACACCTCGAAATATTGGTCTAGGACCCCATAAAGTATATATATTCATGATCCTCGATCGATTTTAAGACGATCTAGCGATGTCCGTCCGTCCGTCTGTCCGTCTGTCTGTCTGTCTGTTGAAAACACGCTAACTTTTGAAAGACTTTACGGAGGCTCCTGAAGTTTTGCATATATGTTGGGCATTTACCTGGTCAGGTTGATATTGCAATCCAGCGAAATCGGTCCAGTGGGTCAAAAGTTATGAGCAAAAGACTGAATTTCGGCAAGGGTTTTTCGTGAATTTATGAGATAAAAAGCACTATAACTTTCGTAAATCAATTCTGAGGATGCTGAAGCTTGGCATATATATTTTTCGTTCCTCCAGCTTAGTTCGTATTGAATTTCACCCAAATCGGTCCAGTGGTTCAGAAGTTATTAGCAAAACCGTGAATATCAGATTAGCTTCACCTTAAATTCACATGGTGAAAACCCGTTAAACCTGTTTTAAAACCATTGGCAAGTCACAAAAATATTTTAAAAAGTATTTTTGTCACTCAAAAATATTTTTATACCAAAACAAAAAAAAGAATACACTCAAAAAAAATTTTACACTCAAAAAAAATTTTACACTCAAAAAAAATTTTACACTCAAAAAAAAAAATTAGTAAATTTTTTTTTTAATGTAAAATTTGAAAAAATTTTACACTCAAAAAAAATTTTACACTCAAAAAAAATTTTACACTCAAAAAAATATAGTATTTTTTTTTCAAAAATTACTAAAAAAAAATTTTTTTACACAAAATAAAATATTTCTAATCATAACTGTTATTTTTTTCACGTTAGAAAATTTACTATCACTTAAAATGAGCATTGTGAAGGGGTATTCATAGATTCGGCCAAGTCGAATTTAATTTTTCTACTTGTTTTTTCTCCTTTATGACCGACCCAGTCTAGTGTGTATACCCCCATACTATAGTTTTAGGATATAAAAACTACAAAAAAAATTCTTAAAAATTACAACGGGTATTTTAAATTCGACTCAGCCGACTTGTTGTAAAACACAATCATTCGGTACTTATTTGATGATATCCCAGTATATAAAACATATATATTTCATATTTTTTGTTTGACAATGACAGACAGCATAAATATTATATGCAATAATAATGTTTGTTTGCACATTAGTGGGGGGTGAAAAAATTAATTTGTCATTTACTAACAATTTTGAAAATTATAAGATTTCTCCACAAAATATATTCTTTACACCTAAACTTTTCGCAGGAAAAAACTTTTAAATATTTTTCAATCCTCTCTAATATTTAATCTACATTTTCTAGAGTAAAATATTTTGTGTTGCAAGTGTGTTTTTGAAATATTGTACATACGTTTTGTGATAAAATTGAAAAAGGAAAAAATAACAATACAAACACGAGTGTTCCTGTATTCCCATACGCATTGGAGTTTTTCGGTTTAACCCTTTAACACAACACTTGTCGTGTTGTTCAAATGACAGAGTTAGGCTGAAGTACTTCATGTCACTTTATCATTTATATATTTTATTCTTTTAACACATTCTAACATTTTCCTTTGGTCTTCTGTCTGTAACATCAGTTGGAGTCTGTATTTTATTTTAAAAGGGTGTTACTACAACTGGGTATTTGCTGTAAGTATGTGTAGCTATTTTGTTTTATAAAAGGCAATATTTTTAAAATTTAAGCCTTACATAAAGGATTGTGCTCACTTTCATTTTAAGATTACACTCAAAATAATTCTACAGTAAAAGGTTTAGTAAGTGATTTTGTACCAAAATCTATTAATTAGTTACTAATTTTAGTATCTTCAAAGTACTGAAATTAGTAATTTTTACTGGTTTTGAATAATATTAGTAAACAATTTTAGTATTGGTTACCAATTCCTGCACTAGGTCCTTTTGGACTAAAATTTAGTTAAATTTTTAGTACACCCAAAAAAAAACGTGGGTATTCAATACTAAAAATTTAACTAATTTTAGTCCAAAAGGACCTAGTGCAGAAATTGGTAACCAATACTAAAATTTTTAACTAATATTAGTCAAATCCAGTAAAAATTACTAATGTTAGTACTTTGAAGATACTAAAATTAGTAACGAATTAGTAGATTTTGGTACAATATCACTTACTAAACCTTTTAATGTAGAATTATTTTGAGTGTATTGAATACCCAAGTTTTTTTTTTTTTTGGTGTACACACAATTTATAAGCATGTGTTTTTGTAATAAATTAAAATGTTTTAAAAAGGATTTCAAGGAAGATTTACACTAAATTAGAAAAACTATTAACTTTTAAGTAAAATTAGCTGTTTTTATACACTTCATTAAAAAATAAAGAAATATTAAATTTTTTTTGTTAATAAGTCGGAAAAGATAGCATCACGGGATATGTCTTTTAAATTCCTTTAATCTGATACCAAATATGCCAATGTTAATTTTTATTAAATAGGCGTAAATCGTAAAAAACTGAAAAACGTCAATTTCCCCCCGTACACGTCGACCCCTTCTAAAATAGAGTTTGGGCCATTAAAAAAGTACGTGTCAATTTAATTTTCGTTCTGAACAAAATATCCAAAATTCACGAAGATTGGACTGTGAAACCAGATAGACTTCCCTTGTTAAGCCTCATATAAAAGTTTCGCCCGATATTCAGTTAAAGCGGTTTATTGGCAACAAATTGAAGACAATTTCACTGAAATTGGTTTTTAAGTGCTTATTACACTTCTTAAAGATTTAGCAAAAGATAGATTCAATCGGTCCATGGTTGAACTTGGGACCCATTTTTCGGGAAACACTGACGTAGGGTATTATATTGCTTTGACCGACCATTATTTTCTTACATCTTTAATTAATTTATTTTTTTTTTGTAAATTTTCAATAATCCAAAACTTTATGTCGTAAGTCATAATTTTTTCCAAAACTTCCACCGGTCGCCAGGTTTAGGAGAATTACAAGGTTCAAAATCGGAAGAAATTTCAAGAATTTTTTTTTTCACTTTGTTGGGAAATTTTCGATTTTCATGTCGTGAAAAACAAAAATTAAAAAAAAAAAAATCGAAATTTGGACCATTATTGAAGAAGTTATGAGAAAAAAAAGTTTTAGTAAAGGAACAAACTACCAATTTTTAAAAATTCGATATCTTTTGAAAGGGTCATCAAAAAAAATCTGAAAATTTAAAACGTAGGAGTTTTCGAAGGGTACTAAAAACTGTAAAAAAATTGGGAAAATCTAAAAAAAAAAATTTCAAAGTGTCCAATTTGACATGGAATGCCCTGTATATATAAGTTTGTCATTCCGTTTGTAACTCATCGAAATATCGGTCAGTGATAGATTTTAAAACATTATAGCGATGTCCCTCTGTATGTCTGTGGAAATAATGATCACGGCCAAAGTATTACACGGAGATGACTGAAACTTAACATATATATTGGAAGTTCTCCCGAGCAGTTTGGTATTGCATTTGAGCGATATCGGTTCAGCGGTTCAAAAGTTATAAACGAAAATGTAAGGACACATCAAAAATTTTTGGTACATTCAACATAACCTTAAAATACAAAATGCTTTAATTCGGCTGCTGGCTGACACATGTGAACAGAATTGAACACCGAATGGTATTTAAACAAGTACGAACATATTTTTTGACAAAAAAATAAAAAAATCGCGAATTTTTTTTTACCAAATTTTGTTTTTTCGCGGAAATTTTCCTTTTAGATAAAGTTTTTTGCAATAATCTTTTTGAAATTGTGGAAAGTATCAATGCATTCCGCAAGGCCGAATTACATTTTTTTACTTGATTGTATTAATATTGACCCTAAAAGGCAACTTTTTCTAACCCGACGATTTTGAAATTCGAAAAAAAAGGAAAATTTTCTCCAACCTAACGGATTTCGTACATATATGATATATCATTTTTATTACATTCAGAAGAAAATATCTGTCAAAAAATATGTAAAACATATTTTTAATTTTAGCAAGATTAATTTTAGAAGATTTTTTTGCTGAAATTAATATTTTACCAAATTCTCTGGCAATAATGTAAGAGACAATTCTCTTGCGAAATTATGTAAGAGACAAAAAAGTTGAAAGAAAGTATGAGGTGAGGTTGAGATTGCTAGAAATAGAATTGTAGTGTTGGAAACTGTCAAAATTTATTCTGTAGAAACTATAAATATTCACATATATAAACAACAATTTCCATTAACACGACAAACCGACATTTAAAATCCTACTGATGATAACACTAACTGGAGAGTTTGAAACCGGTATGGGAATACTAGAAATGTCTATAATTTTTAGAAACTCAATTTTTCTTCTGCGTTTTTTTTTTTTTCAAGTTGACCCCTTATAATCTATGTCTTTTAGTTTTTGTAAATAACAGAAATCTGCAAATTTTTTTGCTAATTTTGCAGAAATATTTAGTTATCCTGTTTTCAAGAAAAATTTCTGTTTTTTTTTTAAGATTTATTAAAAAAAAAAACTTTTAAATTTTATTGAAAAACAGTATAACTACCCAGCGAAATTTTCTTTTCCAAATAATCGGTTCCGGAACCCATCAAACTACCCTGCAACCGGTTCTTCTTAACATTCCAGAATCAATGATTTTTGTTTGAAATTGTCCCGAAAGCAATCGTTTTTTAGAGCAAGTAGTTTTTTTGAAAAATAATTTTACATAGAAAATTGTGTTGTGATTACCGTAGAATGTATTCAAGAATCTATTGAACCAGGAATTTGTTCCAAAAAAATTTCCTGGGTAAAAAAAATTAACACTTTAAAAAAACTTAAAAAATGTTCATAAAAAAATTACAATTGATTTTTTCTAAGTTTTAGAAAAAAAGTTATGCAAAAAATTTATTTCAAGTTTTTTTACATAAATAAAATACATATTAGATGCTTAGATTGTTTATCTGAAATTAAAATATTTTTTTTGCTGAAATCAGCAAATTTTTCTGCTGTCCTAACTGATGGTTCATAAAAAAATTACAATTGTTTTTTTCTAATAAGGGAAGTATCTCAACCCTATGAACCGATTTGCATGAAACGTAAAATATATATAAAAGAGACATTTCTAAGGTTGGGGTGTCTCGGCTTATCGGCCGTATCGGGGATTTAGGGGTTCAAAACATGGGTCAAAAAATGGAGAAAAAATAGTTTTGTGGATTTTTCAGCCATTTCTTTCTAAGAAACTATATCGCTCATTTACTTGTATAGTGTCATAACGCAAAATGTTTGATTTTACAGAAAACCTGTTTAAGGTTTACAATTGAAACTTGTTTTACATTGCAAAAGGCCCGTACATAGAAAATGTTATAATGGCGTGTTCTCTTCTCAAACGATGAGTTTAGAAGATATTAATACGAATTTTTGACACAATATAAAGCAGGATATAACAAATAATTCTGTATTGTTTACCCAAAAACGACATATTTTGAGTTATGACACTATACATGTAAATGAGCGATGTGATGTTTACATATGAGAAGAAAGGTTTTTTTAATGCCTATCTAACGGAGGCATAACCTTGTACAAGTTTTTCTTCGTTAAATATTTTTTCATGAAAATGTATAATTTTTGGGGGGTATTTATATGAAGACATAGATCTACGATGTCCATATGAAAACGAAATAATCTTTATTAAATTTAAGTCGTATTTTAAGTTTCAGGCAAATCGGTTCATAAGGGTTGAGATACTTCCCTTGTAAGTTTTGGAAGAAAAATATGCTAAAAACTTATTTTAAGTTTTTTACATGAATGAACTGATTATCTGAAATCAGATTTTTTTTTAGCTGAAATCACCAAATTTTACTGCTGTCCCAACAGATTTTCTCATATGGATAAAAATGGGTGTGTTTTCTGAGGATTTTTCTGATACGAAAAAAATTTAAGAAAATGCTTTTTTAATCTATAAAAAATCAAAATCTACTACCGTTTGCTTCAATTTTAAGTTTGCTATCTTTGAATAACAATTTTTTTTTTTTTTTCATTTATTTCTACAATTTATTTATTTCTGTTATTCAACTCAAGGTTAAAGTGATTGAAATCGAACTCGTTTTGAGTGAAATAAATATCCCATAATTTATCTTGCTTACTTTGGCATTAGAAAATGCAAAAAAATAAAATGTATTAAACATTAACACTCCCCATTTTTGTAGATTTTTTGTTTACCCCTATAAAACATGATAATATTTTATTTGCATAAAGTGATTTTACAAATGTTGAATAGTTTATGTAAACTTCTTTAGCTTATATATGGAACATTTCAAACAAAATGTCGGCGTTTTAGTAAAGAAAAGCAATTAAAGGGAGGTTGAAATTAAAAACAAGTAAAAAAGTTAAATTCGGCATTGCCGAATGTAGTGATATCCTCCACAATTTCAAAAAGATTATTGCAAAAAACTTTATTTAAAAGGAAATTACTTTTGAAAAAAAAAATTAAAAAAAAAAAATTTCCGCGAAAAAAAATTTTGATAAAAAAAAATGAGCGATTTTTTTCTTTTTTTTGTCAAAAAATATGTTCGTACTTGTTTAAATACCATTTGGTGTTCAATTATGTTCACATATGTCAACCAGAAGCCGAATTAAAGCATTTTGTATTTTTAGGTTATGTTGAATGCACTTAAATTTTTGAGGTGTGCTTACATTTTCGTTCATAACTTTTGAACCGCTGAACCGATATCGCCCAAATGCAACACCAAACTTCTCGGGAAAACTTCCAATTAATATGTTAAGTTTCAGTCATCTGTGTGCAATATTTTGTCCGTGACAGCATTTTCCACAGGCAGACAGACAGACGAACAGACGGACATCGCTAGAATGTCTTAAAATCGATCGGCATCATGAATATATATACTTTATGGGGTCCCAGACCGATATTTCGATGAGTAACAAACGGAATGACAAACTTATATATACCCTCTATCACTAAGTGGAGGGTATAAAAAAAAGACAGCCCTAAACAGCTACAAAAAATAAATACGCTATATTTTTTTTGATGCTGTTATTTTTTTTATTTGAAAGACAACACAGGCCGACAAGATTAGAAAAAGGTCGAGATCCCGGGTTTAAGGTATACTTTCCTAAGGATTTGAGTTTCGCTGAATCCGAATCTGTACTAAAAGTTTTTCCATTACATCCGGTTTTTGAGTTTTCTTCGCTTAATTTTGAAAAAAAAACTACGTGAACCTGTCTGGATTGATATCTCAGCAAACACAAGAGATATTTAAACAATTCATAAAGCATTTTACTGAAATAAATTATGAGTTCAAGACTCTTTTTGTAAAATATTAGCAAAATATATCGAAAAATCTATTGAATTTGCATTCATAAAATTTTATGAATATATCTCAGAGATCAAAAAATATATTTCAAAGGTTAAACACTCATTTTAAAGGCAATTTGTGGGACTTTTAGGCAACATATTAGGTTTTATAAATAAAGGTCGATTCGCGCAGTTATACACACAAAAAGTTATTGGCTAAAAATTTTCAATTAAATCTATTGATTAACAAAATTAAAATGAGTCAATCAATAGTTTGATTAAAATTTTTGTTATTTTCTTTAACTGTCGAATTACAAATTTTCAACATACCAGATTTTTTTTCGCTTTAATTCAAAAATATACAAAATAATCGACTTCTACTTTTTTATTGTTGGCAACATATTGGAAAGCAAAAAAGATGAATTTTTTGATAATTTTGTCATTATCTTACAATTCATTTGTTATATCAATCATTATCTTGACTGACTATAAATAAAAAATTGATAAAATTTTTGATCAAAATCAAAAAAATGTTTGATTGAAAAAATTTTCAATCAATCACCTACAATTTGATGATTGATATAATAATTTTTTTAATTGGAGGAATTCCAATCAAAAAATTGATTGACTCCGCATTTTTGTTGATTGAAATTCGTTTCAAATTTTTTCTGTGCTACGACTCGAATATGGTGGAAACTGTTTTTTTTTTCAACTTCAAGCTAACAAGGAAGGCCTTTCACGGGACACCCACCGATTGTCCTGAAACTTGCATATAGGAAAGAAGGGAGCAAAATAAGAGTTACTTTTTTTATAGCTGCCCAACCTCACATTTAGCGGGTCAAAGGGGAGGGGGAAAAACGGTATTTTTTTCGTTTTTTGAGGATTTTGCTCATTTTTTAAAAAGAAACTATATGAACATTTTATACAGGTGCAAAGGTTTTTTTAAAGTCGGGTCCAAATTCGGCTTTGGTAAGTTCGTTATTGTCAAAAATGTGTAATCGTTTGTGTAGTTTATATGGAGATATATATACGTATGACCGCCAAAATCGCATATAATAATCTTTATCAAAATTAAGGTGACCCGTATTTTTTCGTTTGACGAAATTCCTGCTAGTTCGGCTTTAATACGGACTTTCCCGAAAGCCATTATTTTTTCATAAGGTGGCAGCCCTTTTTTATACCCTCCACTCTAGTGCTAGAGGGTATATATAAGTTTGTCATTCCGTTTATAACACCTCGAAATATTGGTCTAAGACCCCATAAAGTATATATATTCATGATCCTCGATTGTTGAAAACACGCTAACTTTTGAAAGATATGGTATATATGTTGGGCATTTACCTGGTCAGGTTGGTATTGCAATCCAGCGAAATCGGTCCAGTGTACAGATGGCCAGACAGATCGATTTCCGGCCAAAAGTCCTTATTTGTAAACTCCCAAAAAAATGTTTACCAGTTTGTTGAGCATATATAGAAGCAGCTTTTCTGAACTTATCTTTATGATCCAATTACACCCTTTCCTTTGACAGGTCTTAAAAGTTAAAAAAGTTGGTAAAAAATTTTTAAAAGTTGAGATACTTTTATAATTTTTTTTCCAAACTTCTATTGCTAATGTTTAACTTTTTGTTTGAGTGGTTCAACCTTATATATAAGCCTTTGTAACGAAAATAACATGGACAAATATAATTCATTTGCCTGGCAGCAATTCGCGTTTTTTGTGAAAAAAGTTATAATTTTTTAGCTATTTACCTCGCGCCGAAAAAATCCTCAGCGATCCTCAGTTCGATACAATCGGTCTATATTTTTTTTTTTTTGATATAGAATGGAAACATATCTTTCGAAAAAAGTTGCCCAAACTTGCTCGAAATGATAAATGGCGAAATTACAGCTATATATGCAGTGGTGCGAGATTTGTTTTTAAAAAAAATAATTTAACCCAAAATAATATTTTACGGCTTGAATATTTTTTTTTATCGTCAGAGAGTGCCTTAAGTGTAGGAAAACAAAAATTATCTACATTTCTAGTTTTTTTGTAGAAAAATGGAAAATATCAGTTACACCATTTCCAATTAAATTCAAAGATTTTTTATTGAATTTTCAAAATAAAGAAAAAAAGTGAATAACTTGTTGTCACCATTTCCAAAAGCTTTTCTGAAACTAAGTAAGTCATTTACACCATTTCCATATTTATATAAAAAATAAAAAAAATATATATGAAAATTATGGGCGTAGATTTAACTTCAGACACTCTTACTACATTTAAAACTAATTTCTAGTTAGATCAGACAAAGTTTAAAAATCTAGCCGCCATATTGTTTCCGCCATATTGAATTTTATCAGTTTTAAGATAACAGACCCGGAAATTAACTAGGCCCCAATCTTAGCTAGCTTCAACTAAGAAAAGGAATATAACTGTTTTTTAATTACTTGTAACAAACTTTACTAAGCATATTTAGTCCGCCATTTTGTTTTTTAAAATTCACGCCATTATTACAGATTCAGTAACTCCAAGACACCCTTAAAACAAAATTTGAGTTAAATCGGACAATTATTAAAAAAAATTGTCCGCCATATTGGATGCGCCATTTTGATTTTTTTCGTTTTTAGTTACACAGAAAAAAATAAAAAAAATATTTAATTAAAAAATTCGTAGATTTAATTAAAAAATTAATTAAATCCGGACCAATCACTAAAATGCGCAAATAAATTAAAAATATTTGTATGTCGTCAATTAAAAATAAATGGATATTTATTTAATTAAAAACTTAATACTATAAATTAAAAAATTTAATTGAAATTTAAAAAAAAAAATAATTAAAATTTTAATTGTATAAATTAAAAAAATTAATTAAAAATATTATATTAAAAAAAAAATAATTTGTAAAAACATTCTTTTTGAATAAAATAGTTTTAAAAAAAATATTTCTTCAAACTTTACCAAATTTATTTATGCCGTAAAGACATAGTCAGTGAGATGATTTTATAAAGTTGATTATAAACCTTTCATATACATACACATAAAACTATAAACAAAATGAGAATTCAAAAACCTATGTGAAAAATAAAAAAAAAAAAACTTTCAACAAACTTTTTATACTTATGTATTTTTTTTGTATGTAATACAATGCAAGAGAAAAACACACACTAGCACACACACGGAAAACAAAACCAAAAAAAAAAAATAAGTAAAGCTAGAAATTTAATTAAACATTTAATTATATAAATTAAATACTTAATTAATTTTAAATTTGAAAACAATTAAAATATTAATTAAAATAAAGTTAAAAATTTAATTAAACAATTAATTATATTAATTAAAAGTTTAATTAATATTAAATTAAAAAACAATTAAAATTTTAATTAAAATAAAATATACGATATTATTTTCTGTGTATATTTTTGAAATCAGCGACCCCGAAATACTCTAGAAGCATATTTTCAGCCGGATCCAGCAGCGATAAAGACTTTTGGCCGGAGTTGGATCATTCTTTAAACTTTAAGAAGAATATATAGTCCGCCATTTTGTTTTTCAAAATTCGGAGTAACAATTCTTATTCAGTAACTCCAAGACCCGCATAAAACAAAATTTGAGTTCAATCGGACAATTTTTTTTATATGGCGGATCCATATTGGATCCGCCATTTTGATTTTTTTGGTTTTTAGCTAAATTTTGAAATCAGCGACCTCGAATTCCTCTAGAAGCAAATTTTCAGACTTTTGGCCGGAATTGGATCATGCTGGCCCTGTATGCAGTGGTTCAAAAGTTATGAGCAAAAGACTGAATTTCGGCTAGGGTTTTTCGTGAATTTACGAGATAAAACACACACTAACTTTCAAAAGGCAATTCTGAGAATGAATCTTTGCATATATATTTGCCGTTCCGTTCAGCCTAATCGGTCTAGTGGTTCAAAAGTTATTAGCAAAACCGTGAATTTAAGATTAGTTTCACCTTAAATTCATGAGTTGAAAACCTGTTAAACATGTTTTAAAAACAGTGGTAAGTCAAAAAAATATTTTACAACGCATTTTTGTCACTCAAAAATATTTTTACACTAAAAAAAAATACATTCAAAAAAAAATTTTACACTCAAAAAAATTTTACACTCAAAAAAAATTTTACACTCAAAAAAAAATTTTGTATTTTTTTTTTTTTCAAAAATTACTTAAAAAAAAAAAGTTTTTTTTTTTTTTTTTTTTTTTTTTTTTTTTTTTTTTTTTTTTTTTTTTTTTTTTTATTTCGTTCAACTGTTGACGAGTGTGGACGTGTTTTATTTTAACTCCGTGCTATAAATTGAATTACTAAAATTGTTCGTAATAGGTTTGTTCGTAATAGGTATTTTTGTGATATTTTCATTACCACATCAAGGAAAATGAAAATATGGACACAAATGATACCGATTTAGTTCGAGGCTCTGCCTCACCGACTGGTGCTGGTCCTAGCACTGGTCTTAGGGTTGCGACCTTGAAGTCCGGCCTTGATTCTGGTAGGGGTGCTCAGCCTAATATTGGTGGTAAAAAGAAAAAGAAACTTAAGCCATCAAAGGTCAGGCACAACCAGAGAAGGCTTTGTTTGAAAATAATTAACAGACTAAGCCAACTCGATGGAACGAAGCTCTCCGAACGTGAGAGGGCGTCGCTATCATGGGCGAAAGGAGTCATTGAAGAACAGGACAAACTTTCGGCAATGCGCGCATCTGACGAACAGAGCGCTGTTTCGGCCTCGTCATCGAAGTCTGGTAAAAGGTTGCGCTCGCCCGACGAGAAACCTTTACCTAAAAGATCTAAGGTGACCGGCAACGTCTGGACTCAGTCTTTTAGTGAAGTGGTGAAAGGTAACTTCGTTAGGGCTGTGATAAACAGGCAAAATGGGGATTGTAGTATTCCAAGGGACAAGTGGAGTTTAGTTGAAACTAAACTAAATGAAATCTACTATAGGCTTCTTGAGAGTATGCCTGATTTTCTCCCTACTACTGTCAACGCAGGTTGGTATCAGGGGCGAGTAAAACTCGTTGCTTTTGGAAACGAAAGATCCGCAGCCGTGTTTAAGGTTGCCATTAGCCAAGTGGGAGAGTTATGGCCTGGAGCCAGACTGGACGTTGTGGAAAAACATGATATCCCCTCGCAACCCAGAGCTCATGCATGGATCCCAATGGCTACAAGTGACACTGCGGTGATTCTAAAGATGATAAAAGTCTGCAATCCTGACCTTCCAACTCAGAATTGGCAAATTGCCAGATTGGGTGAGATGGAGGGCGCTCGTCGTCAAGCAGTGGTCTTGGTTAATGAGGAATCGCTTCCGCTTTTAGCCAGGACTGACGGCATTATTAGATTTGGCTTTTTTCATATAAGAGTCAATGTCTACAAGGGCGACCAGAAGCCTATTTTGGAAGCAGACAAGCCAGTGGCAGAGTCGGCTGGGGAGGAGAATCTGGAAAAGGTTGATATTCAGCTGACCGATTCTAGGCTGATGGGAGATGCATCTGGCATTTTCGAAACCGAATCTGGTAACGAATGCGACCTCTGTGATGGCACGGAGGATAAAGCTGATGCCACTATGGGTGACATTCAGGACGAGGCCCATGCAGTGAGGAATTCGGAGAGTTCTGTTGCCTCCGATTCAGAACAGATGGGACACATATCTGGCTTATTCGAAACCGAATCTGGGGACGAATGCGACCTCTATGATAACACGGAGGATGAAGCCAATAACACGGTGGTGGAAAGGATGGTGGAAAAAAAGCAAGATGTTGCGGTTCCTACAAATAAACCTCCATCACTGTAAGGCAGCCTCAGCTGCACTATTGCTGCGCCTGACGACAGGAGCAGTTGACTTGGTTTTTATCCAAGAGCCCTGGGTGCGGGGTGGCAGGGTTTGCGGATTGAAGACCCCTGGGTTTAAGTTGATGGTTGCCAAAGGTGAGGGCTCACCAAGAGCCTGCATCTTGGCGAAAAATGGCTTAAATATATTCTTTTTATCAACTTTTAGTGATATGGATGTTACAGCGGCTAGCTTAGAGCTTCATGGGAAATCTATTTGGCTCGCCTCTGCGTATTTTCCTAATCCGGGGCCAATACCCCCGGAGAAGGTTGGCGGTCTGATTCGGGAGTCTGAATCTAGGGGACACCAGTTACTAGTGTGCTGTGATGCTAATGCACATCATTCGATATGGGGTAGTACAGACACAAATGATAGAGGCGAATCACTTTTGGAGTTTTTGTTAAGCACTAACCTGTATATTTGTAACAAGGGTAGTGAACCAACTTTCGTTACAAGTACGCGGCAAGAGGTTCTTGACGTAACACTTGTATCAGATACATTGTCTGATAGAATTGATGACTGGAGAGTTTTGGAAGAGCATTCTTTCTCAGATCATCGCTACATTGAGTTTTTACTCAGGGAGCGTGCCCCGGTTGAGACAGTCTCTAGAAATCTGAGAAGAACAAACTGGGTGAAATATAGGGAGACTTTTTCTTTGCTTTTGGATGAAGTACCCCTATCTGAACCGCATAGTTTAGCGGAAATTGACTGTCTGGTTGACCATATAACAAATGTTTGTAATAGGTGCCTGGATGCGTCTTGCCCTTCTGCAAAGCCTAGAGGGAAAAAAAAGCCACCTTGGTGGTCAAATGAGTTGCAGACGAGCAGAGATTCCTGCAGAAAGCTCTTTAATAAGGCTAAATTTTCAAGAGCGGACGAGGACTGGTCTGCATACAGGCTGCAACTTAAGAGTTATAAAAAGATGATCAGAAATGCAAAATGTGATTCTTGGAAAAACTTCTGTGGAAACATAGAAGACGTTTCTGAGGCATCCAGGCTGCGCAAGGTTCTGGCTTCTTCTCCTTGCACCCTAGGATACCTGAAAGATCCTAATGGGGTGTGGTCTTCCTCCAGTGGAGAGTCGCTGGATCTCCTTTTAAACACGCATTTTCCGGGCAATTCCATGACGCCGTTTCAAGCTTTGGAACGTTCTGACGCCCAAGCATCTGAAATTGCTTCGGAAATAATAAATATGCCAACATTAATCTGGGCGATAAAAAGCTTTAGGCCCTATAAATCCCCGGGACCTGATGGTATAATCCCGGCTGAGTTGCAGCAAGTGTTGGACTATATAGCCCCGTTGCTGTATAATCTATACACAGCATGCATCAACTGGTCGTATATTCCTTTAAAATGGAGGGATACCAGAGTCGTATTTATCCCGAAGGCTGGGAAAAGTTCCCACACAGCTCCGAAGGATTTCAGACCAATTAGTCTGTCTTCTTTTTTGTTAAAGACAATGGTACGAATGATAGACTCATATTTGCGTAGAGTGATTGACCCGAGGTTGCTTTCGACAAAGCAACATGCATACAGCAAGGGACGATCAACGGAAACAGCTCTTCATGAGCTCGTTGGTACCATCGAGAGATCGCTTTCGGTAAAGGAGTACACTATGGTGGCCTTTCTTGATATTGAGGGGGCTTTTAATAATGTCATTCCAGAATCGATAATATTGGCATTGTCGGGTCTGGGAGTAAAGCGTGAAATCGTTTTAATGGTGGAAAACCTACTTGCCAATAGACGTATAACGTCTGAATTGGGAGCGTCCGTCATATCTCGATTTGTCAATAGGGGCACACCACAAGGAGGTGTTCTTTCGCCGCTTCTTTGGAACCTGGCACTGAATTCAATGCTACTATCTCTAGAAGCACGTGGTTGTCATGTTATCGCATATGCTGACGATGTCGCGATAGCGGTAAAGGGGAAGCATCTGCCAACATTGCGGGACATTCTTCAGGGTTCTCTGAAAGATCTGTCTAAATGGGCAAGAGACTGTGGTCTAGGAGTTAATCCTAGTAAAACAGAGCTTGTTCTGTTTACAAGGAAAAATAAGATTCCTGCTTTTGATCCTATTTCTCTGGACGGTACTGAAATCACCTTCTCAGATGGAGCCAAGTATCTTGGAGTATTTCTAGATAGGAAGCTGAATTTCAGGCGTAATATTGAGGAACGGGTGAGAAAAGCAACGATTGCTTTGTATTCCTGTAAAAGGGCCATTGGAAAACGATGGGGTTTTAGCCCTCAAGTCGTTCATTGGATCTATACAGCAGTGGTGCGTCCAATTTTGCTGTATGGAATCATTGTCTGGTGGCCTGCTTTGGAAACAAAAGCGAACTTTGTCTTTATCACGAAGGTACAGAGAATGGCGTCAATGTGCATCACTGGTGCTCTTCGAACTACACCTACGGCTGCATTAGAAATCCTCCTTCACCTGATACCCTTGGACATATTGGGTAGGCAGTATGCGGCTGCGTCGGCAATTCGACTTAATAGCACTCTGCAATGGAGGAGCAGTGATTGTGGCCATAGCGCGATCTTGAAAAAGATAACAATACCACAAAATGTGGACTGTGCTCCCTCTTTGAGCCTCTTTGAGCGCCACTTTACCACTATGATACCATCCAGGGAGTCTTGGATGGGGGATACTCCGGGTAGTGGAGCTACCATAAATTTTTACACAGATGGATCGAGGCTGCACGAACAAGTGGGCTTTGGAGTCTATTCGGAAGAGCTTGGGTTGAGCCTGGCTCGTAGATTGCCAGATCATTGCAGTGTTTACCAGGCAGAGATGCTGGCAATAAAAGAAGTGGCTGACTGGTTGAGCTGCAATGTCTTGTCTACAACCGCAGTCAACATCTATACTGACAGTCAAGCCGCGGTCAAGTCCCTGGATTCAATGTTTCTGAAAACAAGATCTGCCCTTAACTGCCGCACGTCTTTAAATGAGATGGCCAAGCAGTTTAACATACGACTCATATGGGTCCCAGGGCACAGAGACATTCCAGGGAATTGCAAAGCCGATGAGCTTGCAAGACTAGGAACTACCTTACAGGTTCCAACAGAATTGGAATGTGTTGGTATGCCTCTAGAAACTTGCAAGCAAAACCTACGGCTTTGTTCTGCGACGGAGACTAATCAAAGATGGGCAAATGGATGGACGTGTGAGACAACACGACTGATTTGGCCTTCTCTTAATCAGGGGCGCACAAGTGAGCTGATATCGCTTCCAAGAGGAGAGATTTCGACGGTGGTTTCTATAATTACCGGACACTGTCTTATAGGGAAGCACGCAGAGCGGTTAAATGTGCCGTCGAATGACTTTTGCCGAAGTTGCATGGATGAAGAGGAGTTGGAAACTATCGAACACTTTATTTGCCATTGCCCGGCACTTTCTGGTCAGAGACTTGCTTCACTGGGATCTAGGGAGCTGTACGATCTTTCTGATTTGTTGGATGTCAAAATTCAACATCTAAGGAGTTTTATAAGAAGCTCAAAATGGTTTAACGACAGGGACTAGTAGGGAAACCTATTACGGTCCCGTGGTATCACAATGGACCTCAGAGTCTACGTGTGTTGACGTAAAACGTCAGCAGCCACTTACAACCTAACCTAACCTAACCTAACACAAAGTAAAAACTTATCAAAAATAATATTTTTTCACGTTGGAAAATTTAATATTACGTTGGAAAATATAATATTACGGATTACTCAATGAAAAGTTAGCTGCTAACTGCCGATTTAACGGAGCCTTATGTCAAAATTTGTATGAAAAAGTTGAATTTAACGGAGAGTTATTTTATAACGGAGCATTGAATAGTCCTGCATTAAAAGGGCCTTTTGGAGGGTATTATTAGATTCGGCCAAGTCGAATTTAACTTTTCTACTTGTTAAATTTGAGATTGGGCAGCTAAAAAAAACAGGTAACTCTTATTTTTCCCCCCTCATTCCCATATTCAAGTTTTAGGACAATCGGTAAGATATCTGGAAAACCTGATGTAATAAGCAAATTCTTAGATTAGATTCGGATTCAGCGCAACTCAAACCTTTAAAATGTATACTCTGGTCTGTGGCCTAAAAATTTATTGGCCTGTGTAAACTATCGTAATATTGTTAAAATTTAATACCACAAAATTTCGCCACTCAATTGTGGGATGCTTTTTGTAAAGAATAATATCCGTTACAGCAAAAACTACCGAACCGATTTTGATGAAATTTTTTTTTGATTTGAAGATTATAAATTCTCTAGTAATTGTCGTCGCCATTTTTTAAAAAAATATAAATTTGTGTTAAAGTTAGACTAATGTGAAATTAAAAAAAGTTGATCCGTACATTCGATATGGATTACCAGCAACATTTTTGGCTGTTTCTCAATATTGGGTATGTCTGCAATTTATATATTGTTAGTTAAAAAAACATTGTTATCCCCATTTTTTTTTTTCTTCAACATTAAGTTGCACTACTTCTTTATGGTTCTTTTTCAGTGTTGCCATTTCCAAAATGAAAAAAAGCGCAAAAATTTTGGGAAATAGGGTAAAAAAGGGTAAAAATAAACAAAAAAAAAGGGTAAAAAAGCGCCAAGGGGAAAAGTCAAAATTTAAAAAATTTATTTTAAAAATGTACTTTTTCACTACAAAAAGAACATATAAAAAAGGGTAAACAAGTAGAAAAATTTAATTCGACTTGGTCGAATCTATGAATACCCTCCACAATGTTATCTGATAGTAATTTTCTAAAAAAAATTTAAAAAAATTGCATTACAAATTTTTTATTAGAAATATGTATATTATTTTGAGTCAAACTTTCTTTTAATCAATCAAATTTTTTTGAGTGTACAATTTTTTTGACTGTCAACATTTTTTTGAGTCTGCCATTTCATTCAAAAAAATAATAATGTGTAAATTTTTTTTTGAGTGTAACATTTTTTTTTTGAGTGTAAATTTTTTTTTGAGTGTAAATTTTTTTTAGTGTACAAATTCTTTGAGTAACAAATTACTTTGTAAAATATTTTTGTTGTTTTATACCTACATACATATATGTAATACAAAAAAAAACTATTTCCCATATTTTTCTCTTTTTATATTACCATCCTTTTCTTTAAAAACCAAAAACAAATTAACATTCAATCATACACATACTTTATTTGATTTTTTCCCGTTACATACAGTTACACTAACAATAACAAATATTTACTTGTCTAACAACTAAACTGCACCCCACGACAAGAAAACAAACAACAACAAGTTTTACAAAACTGGTATTTCACCATGCTATTAAAACTTGTTTAACGAGTTTTCAACAGTTTAAGGTGAAACAAATCTGAAATTCAGTGCATTGCTTATAACTTTTGAACCACTGAACCGACTTTGCTGAAATTCAAAACCAAACAGCCTTGGGGAACAACAAATATATATGCTAAGCTTCAGTCCCCTCAGAATTGTCTTTCGAAAGTTATAGTGGTTTTAATCTTGTAAATTCGAAAAATACCCTTCCCGAAATTTACTATTTTGCTCATAACTTTTGAACCACTGGACCGATTTCGCTGGATTGCAATACCAACCTGACCCGGTAAATGAAGAACATATATGTCAAACTTCAGGAGCCTCCGTAAAGTCTTTCAAAAGTTAGCGTGTTTTCAACGGACAGACAGACAGACGGACGGACGGACGGACGGACGGACGGACGGACGGACGGACGGACATCGCTAGATCGACTTAAAATCGATCAAGGATCATGAATATATATACTTTATGGGGTCCTAGACCAATATTTCGATGTGTTACAAACGGAATGACAAACTTATATATACCCTCTCTCACTAGAGTGGAGGGTATAAAAAGGGTAAAATTGACACATAAAATGGGTAAAAAGCGCCAAAAACTTAAAAAAAAAAAATATTTTTTTCGTGAATTTACTAAATTTATTGATACAAAACTAAAAAAAATTGCAATTTAATTCTCTAAAACAATATTAAGATAACAATAAACACAAAATTTAAATAAAAATATTCGTCTTTATAGAAAAATTAATAACTTTCAAAGAAATCTGTTTCATTTTCCCACTTATCACGCCACAAAATAGATTTTTCTTATAAAATGTCTCTTTTGTAAATGATATTTGGTAGATTTGATTTGAATTAATTTGACTGTAAATACTTGAAGGCAGTTTATAATTAAGCCAACAAATTTCAGAATTGTTTCAAAAAACATCAGTCCAGAAAAACATAAAAAAATAATAGTTTTGTTACAAAAACTTTAGTAAATATTTTCTGAAAGACCTTGACATAAAAATAATCAGCAAAACGAAATAATAACAAAATCACAAAGTTTTTATAAAAAGCACCAAAATCGTCAAGAAAAAATAAAAAAGCGCCATAAATACCCGTTTTTTTAAAAAAGGGTATTCGCAAATAACTCCGGGTAAACAGACCAAAAAAGCACCAGAAAATACCCGAAAAGCGTCATAATGGCAACACTGTTCTTTTTCCACCACATCGACCATATTTGTTTTACCGTTTACAATTGTGCTCAATAATCTAGAATTGTTGAACCATTTGTAACAGGCAAACAAACAAAGAACATTTCGATTCGAGCCAAATTCAACATCAAATATTTTTACTTAAACGTAGATGAAGTGGAAAAAAATTGAAATTGAATGTTTACATTTTATATTTAGTAAATTATGAGCTACATATTTCATGTTTACAAACGTATCGCAGTTTAAATTCAATTACGATTGAAGCGTAAATTTAGCAAATATAATTTGTTTTACTCTACTAACAAATAACACTGTGCAACAAATTTTGGGTTATCGCTTTGAGCCCTAATGGCTTCAATTAAATACGAAAGTAGACCATCAAATAGACAAAATCAACAAATGGTTTTGCAAATTCAGAACGGATTTCAGAAGTATATTTACACTGTTTTTTGTTGAGTTTTTTTTTTTTGCTTTCGTAAAAAATATAACAAAAATTGATTTTTTATTTGTTTTTTTTTTTCTGTAAGTACAGATCGAGCACGGGCTCCAATTGTATTTGTTATAAGGGTTCAAGTTAAAAAAATGCAGACGAAAAATTGAATTTCTAAAAATTATAGACATTTCTGGTATTTCCCATACCGCACAGTGGACCAAATGTTGAATCTGGTGCGCAGTTGGTCGAAAAATGAAGTTTTTACAATATTGAATTAGTATCGCATATATGATTGCACTATTCCTACCTTACTTAACGCTAATAAAATTTCTTTGTTTATTGCAAAAACACCATCGTAGTAGGCAGCCAAACATGAGTAATTAGTTTTTATAAAAAAATTTCTTCAAGATCTGTGTAGACGTGTTGATTGTTTAAACTGCTATTTTACGACCGTATTAAGGCAATTTATCAAATTATTTGTTATATTTTAACCTCAAGGAATGTATATTTGAAGCTAATTTGTGTTGTTGTTTGTAAAATAAAGTAAATTAAAAAGAGAGTCCACAATGGAATTATTTTTCAAGCAAACTTGAATTTTGTTAATGAATTTAGGTACGAATCCCACTAACTTCTATAGGGTTTTTACATGATTTCAAAAGAATAGATATTGAGCTCCAAAATAATAAAAAAATTGGCTGCTGGTTTTTGCTGGTTTTTGTTTTTCAGTCGATCTAGCGATGTCCGTCCGTCTGTCTGTTTAAAACACGATAACTTTCAAACGGCAACTCTGTTGCTGCTGACGCTTGGCATATATATTTTAAATTTTCCTAGTCAGGTTGGTATTGAATATCAGCCAAATCGGTCCAGTGGTTCAGAAGTTGTAAGCAAAAACCGTGAATTTCAGATTGGTGTACCTTGAATTTACGTTAAAAAAAAAACACCTAAACGCTTTAAATGACATTGAAGAGCCACAAAAATATTTTGCTGAGTATTTTTGACATTCTCAAACATTTTTTAACCCAATGTAAAAATTTTACAAGTAAAAAAAAATTTAAACTCAAAAAAAAATTTTCACTCGAACAAATTTTTTTTTTACAGAAATGAGTAAAAAAAAATTTTTTTTTTTTACTCAAAATAAAATATTTCTTTTCTAAACTGTTTAAAAATCTTTTTTACGTTAAAAAAAATTCTTTCTCTGCTTATTATTGGCTCTACTTTACTTATATTTTATTATGACAATGTTTCAATAAGTGCCACGCCCCTTCAAATACCGCCCACATTTGGACTATATAGAAGCTCATCTCATTTTCCTTGTGCATTACAAATTTCATATTTCTAGGTGCTCTCAAAGTCGAATTATACTCTCTTGCACGCTAGATTAAGCATTTGGTCCATTGTGTACCGGTTTCAAACACCCCAGTTAGTGTTATCATCACAAGGATTTTAAATGTCGGTTTGTCTTGTGAATGAAAACTGTTTTTTATATATGTGCACAGAAAAAAATATGGAGGAAACAAATTTGAGTAATCACTTGCTCAAATTTAAAAAGATAAATTGAGTAATTTTTTTATTGACGCAATTAAAAATTTACTCAAACATTTTAAAAACAATTTAAGTAAATAATTTAATACAAATTTAATATTTTTTTAAATTATTTTTTAACTCTCATAGGTTTTTGAATTCTCGTTTAGTTTATAGTTTTTTGTATATGTATATGAAAGTTTGTAATCGTCTTTATAAAATTTTCTTATGTCTTTGAGACATAAATATGTTTAGTAAAGTTTGAAAAAACAAGTTTTTTGTTTTTTTTGTAAAAAAAATTAAAACTTTTTTAAACTTTTTAAAAAAATAAATTGGTAAGTTTTGAGTAAAATTTTAATTGTGACAATTAAAAATTTACTCAAATTTTTCGGCAAACATTTAATAAATTTTTATTAAAAATTTACTCAATACTATTAAATCGTTTACTGGTGCAAAATTGAGTAATTTTTTACTCAATAGTATTAAAAATTTACTCAAATATTTTTTTTATTTTTTTCTGTGTGAGTTTCTACAGAATAAATTTTGACAGTTTCCAACACTACAAATCTATTTCTAGCAATCTCAACCTTACTGCATACTTTTTTTCAACTTTTTTGTCTCTAATAAAATTTGATCTGTGTGTGTTTTCTACACTAAATAAAGATCTAACAAAAGACAGATACAATCGGTCCATGTTTGGACTTGGGACCCATTTTCCGAAAAACACTGGTGTAGGGTATCATATGGTCGGTCTTGACCGACTATTACTTTCTTACTTGTTTTATTTGTTTTTTTTTTTTTGTAAGTACAGATCGAGCACCGGCTCTAATTATATTTGTTATAAGGGTTCAAGTTGAAAAAATGCAAAAGAAAAAATTAATTTCTAGAAATTATAGACATTTATGGTATTTCCCATACCGGTTTCAAACATCCCTGTTAGTGTTATCATCAGTAGGATTTTAAATGTTGGTTTTTCTTGTTAATGAAAAATGTTTTTTTTATATTTTTCCATTTTTAAGCATTTTGCGCATGTCGCACAAACTTTCAACCTTTGAAAACCCCTAGTTAAATTTCACAAGGAAAATATTTGGAGAATATTTTAAACCTTTAAAAGGACGCTTCATTAGACTTCTATGTTTAGTTTTTGAAAAAGGACTAAAATGACCCCTTAAAACGACAGTCAGAGGGTTAATATGTTCTAAGAAAAAAACCGCCATACAATTTCACTGAAGACATCTCTAGTAGTTTTTTGACGTTTTCCAAAAGCTTTTGATAAAAAATTTAAAACTACAGTGGGCCATAAAAAAGAAATTCGAACTGACTTTGCAAAATCCTTTGGTGATTTTGTCTATTTGATGGTCTACTTTCACGTTGATGTCACTGAGGCTCATTTTTCTTGTTGCACAGTGTAATTTTTTCGGCAGACAGCTTGAATTCATGAAAACTACAGGTAAAACTGCTTATTTGTTAGTGTTTACTATTAAAACCTTGAAGCTTGGTAGAAAATTTAATTCTGAATACGATGAGATTTATCTTGAAAAAATCGTATAAAAATTGACAAGAGTTGTGATAATTTTTCTAAGAAAGAAAATTAAGATTTTGCATATTTGAATTTGAATCCAAATTTGACTTTAAAATTACTCTATCAAAAACCTTTTAAAATATTAAACATGACCTTTTATGATAAACTTATTTGTTTCTGAACATCGATTTTCGGAAAAATCTTAATTTTCTTTTTTAGAAAAATTACTACAACTCTGTCTACTTTTATCCGATTTTTTTTTTTAATAAATCTCATCGTATCCAGAATTAAATTTTATTTAAGACTAATTTTATAAATATGAACGTTGTTGAACAAACTATCGCATAAACATAAGCTCACAAAAATGTTCAAAAAATAACAAAAAATAAAATATTATTGAAAAAATCAAAACGTTTCTTTCTAATATTTATAGACCGATGCAAACACGTGGAAAGCCCTATCCTTCTTCTATCCAAAACAATTAAAAAATTTAAATCGGTTGAAAAGTTTCTGTATTACACAAGGTTGAGTGAAAAAATTCCCAAAAAGAAGTTTTTTTGACAAAAAATATTATTTAAAAAATTTTAAATTGAACTTTACTATTCTAAAAGTCAAAAGCGTGATGAAGCGGGATGAAGCGGAACTTTTGTTTAAAAAGCGGGATAGAAATTCAAGGCGGGATGAGACATCAAAAAGTGGGATAATCCCGCCAAAATCGGGATGGTTGGTCAGGTAAAGTATGAGGTCTTGTAAAAATGATTAACATAAATAAATTTAAAACAGAAAAATAGTTTTCTTGAAAATTATTCAATGAGAATGTCATAGTTTTAATTAGTAAAAGAAAATAATGACCTCGAGCTAGAATAAAAGCCGAATAAAAAAATAATATTTTTTAATAAAAATTAATAAGAATTTAAGCAATGTATTTTTTTTTTTTTTTAATTTTTCAAAAACCCAAAATGTTGGTGGACACTTTTTAAAATCCAAAACTTTGATCGAAGGGTACCACGGGTTAAAATCGATCGGATTTGGCACAATAAATAAAATAACTGTCTCAAGCTCTATAAAAAGGTCAAGGGAACGAAATTTTGAATGTATAAATAAGATGTGTTGCAAGACCTATTTTTCAATTTTTTTTTAATTATCAAAAATCTTAAACTTTGATCACCAGTCGCCACGGGGTAATATATCCAATTGGCCTCAAACTTGTACCACATAAGTTTAAGGACTAGGATAATAAAAATTTGCTCGGACGTTCAAAATCGGAAGAAAAACTTTTTTGCCATACAAAAAAAATGCCAGTCGACTGTGACAGCGCCCACAGCAATCACGAATGAATTCAGGTGGTTTGGAAGCGCTCTTTAACTCGTGACTTCTTTCTAAAATCTGCTTCCAGTTCAAGAAAATTTCTGCTGGGGCATTATATATTCTGAGCAAATCGGTTTTCTGTTATTTATTTTTTATATTAAGCTCAATATTATTTTTCATTAACTGAAATAAAAATTTGTCCAAAGGTTATAACCTATATTCTTTTCTTCTTTTTTATTGTAAATATTATTTCTTGCAAATTTATTTAAACATCAATACTAAATTTAGGTTAATTTAACATCATTTTTCTTCATCTTCTTTATGCTTGCATAAAGAAAATTTCGCATATATAGAAAAGTTGAAATAATCTAAAGCAGGAGTTTACAATCGGTAGGAACATGTAAGAGGTTATATTTGGCAGAAATGTTTTAAAGAAAACTTGTTGCAGAGTTTATTAAACTTTTGCTTGAACCTACTTTCTTAGTTTTAGGTTATGCGACGGAAAGCCCATTGTCCAATATATCCGATATTTTGTAGTTTGGTCTTATCAAGAGAGATTGATAAAAACTTCTGATTAATTTGAATTAAAAAACAATTAAGAAAGTTATAGTCGGTTAAGACCGACCATATGATACCCTACACCAGTGTTTTCCGGAAAATGGGTCCCAAGTCCAAACATGGACTGATTGGATTTGTCTTTTGTTAGATCTTTATTTAGTGTAGAAAACACACACAGATCAAATTTTAGTGGAATTCGATTATTTTTTTGCCATAGACCGATTTAACTGAATATCGGTCGAAATTTTTATATGGGGACTAAGTCCAAAAATGAATCAATTATATTCCGATTTGATTAGGTTACTAAAGAACACGTTTAAACCTAAAAATAAAATTTTTATCAAATATTTCCATTTTTATGAATTTTGAGGGAATTATTTGAATATCGAGAGGGTGGTTTGTATGGGGACTACCAGAAGGACGGACTTGATTCCTTTGAAATTTGGAATGATGATTCGTGCATACAAAATTTGATTACCTGTTAAATTGCAAAGCGATAATTATTACTTATAATACGGATATTAGATTTATTTTAGCCTAATCCAAAATAGGGCGTTTGTATGGGGGCTAGGTCTTAACATGGACCGATTTTATCCAATTTCAATAGGCTTCGTCCTTGGCCAATTGATTGAAAATTGCGACCTGGATCGTGCATAAACCGATAGATGGACAGACGGATGAACGGACGGACGGACATCGCTAAATCGACTCAAAAAGTAATTGTGAGTCGATCGGTATACTTGAAGGTAGGTCTAGGACCAATATTTATAATACCCTACACCACAGAGTGGTGTAGGGTATTATAGAAATTACTTTATGCCACCTTTAAAATATAGTATTTTGAGTAGGTTTATTCTAGCTCAAGGTCATTATTTCCTTTACTAATTAAAACTATGATATTATTGTAAAATAATTTTCAAGATAATTATTTTTCTGTTTTAAATTGATTTATCTTACAATTAGTAATTTTTGCAAGACTTAGTTGACACGTGCTTCAAAATTTCATTCCATTGTCAAGATAATTTAGCAAATATAATAACCCTATACTACAAGTAGCAAAGGGATTTTAATGACAAATCGTTAATGATCAAATTTTATTTAATTATTTTTCCTTTAAATTTAATTTAATTTTCCTTTAATTTTTAAATTTCCTTTGCTACTTGTAGTATAGGGTTTTTATATTTGCTAAATAATCTTGACAATGGAATCTGACAAAATCCGAAACACATGTCGATTAGGTCTTACTAAAAATACCAACATAAATAAATTTAAAACAGAAAAATAATTTTCTTGAAAATTATTCTACGAGAATATCATAGTTTTAATTAGTATAGGAAATAATGACCTCGACCTAGAATAAACCTATTAGAAAAAAATATTAATAACAAATTCATTATTTTATATTTATATTTTTTGAATATGTTAACTAGGAGTTGAGCTACATCAGTTTGAATTTTTGGCAATCCTGCCCAAATTTATGTCAAATTTTGTTCACATTGTGCAAATTTTTTGGATAACTGCCTATGGAATTACAAAAAGACAAATTATAACTTTGTTTGGGAACCCCTGACCTTAAATCTTCTTTGAGCTTTGATTATTTTTTGTATACCCTACACTTATTGTTAGATGGCATTTATACTTTGTTATTCCGTTTGTAACTAGGTAGTTTATATATTACTGATCAGTTAACGATTATAATACAAACTAGCAAAATCCGTCTGTCTGTTTAAGTCTCGATTACAGCCAAAATATTACATAGATACGACTCAAACCTAAAATCTTTACTCGTTATTGCCTCTAGCTGTTTGGTATTCTATTTCAACGATATCGCTTCAGTGGTTCAAAAGATATGAACGAAAACACCTCGAAAATTTTGGTGCATTCTACATAACCTAAAAATGCAAAATGCTTTAATTAGGCTGCTTGATGACATATGTGAAGAGAATTGTATACCGAATGGTATTTAAACAACAACAAACATATTTACCAAAAAATAAAAAAAATCGCAAAATTTGTTTCCCCCAAATTTTTTTTCGCGAAAATTATTTTTTCCAAAAAAAAATATTTTTTTATTTTTCATTATATAAAAAACAGTTTTCATTAACAAGACAAACCGACATTTAAAATCCTACTGAAGATGACACTAACTGGGGTGTGTGAAACCGGTATAGGAAATACCAGAAATGTCTATAATTTTTAGAAATTCAATTTTTCTTCTGCATTTTTTCAACTTGAACCCTTATAACAAATATTTTTTACATTTTGGGAGGGTATCAATATTTTCGCCAATGCTGAAATTTACTTTTTTTACTTATTTTAATTTTTTTTCTTCAATTTTCAATACCAGTTACGTTAGCACTTCATTTGTTCGTTTCTTTCATAAATATAAATGAAGGTAATTGGATTTTGCTAGCAATCTTTTTCATTTTAATTTTTTTCAACCATTTCTTTTGCATTAAATAAGAGATAGTAAAGTGTATAAAAAAAACATCAAGGAATTATATTTCATTTTGTACTAGTATTTGGTTTTGACCAATTTATGTTGAAATAAGTTAAGAATAAAGTAAAAGGAAGTGTTTTTATGTTAGTTTTTTTCTTAATGTTTAAAAAGGCCTTAAACCGAAAGAATTTAATTAGCAGAAAAAAAGTGTTCGAAAAAATTTAATGTAGTTTGCAATTATGTTAGTTTATTTGAAATGAAGGTGAAAATAAAAGTTTGTTATACCGTATGTAACTTATTGTCATTTGTGATTCACGATTGATTTAAAGTCGATGTAGCGATGAGAATCGGTCTGCTGAAATCAGTTTTTATGCCCTCCACTTAGTGATAGAGGGTATATATAAGTTTGTCATTCCGTTTGTAACTCATCGAAATATCGGTCTGGGACCCCATAGAGTATATATATTCATAATACCCGATCGATTTTAAGACATTCCAGCGATGTCCGTCTGTCCGTCTGTCTGTGGAAAATGCTATCACGGACAAAATATTGCACAGAGATGACTGAAACTTAACATATTTATTGGAAGTTCTCCCGAGAAGTTTGGTATTGCATTTGGGCGATATCGGTTCAGTGGTTCAAAAGTTATGAGCGAAAATGTAAGCACACCTCAAAAATTTCAGTACATTCAACATAACCTAAAAATACAAAATGCTTTAATTCGGCTTCTGGTTGACATATGTGAACATAATTGAATACCAAATGGTATTTAAACAAGTACGAACATATTTTTTGACAAAAAAAAAAAATCGCGGATTTTTTTTTACCAAAATTTTTTTTCGCGGAAATTTTTATTCAAATTTTATTTTTTAAAGTAATTTCCTTTTAAATAATATTTTTGGCAATAATCTTTTTGAAATTCTGGAGGGTATCACTACATTCGGCAAGGCCGAATTTAACTTTTTTACTTGTTTTAAACTAAAGTTGCGATTGGCAGTTTTCGAAGTTGTTCATCAGTAAATCCTTTAGTGGCTGTTACTACCTTGCGATACGTCAGTCAAATGAAACGGCACTGCCTTCATGTTTGCTAATAAGCAATTTAATCGTTTTGGTTTTTATTCGCTTTGTGATTTGAATCGAGCCCCAGTTTGGGCGCCATTTTCATTAAAAATCTGTTTTTTCAATTTTTTTTTTTTTAAACGAAAGTTGCTACTCGCAGTTTTCAAAGTTGTTCAGCAGAAAGTCCTTTAGTGGGTGCTACTACCTGTCGATACGCCAGCTAAATGTAACAGTACTGCCTCTATGTTTGCTGATGAGTTATTAAATCGTTTTGGTTTTTATCCTGAATTTATTTATATTATTCCACGTTTGCGGTGGTCTCAGTGCTACGGCTTTGTGATTCGTAGGCGGAATCAGAGTTCCTTGCTTGGGCGTAATTTTCAGATTTTTGTTTTTAAACTTTTCTCAGAAAAATAATAAAAATCGAGGTTTTCAAAGCTTCTACACTGTTCCACCAGTTGTTTTTTATGATTAAACCCAGCGAAAATAAATCGATATTTTGGCAGCACAGTTTCTTTTTATAGCATACCATAGCGCATTTAAAGAGCGCTCTTTAGAAAATAAGGGAGAAAAAATAAAAGAACGCTTCAATTAGCGCTAAAAAGACACATTACATGATTTAACTGCATCTTAATAGCGCAATATCAGTGCTACCAAATACTGTTCTAAACTGTGATATTCCCACAGGAATCACGTATTTTCTTTTTGATTCCATAAAGCCAGACGGATGAAACGACACTCCACGTTGATTAAAAATCTGTATCGTTTTGGAAATACCAAAAGTTTTTTAGGTAGAATATCAGTTTTCAACGTTTGCTGATGAATTTGATCCAACCCACCCTCGTAGACGGTGATCAGAAAGAAACCTTTGTTTCATTCGGATTGATTGAATTGTTTCTTTCTTATCCTGAATTTGAATCTTTTCTATTACGTTGGCGGTGGTTTCGGTGGATTCGCTTTGCGATTTTAATCGTGCCCCAGCTTGGGCGCCTTTTCATGAAAATTATGTTGTTATTTTTTTTTAAACTTAAGTCGAGATTCGTGGTTTTCAAAGTTTTTTAGCAGTAAATGCATTAACGGGTGTTACTACTTTTTGATATTTTTTTACCATTGCTTTATTTGAGTAATTTAAGACAGTCAAACAAAACGGTTTCTACTCCTTCCATGTTTGCTGATAAGTTTTTAATCGTTTTGGTTTTTATTCTGAATTTTTTCCGATTTTTCCACGTTGGTGGTGGTTTTCGTGATTCGTGGTTTCGTGGCTTTGCGATTCATATGTGGAATTGACGTCGTTTTCTTAAAAAATGTTGTTCTTCAAATTTTCTAATTCTGTCGAGGAACCAATGAAACAAGACGACGACCTCGACCTTAACGATGAGGATATTTATTAGTTAGGAAGCAACTGGCTTAGTGTGGCCCAACAATGTATGGAAAAATACCAAGTATAACTCACAACTAAACGTACCTCAAAATATGATAGATGGCATCGTAACGAACAATTTGCGCCAAATTTCAGCACCCTACAACGATCGGAAGGGGATGCTAACTCATCATAAGTGTTTGCAACCTCCAAAGAAATCTTGAAATTTTTTTTATTGGAATCTTAAAAATAACCATATGAAAGCTAGCGTAACAAGAGCACATAATTCACATGTGGCCATTTTTTCCTATGTTTGTCCTTAAACAAAAAAAAAAATACATATTAAAAAAAGCGGAACCCTGCATTTCACTAAAACCGCTGTAACTCAAAAACTATGCGGACCATTAAGTTGTGATAAAGTTCATTTGAAAGGTAATACAAATATCTTTAATTTGAGTACAATATCCAAAAAAATTTTTTTTGTTTTTTTCCTAATCGAAACTAAAATGTCCTTATTGTCCTTTGTAGGCAACCTTAGGGCAAAATGGCCATATGTGATTTATTTGCTCTTGTAGCGATACCATTCCATGTAGTAATTTTTAGGATTGCAAATTTTTTTTTTTTTAGATTTCTTCGGAGGTTGCAAACACATGTGATCAGTTAGCATCCCCTTCTAATCGTCGTAGGGTGCTGCAATTTGGCTCAAAATATATGTTACGATACCATCTTTCATTTTTAAAGGTACGTTGACCTGTAGCGAAGCAAAAGGAATTTTGGGCCACCCTAAACTGGCTGTTATCATTCGCGGGTGCAAGGTCGGGGGGGGGGGGGGGGGGTGGAATAAGAAATTCCCCCCACATCAAATTAAAAAAAAAAAATTCAAAAGAATGAAATAAATGCAGAAAAGGGTAAGAAGAAAGAATGAAATTTTCTAAAAAAAATTTCTAAAGGAATAGAATTTTCAAATCCGAAAATCTTTCATACATAAAATCTGAAAACTTTTAAAGAAAAAAACCTAGAAATTTCTGAAATATTTTAACGGAAAAATGGGACTTAATATGACAGTTTTTTGTAAAAACTAGAGATGGGCGCGTGAGTGATTTTTGGCTCACACTCACTCACGCTCACGACAGTAATTTTTGAATCACTCAAACTCACTCACAATCACGTGAGTAAATTTAATACAACTCACACTCACGTGCACTCACGCAAGCTTCACTCACACTCACTTTGACTCACGCTCACGAAACTCTTACTTACACAAAGAAAATTTCAAAAACTAAAATTTCACAAATCTTTCAAAATTTTCATGTTTTAAAATTTTTTTGTTGCTTTTTTTGGTACCATAGGAAAAAAAGTCTGAGATTCTGAGATATTTTTCCTATAGAAAAAGTCTCATATTCTGAGACATTTTTTCTATAAAAAAAGTCTCAGATTCTGAGACATTTTTCCTATAGAAAAAGTCTCAGATTCTAAGACATTTTCCCTTTGAAAAAAGTCTCAGATTCTGAGACATTTTTCCTATAGAAAAAGTCTCAGATTCTGAGACATTTTTCCTGTAGCAAAAGTCTCAGATTCTGAGACATTTTTCCTATAGAAAAAGGCTCAGATTCTGAGACATTTTTCCTATAGAAAAAGTCTCAGATTCTGAGACATTTTTTCTATAGAAAAAGTCTCAGATTCTGAGACAGTTTTCCTATAGAAAAAGTCTCAGATTCTAAGACATTTTTCCTTTGAAAAAAGTCTCAGATTCTGAGACATTTTTCATATAGAAAAAGAAAAAGTCTCAGATTTCTGAAACATTTTCCCTTTGAAAAAAGTCTCAGATTTTTCTATAGGAAAAATGTCTCAGAATCTGAGACTTTTTCTATAGGAAAAATGTCTCAGAATCTGAGACTTTTTCTATAGGAAAAATGTCTCAGAATCTGAGACTTTTTCTATAAGAAAAATTTCTCAGAATCTGAGACTTTTTCTATAGGAAAAATGTCTCAGAATCTGAGACTTTTTCTATAGGAAAAATGTCTTAGAATCTGAGACTTTTTCTATAGGGAAAATGTCTCAGAATCTGAGACTTTTTCTATAGGAAAAATGTCTCAGAATCTGAGACTCTTTCTATAGGAAAAATGTCTCAGAGTCTGAGACTTTTTCTATAGGGAAAATGTCTGAGAATCTGAGACTTTTTCTATAGGAAAAATTTCTCAGAGTCTGAGACTTTTTCTATAGGAAAAATGTCTCAGAATCTGAGACTTTTTATATAGGAAAAATGTCTCAGAATCTGAGACTTTTTATATAGGAAAAATGTCTCAGAATCTGAGACTTTTTCTAGGAAAAATGTCTCAGAATCTGAGACTTTTTCTATAGGAAAAATGTCTCAAAATCTGAGACTTTTTCTATAGGAAGACTTTTTCTATAGGAAAAATGTCTCAGAATCTGAGACTTTTTTCAAAGGGAAAATGTCTCAGAATCTGAGACCTTTTCTATAGGACAAATATCTCAGAGTCTCAAATTTTTTTATATGAAAAATTGAAAAAATTACCCAAAATATCAGACTTTTGCTGCAGAAAAAAGTCTCAGAATTAGAGTCTTATTTACAGGAAAAATTTCGCAGAATTTGAGACTAATTTTTTAGGAAAAAGGTATCAGAATCTAAAACTTTTTTCAAAAGGAAATGTATCAGAATCTGAGCCTTTTTCTTTAGGAAAAAGGTCTCAGAATCTCTGAATTTGAGACTTATTTTATAAGAAAAAGGTCTCAGTATCTGATACTTTTTGGAAAGGAAAAATGTCTCAAAGTTTGAAAAAGAAACCTCTTAGAAGTTGAAACTGGGTCTAAGAACTTGAGACTATCATATGGGGAAAAAGTCCCAGAATGTTAGAATCCCTGGTGGTAAGGGTTTCAGAATCTCAGACTTTTTCTATTAGAAAAAGAATTAGAGTCTGAGACTTTTTCTATTGAAAAAAGTTCTCAGAATCTAAAACTTTTTCTATGATCTAAAATCTGAGATATTTTCTATATGAAAAATATCTCAAAAATGCTTTAGATAATCAAACGTTTTCTATAATAAGAGGTTTAATAATCTGAGACATCTTCTGTGGAAAAAATTTCTTAGGATCCGAAAACTTTTCTCTAGGGACAAAGTCTTAGATTCAGAGATATTTTTCGCTATGAAATTTTTAGATTTTTTAATAAAAAAATCGGCTGCAGTTGTTCGGCAAAAACTGCTCTATTTTATGATTGTATCATTTTTTTTTCTTAAAAAATAGAAAAAGTATCCTTGTGTTTGTTTGTCCGACAACAATGAATTGATAATTTTTTTTTATTCGAAGTAAATAAAAAAATCACGGTTTTCAAAGTTTTGACACAGTTTTAGCAGTTGCTTTCTTCTGATTCAATGAACCGAGTCGAGTGAGACGATAGTCCACGTTTTATTAAAAGTTGTTGAATCGTTTTGGTTGCTGCGACAAACGAATTTTAGAGATTTTAAAATGTATACCTTTCCGATTTGGTATTCGAAAATGGGCCTCTATTTGGGCGCCAAGCTCAAAGTCGCGGCTTTCAAAATATCGACACTGTTTCAGTAGTTGTTCTAATCTGATTGAATAGAGCCAGTCGAGTGAAACGATACTCAACGTTTGTTAAGAAGCTGTTGAATCGTTTTGGTTGCTGCCAAGAAACTGACCCGACTCCGATTTTCTATTTGGGACCACGCCCCCGTTTGGGCGCCAAATTACGAAAAGTGTACAAAATATTATGGAAGATTCCAAAAAAAAAATAGAAAAATTCATGAAAACTGAAACGAAAAACATAAAACCAGAAAGGTGTAAGGCTTCTTTTGATTAAATACCGCCAAAGGGCATTGTTACTATTTTTCAATGTTCGTGGTTATAAAAAAAAAATATCACTCTAACTAATTTTGATTTAAAATTTTATAGGGCATTCAAAGATTCGACTCATTGTTAACTGAATATGCAACTATTCTCATATTTGCTTTTGACTTAAAAGTTAGAAAAAAGAAATCACAAACAAATTATATAAAACAATGATAAAAAATGAGGTTAAAAAAAGATTGAAGTGCTTTTTAATGTTGGTCAGTTTGTGATGACTCAAGTAGCAATTGTTGTCAGTAGAAAAAGATTTAATGATATTAATAAAAAAACAGAGTAAAAAATTATATTAAATTTATTTTAGAACCTTAAAAACTTGCAGCATTTGTAAAATTTTTTAAAGAATTTTTTTCAAAAGACAGTTCAACATTATTTAAAATTTTAAATTGTTAACAACCTTTTTAAAAGTTATCTTCATTTTCTTTCTATATTTTTTTTATAAACATTTCTTTTAAATTGAAACAGAAAACTTTAGACTTAAAAATTTTTCTTTTTTTTAAAGCCTATTTTCAAAGTACTTTAGTAACAATTATATGGCAAAGTAGTTGTAGTATTTTCTTTAGTATTTCAAACAGGATGTTAAGTCCTACAACTCTTTTTCATTCAACTTTTACATTTTTTTTTTTTAATATTACATTGTTATTTCTTTCAACTTTTTGTTGCTTTTGTTTTAAAATGATACTTTAAAAGTTTTCTTTTTTTCTTTTTGTTTCATACTGATGTTTACTTTGTGGCACGATGTAATGTAAAATAGTGTTACATTTTTGATAAAAAAAAAAAATGTTGAACAAAAATATGAAAAAATTAAGAATTGAAGAATTGAAGAATTGAGGCATAAAATGTAGAAACTTTCTTTTGTTTAAGGTAAAGTAAACAGCTAAGAGGGCTGTATTTAGCTAAGCCGAATCTTTAAATGGCCTCCACAGTGTTACAAGCAAAAAAATCCTCAGAAATTATTTTATAATTATAACAAGAAAAAACGTTAAATTCGGCCTTGCCAAATGTATTGATACCACCCACAATTTAAAAAAGATTATTGCAAAAAAACTTTATTAAAAAAACAAGTAAGAAATTTATAGTCATGACCGACCATATGATACCCTACACCAGAGTTTTCCGGAAAATGGGTCCAAAGTCCAAACATGGACCCATTGGATGTATCTTTTGTTAGATCTTTATTTAGTGTAGAAAACACACACAGATCCCATTTTAGTGGAATTGGTTAATTTTTTTGCACGATCCTTCTCTCCCATTGGAGCATAGTACCTCTACTCAGTATTACCAGAAGTTGAAACTCACCCCTTTTTTTATACAAAATCTCAGATTTTGAGACATTTTTTTATAGAAAATGTCTCAGATTCTAAGATATTTTTTTTTTTTAGAAAAAGTTTCAGATTCTAAGACATTTTTTCTATAGAAAAGTTTCAGATTCTGAGACATTTTTTTTTTTAACCTCAGATTTTGAGAAAATTTTTTCTATAGAAAAATTCTCAGATTATGAGACATTTTTGCTATAGAAAAAATCTAAAATTTTTTCTTCAGAAAAAGTACTATATTCTGAGACATTTTTTCTATAGAAAGCTATTAAGAATCCCAAAGCGAAAAAACAGAAACCAACGCAAACAACTTCAAGATCTGCGGTTTCAGTTTTTTTTTTTTTTAATTTAGAACCGATTGATTTCAGTTAAAAAATTTCTAGTAGATAAACAAAGAGGCTCATAAAAATTTTAATATAACTTTTGAGAAAATGGCGCCCAAGCTAGGGCCCGATTCAAAAAAAGCAAAGCACTGAAAAAATTTAAATATTTTATTGCCGAAAAATGTAAATTTAAACTACCCACGCAGAAATTGCCAGCGGAACAAAAAATAAAGTACTGCCAAAACACTTATTTTTTGTAAAATGAAGCGCTTTGCCAACGTTTCAAATTACAACCTTAAAAGTGCTTTGGCATTACTTTTGTACAATTTTTGTAAGAATATTTTTTTTTAAATTATTGTTTTTCTGTAAAGACAGTTTTATATTTTTACTATTTATTAAATTCTTTTATTACAATTATTTGTGTAACAGTGCAATAGCAATTGTTTCATCATAACAATAATTTTATCTTAATTTTTAACATTGTACAATCCGATTTCTTTTGAAGACAATGTTGGGTAGTTAAAAAAATCTGCAATTTTATTAATAATATTTCCCTTTAATAATTAATTGTGGCATTTGTTAACCGAAAGCTTTAAAAAATCTTTATTCGGGACTCGCTACTGCACATCTTTCACACGAAAAGAAACCAACATAACTTTTGCAACATTTAATAATAGTTTTGATCACATGATCAATTATTTTTATTTATTTTTTTTTCTAATTATTTACAACTCATTTTTAATAAATTCCACCTAACCGAGAACTGGTAACAATGACCGTCGTCTCGTTGTAGCGAAAAAACCAAGGGTTCTGGTGGGAATCGAACCCACGACCCCCACGTTGAAAGGCTAGCACGCTACCAACTAGCCTACGGGGGCCCCCCAACATTTAATATAAGCTAGGGCTGGCATATCGTAGCAAAAAGCCAACACATTAAATTGAAAAGGTTTCCCATTCAATGGTAAAACTTAAAAAAAAATTAAAAAATATTTCAAGTTCATAGATTGATACCCTCTCTAAAGAAACATTGGATTCCACCACAAATTCTTCTAAAAACTCTCTAGATTTTTTTTTAAATGCTGGGAAACCACCCCAATTTTTGTTTTTGAAGCGCTGCCACAACAATATATATTTGGTTTTAAGGTACTTTGCCAGAGCTTTGAGAACCTACGGCACTATATTGCAACGGTGTTATATATCTCGTACTTACGCAGTACTTATATAAGAAAGCTGACAGTACTTGTACTACCGTGCAAAGTACTTTAGCTGTACTGGCCCGTTTGTATTTTTCTGCCTGGGTACGTTATTTTTATATCCTCAATTCATCTACATTGTAGATTCTACAATTTGACTCCCCTTTAAAAATGTACACACAAAAAATTATTGGCTAAAAAATTTCAATCAATTGTTTTGATCAACATTTTTGTTATTTTCTTTAACTATCAAATTACAAATTTTCAACATACCAGATTTTTTTTCGCTTCAATTTAATTGAATACATTAATTCTAAAATATACTTTTTACTACGGTTTTACTTTTTTTTTATTGTCGGCAACATATTGGAAGGCAAAAAATATGAATTTCTTCATAATTTTTCCATAAGCGTGAAATTAATTTGTTAAATCAATAATTATTTTAATTGACTTTAAATAAAAAATCAATCAAATATTTGATCAAAATCGGAAAAATGATTAATTGAAATAAAAATCAATTAATCACCCACAATTTGATGATTGATATAACAATTTTCTTTATCGGAGGAGTTTCAATTAAAAAATTAAGTGAATCCGCGTTTTTGTTGATTGACTTTCGTTTTCAATTCTTTCTGTGTAAATAGAAAAAATATATTTTAAATCATGATAAATTTTAGAACATTTTAAATTCTGGTCCTTTTATTAATCCCTTTCTCTCTCACTTTTTACCAAATTTACATATTTCACTGAGAAGTTTTCTAATATTTATTCAGATTAAGTTATTTAAATAAAATTGATAGTAAACATTTTTGGTAGTACATTTTTATTAAGTCTTATAGCTGAAATAAACTAAGAACAAGAAAAAAAAAAAGTTTAAAAATTGTGTTCACTTTTTTTTCAAGTTTATCTACTTAAGCATAATAATTTATTAAACTACTTGCCAGATATAGCTGCATTTCATAAATATTAAAATACCGGACAAAAAAGAAGCGACAAAATTTAAAGCAAAAAGGTAAAATAAAAAGAATTAAGACTGACAAGGGAAGTATCTCAACCCTTATGAACCGATTTGCATGAAACGTAAAATATATATAAAAGAGACAATTCTAAGGTTGGGGTGTCTCGGCATATCGGCCATATCGGGGATTTAGGGGTTCAAAACATGGGTCAAAAAATGGCGAAAAAATCGTTTTTTGGATTTTTCTGCCATTTCTTTCTAAGAAACTATATGATGTTAACATATGAGAAGGTTTTTTTAATGCCTATCCAACGGTGGCATAACCTTGTAAAAGTTTGGCTTCGGTAAATACTTTTTTCATGAAAATGTGAAAATTTTGGGTGGTATTTATATGAAGACATAGAGCTCGGATGTCCATATGAATACGAAATAATCTTTATTAAATTTAAGTCGACACGTATTTTTGCTCTAGAGGATATTCCTATTAGTTCGTGAGTTATCGAAATTTTGCCGGAGGTCCATATGGTTTCATAAGGGGACAACGAAATTTTGAAACACTGATATGGCCGAAAAGCCGAGACACCCCAACCTTAAAATCGTCTCATTTATATATATTTTAAGTTTCAGGCAAATCGGTTCATAAGGGTTGAGATACTTCCCTTGTGAGTTTAAAAACAAAAAAAAATAAAAAAAAATAAAAACTATAGTTATGTTAAAGATTCATATCTGAAGTTTGTTGTAAGAAAATGTTGCTGTTAGTTTTTCCAAAGTAAATTTTCCGCACAATGTCCATACAAAAATGGAAAAGAGAAAAACTTAACAAAAAACAAGTTTCTTAATCATTTTTACATGGCAGCTAAGAACAATTTGTTATGACAAACAATAAAAGTACCAGGTATTGTATATAAAATTTGCTTAATTTAACCAACTATAAAATTAAAAAAATGCATAAAATTTTAAAAAATTTTCTATACACAATCAGCGTTACCACAAAAAAATAAAATAAATTTAAAATGAGCTTTTAATTTTATTTCCAAACAAATTGTTTTTGTTTTTAAAATCGACTTTCAAAATATGTATTGAAAATTTAAAATTTAAAATAAAACTTTTGTTAAAATAGACTTTTTGTTTTCTTGTGGTAAGGGCCAATATGTTTTAGAATACATGCCCTTTCTATACAACAAACGTGTCTGAATCAAAGACACAATTTTTCTAAACGAAAAATGTTTTAGAATCTGAAAAGTTTTTTGTTTGCAGCCTGTTTCGGGAAAAAATTTTTCCCGAATCTAAGAATTTTTCTATACAAAAATGTGTAAAATCTGAAAAAAATGTTGTACCAAAAATGACTCAGAATCTTCGAATTCTTCTATAGGAAAATGTCTCAGTATCTAAGAAACACAAAATATTTCAAAATCTAAGAATTAAAAAAAAACATCTATTTGAAAAATTACTGGGTTCTCTACTAACCATGCGCGGGTACAAGGGGGGAAAAAAGGGGAAATTTCCCCCCCCCCCCAGACCAAATTTCAAAAAAAAAAAAAAAAAAAAAGAGGAAAAAGAAAGGAAAAAAAAATAAAAAGAAGAAAAACAAGTAGAAAAGTTAAATTCGACTTTGCCGAATCTATGAATACCCTCCACAATGCATTTTTTTAAAGGGTAGTACATTTTTTAACGTGAAAAAATTAACAATTTTGATTAGAAATATTTTATTTTTAGTAAAAAACTCTTTTTTTGTATTTTTTTTTAAAGAAAAATTACTAATTTTTTTTTTTTAGTGTAAAATTTTTTTCGAGTGTAATGTTTTTTTACTGTAAAAATATTTCTGAGTGAATGCACGTACGTATGTACACAAAATATTGTCATTTTTGTAAAAAAAAAAACTAAATGTTTTTTTTGTGTAAATTTTTTTTTGAGTGTAAAATTTTTTTTGAGTGTAAAATTTTTTTTGAGTGTAAGATTTTTTTCGAGTGTAATTTTTAAGTTACCAACGCTTTTAAAACTAAACAAGTTTAAAAAGAATTGCTTTAAAATTAAACAAGTTTGAAAAGCATTGCTTAGTTACCACCAAAGCTTTTAAAACTTGTTAAAACACGTGGCATTTTAGATGAAACTAATCTGAAATTCAGGGTTTTGCTTATAACTTTTGAACCACTGGACCGATTGAGCTGAAATTTAAAACCAAACAGACCCGGGGAACGGCATACGGCATAAGATACGTGCCAAGCTTCAGTAGTCTCATTATTGTTTTTCGAAAGTTATCGTGTTTTTTATCTCGTAAATTCGCGAATCACCATTGCCGAAATTTACTCTTTTACTCATAACTTTTGAACCACTGGACCGATTTGGCTGGATTGCAATACCAACCTGACCAGGTAAATGACAAACATATATGCCAAACTTCAGTAGCCTCTGTAAAGTCTTTCAAAAGTTAGCGTGTTTTCTACGGACAGACAGACAGACGGACGGACGGACGGACATCGCTAGATCGACTTAAAATCAATCGAGGATCATGAATATATATACTTTATGGGGTCCTAGACCAATATTTCGATGTGTTACAAACGGAATGACAAACTTATATATACCCTCTATCACTAGAGTGGAGGGTATAAAAAGAAAGAAGGAAATTTTTTAAAAAATTTCCGAAGGAAAAAAATTTCGAAATCCAAAAATTTTTCATAGAAAAAAATCTAAAAATTTTTATAGGGAAATTTTAAAATTTAAAAAGGAAAAATGTGACTTAATCTGAAAATTTTCTGTGAAAAATATCTGTCAATCTTATTATGAATTTTAGTATAAAAAAATGATTTAGAATATGTTTTTTTTTGTATAGAAAAATGTTACTGGATCGTAATTTGGTTTACATCATCTTAAATATATATGTAGTCTAACGTTTGAAAAACTATTTTGGAAAATTTTTTCAGAATGTCTTAGAATCGGTCACAGAATCTCAGACTTTTTCCATAGAAAAAGGTACAAAAAACTCTAAAATTTTTCACATCCTCAAACATTTTCTTTTTCGGACTTTTTTAGAAGAATTCCCAAATTCTAAAAGTCTCAGAATCTGAGACTTTTTCTACGGAAGAAAGTTATCAAAATTTGAGACTTATTTATAGGAAAAAAGGTCGCAGAATCTAAGACTTTTTCGATACGAAAAATGTCTGAGAATCTGAGACTTTTTCTATAGGAAAAAGGTCTCGGAATTTTTGAATTTGAGACTTATTTTAAAAGAAAAGGTCTCAAAATCTAAATTTTTTAAAAAAAAAAGTCTCAAACTCTGAGACTTTTTATTGTTGAACACAAGTCTTAGCAGTTGAAACTTACTTAATTGAAAGAAGGTCGCAGAATCTGTGACTTTTTCTATGGGACAATGGTCGTGGAATCTAAGACTTTTTCTATAGGAATAAGGTCTCAGAATTTCAAAATTTTTGACTTTTCTATAGGAAAATTGTCTCAGAATCTGATACTTTTCCTTTGGAAACAGTTCTTAGAATCTATGAATTTTTCTATAGGAAAAGGGACTCAAAATCTGAGACGTTTTCTTTAGAAAAAAGTGTCTTTTTTTATATAAGAAAAAGGTTTTTGAATCTAAAACTTTTTCAATAGAAAAAACCTCTCAGAATCAGTGACTTTTTCTTTTGGAAAGGGTCTCAGAATCTCAGACTTTTTCTATAGGAAAATTGTCTTTGAATCAGAATGTTATACTTTTTCTGACGGAAAAAGTTCTTATAATCTGAGACTTTTTTTAAAGTATAAATTTCTCAGAATTTGTCACTTTTTCTTTAAGGGAAAAAGTGCCAGAATTTTAGACTTTTTTATTTAAGAAAAAGCTCTCAGAATCTGAGACATTTTCTATGGGAAAAAGGTCTGAAAGTCTGAGACTTTCCTTAGGAATAAGGTATCAGAATCTGAGACTTTTTCTATAAAAAAAAGGTCTGAGAATCTGAGATTTTTTCTATAGGAAATGGGTTTGAGACTTTATAGAAAACGGTCTCAGAATCTTAAATTTTAGTACGAACAAATCTAACAATCAGAGATCGGTTCTATTAGAAAAACATCTCAAAAATGCTTTAAAATATCAAACTTTTTCTTTAGTAAAATTTTTCAGAATCTGAGACTTTTTCTGTGGCAAAAAGTTCTTAGAATCAAAAAATTATTCTATACGAAAAATTCTCAGATTCTGAGACATTTTTCGTAAAAAAGAAGTCTTAGATTCTGAGACATTTGTTCTATAAAAAATCATTTTTTCATCATCTGATATTTTCTATGGAGGAAGAATTTCTTCTATTGAAAAATTCTCAGATTTAGAAAAAGCAAAAAAAAAAAAATTATCTAAACGATTATGAAAAACAAACCTCCCTCGGCAAAAACTAATGAGTTTTATGATTTATAGGTTTCCTATCACTTTTTTTTTGCAAAAGAAACGTATCCCTGTTTTTGCTCGTCCGACAAAACATTACGATTTTTTTTCTTTGAAGTTAAAAAAAATTTCCCCCCCCCAAAGCCAAAAGCTGTACCCGCCACTGCTACTAACCCTACGGGAACCTGTCAAAGAATTAAAACGCATGATTTAATATTTATGAAGATGTCAAAACTGTTTTTTTGTTTTAATTTTTTTTAACACTTTTTTATTGACAATTTTTTCTCACACCATGTGCCAGTTTGTGAAACAGTTTTTGTAACAGTCCTTAAAAAAGTCATAGGATATTTTCTTTGAGCTCAATTCTTCCACGTTGGTTTTGATGTTTTCCTTTTATGATTCCGAAGCGAAATCAGGACCCAGGGTGGGCGCCATTTTCTTGAATATTCCGTTTTTAGTTTTTTGACGTTGTTTTACCCTTTGTATATTTCTGAGTACTTGAAGCAAGTCAAGTAAAACGATACTCCACATTTGTGGAGAAACTGTTAACTAATTTTCGTTGCTGTCATAATATTAATTCGTTTCTCGTTGGCGGTGCACATTGGGTTGAACACTATCAAAACTGAGGTTTAATTCAAAATTTGAAGTTGGTATATTGTAATATTTTTTTTAATGGGTTTAAAGAGGATAAAATTCTCCATCAATAGCTGTCAAAATTAGTGTTCTAAGTTGTTTACTTTTTTTGCTATGCTACCTCAAAGTTTAATAATTTTAATTAATTTAGTGTACACTGGCAAAAAGTTAAAAATGAGATATTTCAAGTGATTTTTTTTTTGTTTTCAACTAAAAATAAAAATTTTTGTAAAATGGATTCACAAACTACAGGTATTTAACTTTATTATTGACAAGCAGTTATTAAGATAAAAGTTGAAAAAATAGTTTTAACAATTTTTTAAAAAATACCCTAAAAATGGGATATTTTTTACATATATGTTGAGTTTTGGTTGCTACTCTGATGAGCTCGGGCGTATCTGCGAACATAGTGATAAAATATAGGATTTTTGCTTTAAAATCAATGAAACAACCAATGCCAAGACTTGCCAATACGAAAAATACAAGAGATTCTTTTTAAACATCTCCAGTGTAAAAAATTATAAGCTCGAAATCTTAATATCTAATACTTGTTTTTTGTTTTAGTTTTTCTATTGTCTTTATATTGTTTACCGTTTTTGTTTATTGCTATTTATTATAAATGTGTAATTTAATTATAATAACAAATAATTTTAATGATCATATATATTAGAGTGGGGTGTAAAGTTACTTTGTATCGAAATTGGTAATGTTTTTGCTTAAAATACTAAAAAGTACATATATGAGTTTTTGAAAAAAAAATCGCGAAATTGTTTAAATGTTTAAATTACATTCGGTATCAAATTTTGTTCATATTTCTCAGACAGCAACCAAATTAAAGCATTTAATATTTTTAGGTTATGTGGAATGTACCAAAATTTTCGAGGTGTCCTTACATTTTCGTTCATAACTTTTAAACCGCAACATCGATATCGCTCAAATGCAATACCAAACTGCTTAGGATAACTAGAAGTAAATATGTTAAGTTTCAATGATATCTGGTTAATATTTTTGTCATGATCGCGGTATAAAAAGCAGCATTATTTATTGATTTGCTGTTTTTATTGATTTGCTCAAATTTTTCGATAAATTTTTATTAAATATTTACTCAACACTTTTAAATTGTTTACTGGTTAAAAATTGAGTTATTATCAATTAATACTCTAAAAAATGTACTCAAAATTTTTTTCTGTGGTTATAGTATAATTAAATTTGAATTTTAATTTATTAAGTTATCGATTTAAATTTTAAAGTTACAACAAAATTAATGAATCAATATTTTTTATCGAACATTTTGATTTTTTTGGATTAGTTTTGATTTTTAAATAAAAAAAATATTGTATTTAAAATATATGAATCAAGTTTTGTTTTGAAAATGTTAATTTTTTTGTATTTATATGATTTTTAAATAAAAAAAATTGTGATTCCTTTTTTTGAAGAAAATTTAAAATTTTTTTAATTTTATGAACCACAAAAATAAAATTTTATAAAAAATTTATTCTAATAAAAATACGTATTTATTTATTTTTTTTTAAATTTAATAAAAACGCATTAAATATTCTTTAATTTGCAATTTGATTCATTAATTTATCGCTTTTGCTTCCAAAGTTACAGCAAAAATTGTGACTCAAGATAAGTTTTTCCAAAAATCGAAAAAGTGCCTAGCAGGTTAAAAAAATTGTTTTTCCATATTTTTTTTTTTTTAAATAGTAGTTTTTTGTTGATTAATAAGTACTCATCAATAAAAAATTATAATATTTCAAAATTACGGCATCCCTGAATTAATCCCCATTTTGCCTATCGTTCAACCCACTGTGCGGTGGTTTATATGAACATTTCCATTTAACTTTTGATTTTAAGGTTTAAAAAATATTAACATTTTTTTTGAAGGCACATCAAAATCGTTTAGTACGCGTATAAACATGCATTTAGTTAGTTCAAATCCGTTCGCGTGAAGAACTTTCAGCTGACGGCGCAAAAGTTGTGGCGGTTTAAAGATTTTAATGGAAAACCAAAAATCTCAAAATTACAATTATTATTAGAATTTAACAAAATCAGCATTAATTAATGTTTCATACCATCCCCAATAAAAACCGGATAAAATTACGTCCATTAACGTGGATATACAATCACTTTTTTTCGTTAAAAGTCTGTTTTAAAAAGTTGCTCTCTTAATGCTTGATATGCAATTTACGCGAAATCTAATGACGATGGACAAAATTAATGGTCGTATTCGGATTTAGCACCCTCAAATTAGTTAAGAAACTTGTGCATTATGCAAAATTGTGAATTTTTAAAAGTTATGCAATTTCTGATTAATGAAATTTTGAAAGATGCATAAAATCCACCATCTTCAAAATTTATTAATGCCGCTCAGTTTTGGGATAAAGCTTTATAAGTACCAGCAATTGCCATTTATAGAATTAATTTTTATTAGTGGTTTAAGTGTGCCCTGGCGGTTTATCTGGAGACAAAATTGGCGCGTTTTCAGCGTACAGTTAGTTACATTAAGCCCCAATTTTTGCACGCGATCCATAATACGCATTACTAGCAATCGTCTGACGGGTATATTTTAAATCTAAATTCTTTTCGCGTGAAAATACAAGCAAAAGTTTAAAGTCGTGAAATTTCAGATTTTTGGAAAATTTTTGCTAATCAAAATTTTAACACGCTATATCGATTTTATTATAAAAAATCAAAAAATATTTGGATCACGCGATGTGCTGGCCACTTTTAAGTTATATTGCGAATGTGCCTCGCAAAAAAGTGGATTTTTGATGACCTTCACGTTTTGTCTCTCAACCTTTGTCTAGCTAGTACTCCTCTCCTATTGAGGCACATTCATGAGACCGGTTTTAAACTGAAGGGAATTACAACAGCTATCATTCTTCGTACTAGCTTTTGAAAAGTATGACGCGGCGCAAATTTGCTGATCAAAACACGACGAAAAATTAAAAACGCAGAAATTTTAACTTCAAACCGTTACCACCAAATAACTTTTTTATTATTGATGGCACATCAAATTCATAAATACACCTTTTTTGAACAAGTATAGGGACCATATATTTTATATCTTCGGAGAATACGTTAGACGGCGAAACTACAATAGGCCAAAGAGTACATAATTTTTATGAAATTTCACTCGAATTTTCCACATTTCGGAAGTTTGATTGTCGCTAACTACCGCAAATTAAGGTTTTTGGCCTTAAGTGTTTGTAAGCTAATTGCATTAGAAGTCCTTTATGCGTTTCTATCAGTAGATAGCCATTTTAATGTAAATAAAAAAAGATTTTGCCAAAAAACCAAAATTTCAAAGAAATTAAAAGTTAAATGGAAATGTCCATATGTTTCTGACTTGCTATTCGGAAAGGCCCCAGGTTGGGCGCCATTTTCTTAAAATTCTGCTATGTATGGACCAATAGAGCGGCATTTTTTGTATGGAAAACAAGCTTTTGTTCTGATATAAAATTACTGGGCAAATTATTATTCTACTAGACCTAAAACTTATCTGGTACAAATTTGAGGTCAATCGAAAAAAATTAACCCGTAGAGCCCGGCGATTAAAGTTTTGAAATTTTGAAAATTAAAAAATAAATAAAAAATGTCTTGGAAAATATTAATATTGTTGCGCGTTTAACAAATATAAAAAAAATTAAAATTGGTCGAACGGTTTTCGAGATTCGCTGTTTCAATTTTGCAAAAAATGGCGGATTTTTTCCCATATTAAAAAATTTTTTTTTTTTTTAAAAATCTTTTTTCTTCACCTTTGATACCCTTGCGACAAGCTTTCATTTAAAATTAATGTGAGCGAAATTCAATAATTTTAACCTATGTCGCACGTTGATCATAGTTTTGGTTGCTTAAAAAATGCTTACCAAAAACTAAAAATTTTTATTGAAGGGCGCCATAGGTAAGAAAAGTCCGTATTGGTTTAAATAAAGGGTAAATAAAAGTATGTTTTAATTTCTCTGAAAGCCAATGAAAAAAATTTTAAGATATTCGAAAAAAAAATACTTGAATGTAGGAATCAAATTTTAAATGGCCATATCTCAAAAACCACTCGACAGATTTCAGAAATTTTTTGATATTCATGATCCGCATGCCAAAATAATAAAAAAATAATGTATAGCAATTTATTTTTTTAAATTATTTTTCAAAACTTGGAAATTTTTCCATAACTATTTAGTTGATTCATTTTCGTTGTTGTCATCATTTCGATTCGTTACTTACTCGTTTGCGGTGGTTTATGTGTTTCTGCTTGGCTATTCGGTAAAGCCGCCTTCGTGGGCGCCATTTTCTTTAAAACGATATTACACGTTTGTCATCATTTCGATTCGTCATTTTCATTTTCGTGGTTGTCATCATTTCGATTCGTTACTTTCTCGTTTGCGGTGGTTTATGTGTTTCTGCTTTGCTATCCGGTAAAGGGCCCATCGTGGGCGCCATTTTCTTTAAAATGATATTACACGTTTGTGGGGAAGTAGTTGACTCATTTTCGTTGCTGTCATCATTTTGATTTGTTTCTTCCACGTTGGCGGTGGTTAATGTGCTTTTGTTTTGCTATTCGGAAAAGGCCCCTGGTTGGGCGCCATTTTCTTGGAAATTCTGCTTTATATGAAGTAATTTTTAAAACCGATTTTTGATTTCTATGTTGTTTTACAGTAAATCCTGTATTAGTTATTTCTAGCTTTCAACACCATTCAATGGCGTCATGTAATGACGCCATTTGAATAAAAAATATCTTAATTAAAATATGATATTCTGAGAAATTTTCTAAAGGAAAGAAAATTTTGAGAATTTTTTATGCAAAAAATGGCTCAGAACCTAAGAGCTTTTGTATATGAAAAATTACTCCGAGTCCAAAACTTTTTCTATAGAATCTAAAAATTTTCCAATGCGAAAAATGTCTTAGAATCTAAGAGCTTTTCTATAGAAAAAAATTTTCTCAATCTGTGTAAAACCTGAAATTCCTATTATTTTATAAAACTAGTTGGCCACTTTCTACACATACCATTTTCAGCGCAATTATTCACTAACTTTAGTATGAATTTACTTGTTTTACTATTACGGTTTTTTTTTTTTGTAAAATACAAATAAAATTTTAATTTTTAAACAAGAAATATGTACAAAACTTGTGAGTTTTTTTCTTGTGTGTGTTTGAAAAGAATCATAAGGTTGGAAAATTTGTTTATGCTTACATGGATAAGAAGAAAAATACGCAAAAACTTACAAAAAAAAATGAAGGCAACACTTTAACAAATCTAAAACAGAGTTTTAGCCATTCGCTAAACTTTTTAACCAGTGTAGACAGTAAACAAAAAAAAAAATATGTGTTAATATTTAAAGAAAAACAGAACAAGTTTGGAAATTATGGTCAGCAAGACCGGTGCGCGGATGCCCTAAAATAAAATGGAACTTAGGTGGGATGAATTTGCAAAAATTTTTGCTAAATAACCTCAGATTAGTGCTAAAGAACCTCAGATTCGGATACAATTTCGCTACATAAAAAGTCCCAGATTATGAGACATTTTTACTTTAGAAAAAGTGTCAGAATCTGAGACATAGAAAAAGTCTCAGATTCTGAGACATTTTTCTTATAGAAAAAGTCTCAGATTCTGAGACATTTTTCTTATAGAAAAAGTCTCAGATTCTGAGACATTTTTCTTATAGAAAAAGTCTCAGATTCTGAGACATTTTTCTTATAGAAAAAGTCTCAGATTCTGAGACATTTTTCTTATAGAAAAAGTCTCAGATTCTGAGACATTTTTCTTATAGAAAAAGTCTCAGATTCTGAGACATTTTTCTTATAGAAAAAGTCTCAGATTCTGAGAAATTTTTCTTATAGAAAAAGTCTCAGATTCTGAGACATTTTTCTTAAAGAAAAAGTCTCAGATTCTGAGACATTTTTCTTATAGAAAAAGTCTCAGATTCTGAGACATTTTTCTTATAGAAAAAGTCTCAGATTCTGAGAAATTTTTCTTATAGAAAAAGTCTCAGATTCTGAGAAATTTTTCTTATAGAAAAGGTCTCAGATTCTGAGAAATTTTTCTTATAGAAAAAGTCTCAGATTCTGAGACATTTTTCTTAAAGAAAAAGTCTCAGATTCTGAGACATTTTTCTTAAAGAAAAAGTCTCAGATTCTGAGACATTTTTCTTAAAGAAAAAGTCTCAGATTCTGAGACATTTTTCTTATAGAAAAAGTCTCAGATTCTGAGACATTTTTCTTATAGAAAAAGTCTCAGATTCTGAGACATTTTTCTTATAGAAAATGTCTCAGATTCTGAGACATTTTTCTTAAAGAAAAAGTCTCAGATTCTGAGACATTTTTCTTATAGAAAAAGTCTCAGATTCTGAGACATTTTTCTTATAGAAAAAGTCTCAGATTCTGAGACATTTTTCTTATAGAAAAAGTCTCAGATTCTGAGACATTTTTCTTATAGAAAAAGTCTCAGATTCTGAGACATTTTTCTTATAGAAAAAGTCTCAGATTCTGAGACATAGAAAAAGTCTCAGATTCTGAGACATTTTTCTTATAGAAAAAGTCTCAGATTCTGAGACATAGAAAAAGTCTCAGATTCTGAGACATTTTTCTTATAGAAAAAGTCTCAGATTCTGAGACATTTTTCTTTTAGAAAAAGTCTCAGATTCTGAGACATGTTTCTTATAGAAAAAGTCTCAGATTCTGAGACATTTTGCTTATAGAAAAAGTCTCAGATTCTGAGACAAAGGCCACTTCTTTACCGAAAGCGATCTCTCGATGGTACCAACAAGCTCATGAACAGCTGTTTCCGTTGATCTACTCTTGCTGAGTACATGTTGCCTTGTCGAAAGCTTTTTTATAATTATTTGTTACAGGTATCATAACAAACTCATATTTCGAGCTGTAGGGTTTGAATTCCTTAAACAACAAAAAATACTGGTTTTTGAAATGTTTATGCTGCATTTTTCTTTCTTTTCATTTTGTTTTTCTAAAATGCATTTTTAGTGTTTGGATTATCTCCATAACAGGTTTTTGGGGTTTTGCAAAATATTACCGTTATATAAAGTTTGTTTCTGTTTTTGTGGACAAATTTCAATTCATTTGTAAAATAGTTTTCTCTCTTTAGGTATCAGGTTTAAATATTTATGTATTTTGCTGTTCAAATGCAAAATAGATGTCAGGATTAAAATAGTTTACATATTTTTGTTTTGTATTGAGATATTCGTATTGTATGTCAGAAAAAAACAGTGTTTGAAAAACGGTGTCCCAAAGTTTATCCTAAAACCAAAATGTTGGTAATCTTCAGGATCCTCGACGCTTTTATTTCGTCAAAGGTCATCGGAAAATATACTTCAAATAGTTCAAGAATCTTTTTGTTAATTGTTTTTCATATATTTAGTTTTTTTTATTAACATTAACAAAACAGGCTGATTGTCACCTTAGACGTCACAGCCACCACATTATTAGGATATGCTTAGACAAATACTCGTTTTATGTTATTTCGCTGCTGTGGTTACCATTTTTGATTTTGAGTGTAAATTTTTTGTTTGGAGTATTATTTTGCATGTCAGTTTCCCTATGCAAGTCATGTCAATTATCATTAAAATTTATGGAAACAAAAATAATTTTTTTCTAAAATTTAAGAGGAAAAAGAAAAAGAACATACACCTTAACTACCATGTATACAAAAAACCAAAAAACAATAAATGTTCTCATTTCATCTTCTTTCTAATGATCATCTAAAAGTCAAAAAATAATTGACGTCTTAATGGCCATACTTATAAAAGGTTAATATGTATTACACTTCAGTACGTACACACAAACATACAGTGGCTGCCAAAAGTTTACGTACGACTACAAATAAGATGTAATTCAATAACGAAATAGTTAATATACCTAAATAGTAGCAAACAAGTATTTTGTGAAAAATTCTGTATAGGTTATTTAACAATAAGTATTTAAATTAAGCTTACTGGCGTCCAGATTGAGTAAATATTAAACGTACTGCGAGGGTCGAAATGGAAATTGTAATTATTGAAATACCTTTCTTAGAAAATTTTTTAAAAATATTTTTAAGTCGATATTTTCCAATCTCAAACAATAAAAATTAAAAAAATGGTAAACTTATTCAGTTATCAACAAATTTTTTCAACGACTCAAACAAATATGAACATTTTTTAAATAAACTAGGAGAAATCGGCATTTTTGACCTCAAATTCGTTTGACCACCAATTACACTCAAATTCTAATTAATTTTTATTAAAAATAATTTTTTTTTTATTTGACCTTTAAAATATTATATTTTAAGTAGGTTTATTCTAGCTCGAGGTCATTATTTTCTTTACTTATTAAAACTATGATATTCTCATAGAATAATTTTCAAGAAAATTATTTTTCTGTTTTAAATTTATTTGTGTTGGTAATTTTTGCAAGACTTAGTTGACACGTGTTTCGAAATTTGTCAGATTCCATTTTCTAGATTATTAAGCAAAATAAAAACCCTATACTACAAGTAACAAATTCCGAAACACGTGCCGTTTAAGTCTTGCAAAAATGACTTGATTGTCAAAAATCCGGTCCCCAAACTTTTATCACATTAGGTGTTTGAGAAAATTGAAGTCAAAGTTCAAAAAAATCTACACTCAAAAAAAAAAGTTTGTAAAATGACATAAAATCCCCGTGATTTTACGGGGCAGGTTTTGTAAAATATGTACTAGCAAGAATCCCCGTAAAGTTACGGGGATAATTTGTAAATTGATTTAACAAAAGAAAATGTAAATTTACAATTTTTTTTGTAAAATATCATCTTCGAGGTGAACATTTATTTTGTAAATTTGCAAAAAATTTGGTAAATTTACAAAACAAAATTGTAAACTTACAGAAAAAGGTTGTTATTTTACAAGGAAAAATAGAGAATTAAAAAAATAAATTGAAGATTAACAAATTATTTGGTTAAACTACTGTTTTTTATGCAAAAAACTTGTATATTTACAATAAAAAGTGGTAAATTTACAATTTTTATTGTATATGTACCATTTTTCCTTATTTTTTTGCCGTAAAAACAGAAGTTTAACCATAAAATTTGTAAATTTACAATATTGTTTTTGTATTTTCTATTTCATTTTTGTAAAATTACAACTTTTTTCGTAAGTATACAAGTTTGTTTTTTAAATTTTCATAATAGTTTTGAAAATTTACAAAAAAATTGGTTTATTTACATATTGGTTTTGTAAATTTAAAGGTCTTTTCCATTGGTGCATCTTATTTTTCCTTCTTCGGCAGCTGGAGTAGCACTTCAACAACCTGAAAAGATTTTTTTTCACTTGAGCACTTTTAACAAACTTTTTAATGTATAACACTGCACTTTTTTATTTTTTTCGACATTTCGTTTTTCTTAAGTAGAACATATGAGAATTGCGAAGGAGGCTACACAAGAAATTTCTTATATTTTCAGGAAAAATTAGTCAAAAAATAACAATTTTTTTTTTTGAATTTTTAATTATTTTCACAAGTATTTTTAAAAAATCGGAAAAAAAATTTGGATATTGTAGATTGGATGTTTAAGTACCAGTTAAAATAAGAAAAAATTGATTTTTCATAATTGGCAGCTTTCTATTGACATTTTAGGTACCAAATTTAAAAACAAAATTACCAAAAAAATATGGTAAAATCACCAAAAAAAATGGTAAAAATACAAAAAAAAAACTAGAACAATTATATAGTAGAAACACATAAAAATTGTGGTATTTTACTTAACGCAAATTACCAAAAAAATGGTGTAAAAATTATTTATAAAAAATTATTTTTAACTAAATTTTTTACTCCAAAACGCAAAAAAAAATCTGAACTTAGAAAATTTTTGCGTGTCCTATTGTTGAATAATTATTTTTTTTTTGTAAAACAACATTAATTCTAGTAATAAAATAAGTTTTGTAAAATTATATTGGAATTTTGTACTTTTCAATACATACATTTCAAACTGAAAACCTTGTAAACGATCTTAAAAAAAAAATGTTTGTAATAAAACATTTTTTTGGTAAAAAGACTAAATAAAATCAAGTAAAATTATGTTGTACAATTACAGTTTTCTTGTGTAAAAAAACTAAACACCTTGTAATATTTTTTTAATTTGTAAAATAATTCACTTTTTTATAAATTTACCTAAAAAATTTGTAAAATAAATTTACCAACATATAATAGTAAAATTACAAAGCAAACTGTAGTTTTCGTTTTATTAAATATACAACAATTTTTGTAAAAAGACAAAAATATTAGTAAAATAGAATTACAAGACCTTTTACTTGTAAATTTACAAACTTTTTTTTTTGAGTGTACGTTTCGGGCATTTTTGGAAACTCATAGCGGATGAACCCGATGTAATGGCGACTTCAAAATAAGTCGAGGGTAAAGCTTAAAGATTACTCTTTAAGATGAAGAACGCATTTGGTCAGTCGCCTTAACCCTTTTGGCACCAATTGTCTTTCAATGATGTTTTATGTTCAGTACACTCAAAAAAAACCTTGTAAAGTTACCAAAAAATCTCGTGATTTTACGAGGCTATTCTAGTAAAATAGGAGGTAGGTGAAATTCTCGTAAAATTACGAGGATTTCGTCGTAATTTTGAATGCGCCAAAAATTGGTAAGACAACCAATTTTTTTGGTAAAAACATTGTTTTAAATAAAACCAATTTTATTGGTAAAAAAAATTATTTTTTTTTGTTAAACAACATAAATCCTCGTATGACATAAGTTTTTGAAATAACAGTGAGCAAAGTACAAGATTTTTTGTTAAAAAACAAGGAACATTGTTAAATATTGGTAGAACGGGATTACAAGGCATTTTACCAGGCGTTTTACCAGTTTTTTTTTTAGTGTAGTGTTATATTCATATGTCATTACCAGGGACAGGAACTTCATACACTAAAAAACTACGTTTTAACCCATTTTGGACCAAGATCCAATTTTATTTTTCTTTTTTGGAAAAGGTACTTTTTTAAGGTAATTCGCACCCGCTTATCTCAAAAATCTTGTCAAAAAAAATTTTCAATGTGCCGTTTTCCCAGAAAAGCCTGCATTTCAACTTTTTATGCAATTTCGATATTTGGATTTATTTGCTATTTTATTAATTTATTTCATTATTTTCAAAATAAATAGTTTTAAAATAATTCAAATTAGTGGAATTTAATAATAAATTAAATCTAAAAAAATTTTAAATTAATCAAAAAAATTTAAAGCCGAAAATCTAAAAATGCTAAATTTTCGTTTTTGCTTGAAACAATTTCTGTGCTGATTTGCATTGCATTTCATGGGCATATAAATTGCGGTGGTCAAGGGGGGATATTTTTTTTTAATTGCAAAAAGATGAGACTTAACATTCGTAACCATATTTACCCGAAATTTAACCTATTTACTGTTCGAAAAATCGAACAGAGGATCAAAATGGGTTAAGCACAAAAAATATGCACTAAAATCCTAATATATGCAACAAAAACTTTAAAAATATGCACTAAAAAATATAAAAGTAGAATATTTTTAACTTTTATGAAGAAAATTCTCCAAACATTCCAAACTTTTTTCGATTTTTTTTTTTCAATTCGGCCAGTGAAGTATTTCGGGTTCAAATTTGACATTAAAAAAAAATAAATTTTGCATCCAGTTGGGCAGCAAATTAAAAGTGGTTCAAAAAATTTCACAAAAATTGTAAAAATAAGCTAAAACTAAAATTTTTTGCAAAATATGACCTAAAAATATGATTTTCTATCAAAATATGCTAAAATATGCATTTTCTGTAAAATATGCAAAAGTATGCATTTATAGCAAAATATGCATTTTCGGAAAAATATGCACTTAGTAATCAATACCATTTTCAGGAAAATCTTTTTGATTCGCAAAATTGAAATTCAAAATAAAGAATCCAAAAAGTATGCACTAAAAAACCTAAAAGTATGCGCTAAAAAATAAAATGTGTGCAATAAAAAATCTTGTTTTCATACGAAAACCGTCTTAAAAAGCAAAAAATAACGCCGGATTATTAAGACAATCTATAAAAAAAATTAAAAAGAAAAAATATATATATTTTTTTTATACCCTCCACTCTAGTGATAGAGGGTATATATAAGTTTGTCATTCCGTTTGTAACACCTCGAAATATTGGTCTAGGACCCCATAAAGTATATATATTTATGATCCTCGATCGATTTTAAGTCGATCTAGCGATGTCCGTCCGTCCGTCCGTCCGTCTGTCTGTCTGTCCGTAGAAAACACGCTAACTTTTGAAAGACTTCACAGAGGCTACTGAAGTTTGGCATATATGTTTATTATTTACCTGGTCAGGTTGGTATTGCAATCCAGCCAAATCGGTCCAGTGGTTCAAAAGTTATGAGCAAAAGAGTAAATTTCGGCAAGGGTGTTTCGCGAATTTACGAGATAAAAAACACGATAACTTTCGAAAGACAATAATGAGACTACTGAAGCTTGGCATGTATCTTTGCCGTTCCCCGGGTCTGTTTGGTTTTAAACTTCAGCTCAATCGGTCCAGTGGTTCAAAAGTTATAAGCAAAACCCTGAATTTCAAATTAGTTTCATCTAAAATGCCACGTGTTTTAACAGGTTTTAAAAGCATTGGTGGTAACTAAACAATGCTTTTCAAACTTGTTTAAATTTTACGCAATGTTTTTTAAACTCGTTTAGTTTTAAAAGCATTGGTAACTTAAAAACCACACTCGAAAAAAATTTTACAATCAAAAAAAAATTTACACTCAAAAAAAAATTTTACACTGAAAAAAAAATGTACACAAAAAAATTAATTTTTTTTTTTACAAAAATTACAATATTTTGTGTACATACGTACGTGATTCACTCAGAAATATTTTTATAGTAAAAAAAACATTACACTCGAAAAAAATTTTACACTCAAAAAAAAAAATAGTTTTTTTTTTTTTTTTCTTTTAAATGACAAAAAAAGAGTTTTTTACTCAAAATAAAATATTTCTAATCAAAATTGTTAATTTTTTCACGTTACAAAATATACTACCCTTTAAAAAAATTCATTGTGGAGGGTATTCATAGATTCGGCAAAGTCGAATTTTACTTTTCTACTTGTTTAAATTTACAATAGTTTTTGAAACAAATAAATTTCAATTTATGTTTTTTTGCTTATTTATGCCAAAATATGCTTTTAAATGTTAGAAATATGCAACTAAAACCAAAATATGAAAAAATATGCATTTTCACCAAAATATGGAAAAAATATGCAAAAACAAAGCGATGCTAAGTATTTTAACTCAAATTTCTGGATTCAGAAAGATAACACTGTGCTGCAAAAAACACAAAATCGAATAAACTTTTGAAATGAGGTAGTTAAGGTTGTAGGTCTAGTCTAGAGATGGGCGCTGGTCACGTGATTTGCGTGATTCACGTGAATCACGCGTGAGTGTGAGTGATTTTCATTTCAATCACGTGATTGTGAGTGAGTGTGAGTTGAAAAAAAATCTGAGTGAGTAATTAGTGAGTGAGTCATTTATTTTTTGCGTGAGTTTGCGTGATTAGATTTTTTAGATTTTTTGATATGCCAAATTTTTTTTTAATTTTTTTTTTTTTTTTTGTAAGAAAATTTTATTGCGTGAGTAGATTTTGCGTGACTCACGCGTGAGCGTGATTGAATCTGGCGTGAGTCACGCGTGAGTGTGAGTAAGTTTTTTATTACTCACGTGAATTTGAGTGAGCGTGAGTAAAAAAAAAAAACTTGCGTGAGTGATTAGTGAGTGATTTGATTATTTTTTGCGTGAGCGTGAGTGAGTGTGAGTCAAAATCCACTCACGCGCCCATCTCTAGTCTAGTCGAAAAGATCACAAAAATGCCCATCAAACTTGCCAGACACCCTCAAATTTTAAAGTTATTGTCAAAAAACTTTTTTTTGGGACTTTTCTCACTAAACCACGTGTAACTTAAAAAGTTTTCCATCGATTTTCAGTTTTTTAACTGTTTTGGATAGAAGAAATATAGAGCTTGTTATGTGTGTGAAAGAATGATATGTATTGATTTTTTCAACAATATCTAATTTTTTTGTTATTTTTTAAACATTTTTGAGTTTATCGATTTTTTTCTGCTATAGTTCGGTCAATAATATTTATATTTATAAGCGTATTCTTAAAGAAAATTTAATTGTGAATACGATGAGCTTTATGCCGAAAAAATCGAATAACAATTGACAGAGTCGTGATGATAATTTTTCTAAAAAAAAATTAAGATTTTGCATGAAATTTCCGTTCGGACAACCCATGCAAAAAAATAAACGAACATACTGACAATGAGAGGTGGCGTATTTATTTTAAATGTTTTTTGCCCCCTGAGTCCGAATTTGGCCTTGAAATTGCGCTATCTTATTAAGTTTTTGGTATATCAATTTATGTTTAATATCACAAAAACCTGACGCGATAGAGCAATTTAAAGGCCAGATTTGGATTCAGCGCGCCAAAAACCTTTAAAAATATTGAACATGACCTCTTATGATAAATTTATATTTTTTGCCTGGGTTGTCTGAACGGCGATTTCCTGAAAAATCTTAATTTTCTTTTTTAGAAAAATTATCACAACTCTGTCAATTCTTATCTGATTTTAACAAGATAAAGCTCATCGAATTCACAACTAAATTTTCTTTAAAATTGTGTTTATAAATACAAAGGTTGTTAAACGAACTATAGCAGAAAAAATCGATAAACTCGAAAAATTTTCAAAATATAACAAAAAATATAGATATACATAGAAAAAATCAATAGATATCTTTCTTATATGTGTAGACCAAATCACACACATGGAAAGCCCTATCCTTCTTCTAACCAAAACAGTTAAAAAATTTAAAATCGGTTTTAAAATTTTCTGAATTACACAAGGTTTAGTGAGCAAAGTCCCAAAAAAACTTTTTTTGACAATAACTCTAAAATTTGAGGGTGTCTGGCAAGTTAAATGGGCATTTTTGTGATCTACTCGACAAAACCAACAACCTATACCATGTCACTTTAGAAGTATTTTTTCACTGTAGCAGAGTGTAATTAATCTATAATCCAAATCTTTTTTTGTTTACACTAAATTGGTAGTCAAAAGAATAGGAGGTCAAAAAATTACAATTTCTTTACTGAAATTAAAAAAACTTTCAGTTTTGTTAGAGTCGTTGGAAAAATTAGTTGATAACTGAATGTACGTAGATTTTTGGTGGCCACTGTACATACTTATGTTACCAACAATAAATATTACGTCTACCATATTTAAATACTTTGAAACACGCAACAACATGTTGTTTTTGTTTTCATCTCCTTCTCCTGCTACGTTTTGGATCTTCAGCAGCAACATTTTTAAACTAAATTAATAACTTAGGGTTTGAGTTTAACGCCACTTTAAAAGACGCAAAGATTTATTATAAAAAGTAATTTAAAATAATTTCATTTTTTTTTTTTTTTTTTCAAAAAACAAGTTTTAATGTTTTGACTGACAATGAGTTTGTTTAATGCACGTTACCTCTTTTTCTTTTTATTTAGATAAAATGTAAAAATAAACAACAACAGCAGTCAATATAGAAAATACAACATAATGTTATTAATTAAAATTTGACTGAAACAATTTTAAACATTCTACACATTCATGGGTCACTGACCATTTTATACACTAAAAACTAAACTTATTTTTATTTATTTTTTTTTTTTATATTAGTTTTTTGCTACAACAATGGCTAATAGGAAAATGTTTACTCTCACCACTACAATAAAATGTATGGCTAACAGCAAATACCACGACAACTACTACGAATATTACTTAGCAGTGCTAGTATATACACTCAAAAAATAAAGTTAGTAAATTTTATTTTTTTTTTAAAACAACAACTCATTCAAATTCTTAATTTTATAGTAAACTTTGCTATTTTTTTATGAAAATTCGATTTTTGTCTACCTTATTTTTTAAACTTTAAGTTTTACAAAAATTTACTTTTATTAGTATTAAATTAATTTCGGTACAGTTAGTTTCTGTTATTTGTTGTTAAATAACAATAAGTTTGATGACACAACCCTTTTTTTTTATTTTTGTTTACTGTCTGTTTTTTCTGAGTGTAACCTGTGAGAAAACAAACATATTTTTTCCCCTAAATTTTTCCATAGTATTTGGCATAACATGTTTGTTGTTGAACATGTCAGTCAGTTGCTGGTTATCGTTATTTTGTTATGAATTTATGTAGCCTCTATTGAAGGGGATAAGAAAATAATAAAAAAAAAATACAAGTAGAAAAGTTAAATTCGACTTGGCCGAATCTATGAATACCCTCCACAATGCACATTTTAAGTGATAGTAAATTTTCTAACGTGAAAAAAATAACAGTTTTGATTAAAAATATTTTATTTTGTGTAAAAAAAAAATTTTTTTAGTAATTTTTGAAAAAAAAAAAAAAAATAAATAAAAATTTACTAATTTTTTTTTTGAGTGTAAAATTTTTTTTGAGTGTAAAATTTTTTTCAAGTGCATTTTTTTTTGGTTTTGGTATAACAATATTTTTGATTGACAAAAATACGTTGTAAAATATTTTTGTGACTTACCAATGTTTTTAAAACAGGTTTAACAGGTTTTCAACACGTGAATTTAAGTTGAAGCTAATCTGAAATTCACGGTTTTGCTAATAACTTTTGAACCACTATACCGATTTGGGTGAAATTCAATACGAACTAGGCTGGAGGAACAAAAAATATATATGCCAAGCTTCAGTATCCTCAGAATTGCTTTTCGAAAGTCATAGTGCTTTTTATCTCATAAATTCATGAAAAACCCTTGCCGAAATTCAGTCTTTTGCTCATAACTTTTGAAACACTGGACCGATTTTGCTGGATTGCAATACCAAACTTCAGGAGCCTCCGTAAAGTCTTTCAAAAGTTAGTGTGTTTTCAACAGACAGACAGACGGACAGACAGACGGACGGACGGACATCGCTAGATCGTCTTAAAATCGATCGAGGATCATGAATATATATGGGGCATTCCAGGCCAAATCACTCACTTTTGGACCCGACCCCTTTCGATTTATTTTATTTTTGGATATGTTTTAGTACTTATTAAATGCAACTCGGACACCAATTTTCAGCCTTTTACTCCAAGATGGTGTTGAGTAATCAATTTTTCAAAATGGCGATTTTTTTAAAAAAATTAAAAAATTAAAATTTTCAATTAATTTTGACCAGTTAAAAATATTGATATCTTGAAAAAGTTGGACACCGTTTTGTTGTTATTTAAATGTAGTTTTAGAAAAAAATATTAAAAAAATTATTCGAAGTAATTATCACTTATTTTTTAACGTTTAAAAATTAAAATCGACTTTTTGAAGAAGTCCGAAACATTCGATTTTTGTTTACAAACGTCTAAAAGTTTTACTCTAAATTACGCAACTTTTAAGCCATAATACAAGATGTGATCGCAATTCGTTCTCTTTTTTTTCAAATTTTGAAAATTGCACCTTTTATTTTTTGACTCTGATTTATTTTATATGGTGCTCCAAAAAAATTAAATTGGTAGATACTGACCCTAACTTACCCTAGATATATTCATTTCGAGGTAAAAATACGACTCACAAAAATTAAGAACGATCGGACATGGATAAGGTTTTCCGCATGGGCCTTGAAGTTTAGAAAACGGATTACAAGGAAAAATATGCATTTTTTTTTGTTTTCTAAATTTTTTTGGTATTTTAAGTTAAGTTTAAATTCAAGTGGTTACAGAATTATAATACGGAGTAAAATTCCTCTCTAATAAGGTACCAAAAACTTAAATCGGTTGAAAATCAGCCAAGTTATTACAACTTCCCCAGGCATCTAACGTATGGCAGACCACTTGATTAAGCAATACAATCCGATTTTTGAAATTCGTTGAAATTTTCTACTGTAATAACATTTTTTTAGTTCAAATGTAATTAGATGACAAGTATTTTTCATATTGTGTTCTGCCTGCATTTTCAACACCATTTTGAAATCTCTATAGTATATTAAAAAAAAAATTTTTGTTTTTGCTTTAAAACTTGGAAAAACCAAAACAATATTACACTGAAACATGAATAATGAAAAAATGTTATTACAGTAGAAAATTTCAATAAATTTAAAAAAAGGGACTCGTATTATTTAATCAAGTGGTATGACACACGCTAGATGCCTGGGGAAGTTGTAATAACTTGGCTGATTTTCAACCGATTTTAGGTTTTAGTACCTTATTAGAAAGACATTTTATTCCACATCATAATTCTGTAGTCACTTAAATTAATACTTAACTTAAAATACCAAAAAAATTGAGAAAACAGAAAAAAATCATATTTTTCCTTGTAATCCGTTTTTTAAATTTCAAGGACCATGGTAAACGCCTTACCCATTTCCGATCGTTTTAAATTTTTGTGAGACGTATTTATACCTCGAAAAAAATATATCTAGGGTAAGTTAGGGTAATATCTACCAATTCATTTTTTTTTGGATCACCATATAAAATAAATCAGAGCCAAAAAATAAAAGGTGCAATTTTAAAAACTAAAAAAAAATAGAAAGAATTGTGATCACATTTCGAATTATGGCTTAAAAGTTGCGTAATTTGGAGTTGAATTTTTATAGGTTTTAAAAAAAAATCGAAGGTTTCGAACTTTTTAAAAAAGTCGATTATAATTTTTAAACTTCAAAAAATAAGTGATACTTACATCGAATATTTTTTTCATATTTTTTTTCTAAAACTACATTTAAGTACCAACAAAACGTTGTCCAACTTGTTTTTAAATATCTATATTTTTTAATGGTCAAAATTAATTAAAAATTTAATTTTTTTAATTTTTTTGCCATTTTGAAAAATTGATTACTCAACACCATCTTGAAATTAAAAGCTGAAAATTGGTGTCCAAATTGCATTTAAAAAATACTAACCAATATCCAAAAATAAAATAAATCGAAAGGGGTCGGGTCTAAAAGTGAATGATTTGGCTTGGAATGCCCCATATACTTTATGGGGTCCTAGACAAATATTTCGAGGTGTTACAAACGGAATGACAAACTTATATATACCCTCTATCACTAGAGTGGAGGGTATAACAAGCAAAAAAAAAAAATAATAAAAAATCAGCATTGGGTCAGTCTTAGTGAAATCAATCAAAAATAGCTAAAAATTTTCATGACCCCCTCCGATTTTGATGAAATTTGGTTTAGTTGTAACACTAAGTGATAAACTGACGCACACTTATTTTCAGCCCTCTAAGTAAACAGTGGGCGAAAACACGGAGGGTCAAAATTTCCCCCAAAATCTCCCAGTCGCGACACTTTGCACCGTAAAAACTTAATATCGTTGGTTCTATTATAGCTAGAAAGCCCATTTTTGGTTTGTTTTGAAGCTCATAATATGCTATACAAGACCTATCATAACCAAAAAATTTTCGAAAAAAAATAAGGGTTACCTCCCTTATTTTAAGGTCGTGACATACGGAGGAGAAAATGGGGAGGATGGTATCCCCCGATTTTTTTTTTACTTGATAATCTTATAGAGAAAGTCCTAAAGAACATATTCTAAAATTTTTAAGTTGGGACAACAATGGGATCGCTCAAAATCAATTTTTCACAATTTTCCACTCTTTAACCACTCTTTTTCTACACTCTTTAACCTTAAAAATTTAATATCATAGAGCTAAAACACCTCAATTCAACCGAGGAGTTGACCGCACCCCCTCCAAATTTAATGAAATTATGTACTGGGGTTTACTTTAACAAAAAAGAGATTTTGCCAATTTTTCAGGCTTCTGGTGATTCCAGTATTCGAGATATGAGGTCTTGAAAATTACCAAAATCGTATGTATTTGACAAAAGTGTTCCGAGATAAATAAAGATAACTCGAAAAGTAAAAACACTACAGGTCTCAGTCAGGTTGCAAATAATAAGTAATAAGACAGCCTTTAAAATGGCATTCCCCAAGATTTTTTTTGAAAAAGGTCAAAGGTCATTGATTTTAACCTTCATTTTTGGAGAGCTATATCTCAAAAAACGATATTTTTAAAATTTTGGAAAAAATATATATTGTTAAGAATCACCTACACTACTTAAGTTTAAATTTTCAGGATGGAGACTTCATTGGAACTTTTTATATTAATAGAAACATTGTGACAGGAAAGAAAAAGCGGTGTAATTTCCCTTAGAAAAAAAAAATATTTTTTTTGTCTTTGAAATTCTGGTACCAAAATTCGTTTTTCTGAATGTTTTTGACGTGCTGAGTCCAAATATGACCTTTGAACTGGTCTATCGCTATTACTTTTCAAGATATCAGCACATAAATGTGTAAAAATTGCTCAAATGCTATTGCTGTGTTTCTTTGAACATTTAGGTGCATATATCTTGAAAAGTAATAACGATAGACCAGTTCAAAGGTCATATTTGGACTCAGCACGTCAAAAACATTCAGAAAAATGAATTTTGGTACCAGAATTTCAAAGACAAAAAAAATATTTTTTTTTCTAAGGGAAATTACACCGCTTTTTCTTTCCTATCACAATGTTTCTATTAATATAAAAAGTTCCAATGAAGTCTCCATCCTGAAAATTTAAACTTAAGTAGTGTAGGTGATTCTTAACAACATATATTTTTTCCAAAATTTTAAAAATATCGTTTTTTGAGATATAGCTCTCCAAAAATGAAGGTTAAAATCAATGACCTTTGACCTTTTTCAAAAAAAATCTTGGGGAATGCCATTTTAAAGGCTGTCTTATTACCTATTATTTTCAACCTGACTGAGACCTGTATTTGTATTACTTTTTGAGTTATATTTATTTATCTCAAAACACTTTTGTCAAATATTTACGATTTTGCCAATTTTCAAGACCCCATATCTCGGGAAGAAAAACTACCAGAAGTCCAAAATTTTGGCACTATGATTTTTTTGTAAGGGCCCAACTATATTCTAAGTTTCATAAAATTCGAAAGGGGTAAGGTCAAAAATGCTACTTTTTTCGGTTGAATTGAGGTGTTTTAACTCCATAAGTGCTTTTGTAGCTACAGAGCCCATTTTTTCATTTTAAAGCTTATAATAAGCTCTAAAAAACATACCAAAACCAAAAAAAATTTCCAAAAAAAGGAATTGGTGCCCCCTTTATTTGAAGGTCGGGGCAAAGGGTGGAGGAAATGGGGGAAAGTATCCCCCGATTTTTTTTTTTACTTGGTATTCTCAAAGTGCAAGTCCTAATGAACATATTCTACAATTTTTATATTGGGACAACAATGGGATCGACCAAAATCAAAATTTTTCAAAATTTTCCCCCAAGATCAACAAATCGCGACATTCTTGCGCCTCCCATTGGAGTTCCAAGATAAAAATTTCAGGATATGCTCTCTAGAACTTACTCTTAAAAAAAACAAGGTAAAAAAAAATTGAGGGATACTATCCCCCGATTTCCCCCACCCCTTGCCACGATCTTTTAATACAAGAGGCACCCCTAATTTTTTTTATTTTTTTTTTTGTGATAGTAATATTGTAGGGCATATTAAGATCTTTAAAACAAACCAAAAATGGACTCTGTAGCTACAATACAGTCCACGATATTAAATTTGTAATATGCAAGAGTGTCGCGATTTGAAGATTTTGGGGGAAATTGTAAAAAATTTTGATTTTGGTCGATCTGATTGTTGTCCCAACATAAAAATTTTAGAATATGTTCATTAGGACTTGCACTTTGAGAATACCAAGTAAAAAAAAAATCGGGGGATACTTTCCCCCCATTTCCTCCACCCTTTGCCATGACCTTCAAATAAGGGGGGCACCAGGTTCTTTTTTTCTAAAATTTTTTGGTTAAGGTAGGTATTGTAGAGCGTACTATAAGCTTTAATATAAACAAAAATGGACTCTGTAGCTACAATAGCACTTATGATATTAAATTTTTAAGGTTCAAGAGTGTTGCGATTTGGAGATTTTAGGGGAAATTGTGAAAAAATTTGATTTTGAGTGATCCCATTGTTGTCCCAACTTAAAAATTTTAGAATATATTCTTTAGGACTTTCTCTATAAGATTGTCAAGTAAAAAAAAAATCGGGGGATACCATCCTCCCCATTTTCTCCTCCCTTTATCACGACCTTAAAATAAGGGAGGTAACCCTTATTTTTTTCGAAATTTTTTTGGTTATGGTAGGTCTTGTAGAGCATATTATGAGCTTTAAAACAAACCAAAAATGGGCTTTCTAGCTATAATAGAACCAACGATATTAAGTTTTTACGGTGTAAAGTGTCGCGACTGGGAGATTTTGGGGGAAATTTTGACCCTCCGTATTTTCGGCCCCTGTTGACTTAGAGGGCTGAAAATTTGCATTTGTTAGTTTATTACGTAGTGTAAGAATTTAACCAAATTTCATCAATATCGGAGGGGGTCAAAAATATTCATGATTGATTTCACTAATAATGACCCCATTATCAAATGTATCGATACCCTCCACAATGTACAAAAAAAATACACTTGATTTGAAAAAGAATTTGTTAAACAAAAATTTGGTAAAACAAATTAATTTTGACAACAAAAATTTTCTTCAGAAAGATTACTCCAGCTCGAGGTCACGTTTCTTTACTAATTATTACGAGTAACACTTTTCAACAAACTATTTATAAAGTTTGTTTGTTTTAAATTGATTAGTACATTATATATTTATGTACTAAATACACAACATAATACAGCTCTAAATTTAGAACGAATTGCCCAACCATACCATCACCAATTAAATTTAGAGCTGTATTATGTTGTGTATTTAGTATATAAATTCTCACTATGTCTATTTACATACGAATATAAGACTTTCTGTTTTGCCAATAACGATTGTCAATTTGCTAAATACTCTTGACAATGGAATTTGACGAATTCCGAAACACGTGTCGAGTAAGTCTTGCAAAATGACCGTATCAATCAATTTAAAACAAACAAACTTTATAGATAGTTTCTTGAAAAGTGTTACTTTGACAATATCATTGTAATAATTAGTAAAGAAACGTGACCTCGAGCTGGAGTAATATTTCTCAATAGAAGTTATTGGTCGAATAATAAATAATTTTTATTAATTTAAAAATTAAAACAGAATTTGAAAAAATTTTCGCTAAAATTTTTTTTACACTAAAAAAAATTGCAAGCAAATTGGAAAATAAATTAATTTTGAGGCACAAAATTTTTTTTTTCAAGAAAAAATATTTGCTGAAAAATGTTTTTGGTGATAATAAATTCCGCGAAAAAAAATTTTTGGGTAAAAGCATATAATTTTACTTGTAAAATACATTTCTGCATACAAATCAGATCACATTTGCTGAGTTGAAGCATTTTCTATTTTAAGCTTATGGGCAAATCCAGGTCAAACCGCACAGCATTCGGATTTGTCACCTCCGATTTTAATGAAATTCGCAAAAAAAGATTGTAAATGGGTAGTGTTCCTAAAATCAAAATGGGTAGTGTTCATAAAATCATTAAATAATTTCCGACACCAAAAACTTTCGGTTTTCAAAATATGATGTCTTAAAAATGTGCAAAAACGTCAAAATTTCAGAAAAGTGACCATATAAAGTCGCTCATAACCAGGGAAACCAAAAATATGCAGTATCATGTTTTTTCCTGTGCATTTTATTGATAAATGGGTAAGGTATTTATCCGTTTCAGAAGTTTTTAAGAAATCTGGCATCGATTTGTTAGAGCATATTTTTGCATATTTTAGCCTTAAGAGCATATTTTTGCATATTTTAGGTTTAAGAGCATATTTTAGCATAAGAGCATATTTTTAGGGCATATTTTCAATTTTTAGAGCATTTTTTCACTTTTTAGAGCATTTTTTTACATTTTTAGAGCATTTTTTTTTTCAATTTTTAGAGCATTCTTTTCCATTTTTTTTTTATGACACCATTTATTTTAAATTTTTTTTTTTCCAACAAGGATGTTTTTTTCAACAATTACGGAATTGTGACTATTGATTCCCCTTTGGCCTGTTCTTGCTTCATATCGGTATATGAAACTATACTTTCTTTAGATTCAGCAACTTGGTAAAAAATATTAAATATTAACGGTATTTGGAGGGTATATTCTCTAACAAATTGTAAAAAACACCACCAAAAAAGTGACATAATTTTTTTTAAGAGCATATTTTTATTGTTTTTAGAGCATATTTTCCGTTTTTAAGGGCATTTTTTAAGCGCATAAAACGTGTTTTTTAGAGCATATTTTTGGTTTCCCTGCTCATAACTTTTAAAGTATACAACATAAAATTTTATTTTTGGTTACATTTTAAAGGTGAGAATATTACCTTCAAAATGGTGTCCTAAAATTTTTTTTGTATTGAAAGGTCAAAGGTAATTTTTTTAAGTTTAATGTTCTATGACCCATATCTCAAAATCCATATTTTTTTTAAATTCTAAAAAAATATATGTTTATAATTAAGACTTCCCCTACATTTGTATCCAAATTTTATGGTGGAAACTCATTTTTGGTTCCAAAGTTATGGAAGAAAACGTGGTCGCAGGCGAATTTTTCTTTTTGAGTTCATATGCAAAAGCTTACACACAAAATAATATGTATGGGGCTTTTCAGGCCAAATCACTCACTTTTAGACCCGATCCCCTTCGATTTTTTTTTTTTGGAAATTGTAAGCCTTTTTTTACCAAGTTGGTGTTGAGTAATCAAAATGGCGATTTAAAAAAAAAAATAAAAAATTTAAATTTCCAAATAATTTTGATCATTAAAAAATATAGATACCCGAGTAAAAAAAATTATCTGACGCAATATATAATATAATGTGGGTTCATGTCTATTTGATATAATCTTATACAAAAAATGGTTTCATAAGATTTGATCGAATATTATCTAATGATTAAGTATGAAGTGAGGTTGAGATTGCTAGAAATAGAATTGTAGTGTTGGAACTGTCAAAATTTATTCTGTAGAAACTATAAATATTCACATATATAAAAAACAGTTTTCATTAACAAGACAAACCGACATTTAAAATCCTACTGATGATGACACTAACTGGGGTGTTTGAAACCGGTATAGGAAATACAAATAATGTCTATAATTTTTAGAAATTCAATTTTTCTTCTGTATTTTTTCAACTTGAACCCTTATAACAAATATAATTAGAGCATTTTATCAATGGCATAAATTTTGAGTATTAAATATCGTTTCCTCATTTGAGAAACTTTACTGTAGGGTGTTATCACATCAAACAATTGCTACTTAATTATTGTGCTTAACCAGGCGCGGATCCAGGAATTCCATTTGGGGGGGGAGATTTTTTTTACAAAAAAAATTTCGTAAAGCAATAAAGTTTGGTTGGTGTCGGGGGGGGGGAGGGGGTTTGTGTATGTATACGGAAAAATACATAAAAACTTAACAATAAAGGATCTAGCTTTTGGATTTGGGGGACCTTTTTTTACTCAAATTTTTTTTTTCTCAGGAGACCCCTAACTAACCGATTTATTTCATAAATAAGACCGTTTTTAGTCAAATAAATGGACATATTAACAATTACGACTGACTGTAACTGTCATAAGCCAATTTTTATGCTTAAGAGTCCCCGCACAACAATGTCGGAGCGGTTGACGGTTTCGGTCATGAGAGAGTATAGGCGCAAAACAAAGGCGGCAGCGGGAATTTCAGTCATTTGTTAAATTTTACATTATTCTTTCACTTTTCGACACATTTTTATTTTATTTTATTATTTTTTTTTAGTATCAATATGATTTTTTCATATTGATTCGTTTTTTTGTATTTTTTTAGAATTTTTAATATTTTTTTTTAGAGATCACATTTTTTTGTTTACTTTATCGAAAATAATCGAAATATTTATAAAAATGTGGCAACATTTTCATATCAAAATTTTAAGGAGAGAGAGAAACCGACACAAAAATAAAATTGATTTTATTCAAGCGGTTTTCGGTCGGTCGTTTTTTCTTGCCAAATTTGTATGAAAAAAACGTCACCGACATTGTTCTGCGGGAACTCTTAAGAGTCTAACATCAATATTTTTTATACAAACCAACAAACAAAATTCAAAAATATTAGACTATATTTCCAAATTTTTAGAAATGCTCTCGAGAATTGGGAATTTTTTAACTTTGTTGTAGGTTTGTATGGGAAAATATTAATATTATGACTTTAAAATCATACAAATTATCTTATCTAAAAATTATTATTTAAAAAATAAAAGTTATACTAAAAGTCCAATGTTTCGAAAAGAATTTTAATGAAGTATTACACTTAAACATATTTTTTCAAAAAATTTCTCAGATGTTAAGACATTTTTACTTAGGAAAAACTCTTAGATTCTAAAATATTTTTCATATAAAAATATAATCTATTTCTGAGATATTTGTCTTTAGAAAAATGTTGGGATTTTAAACCCTTCGATGTAATTTTTTTTTTTTAATTCTCATATCGTATTTTCTGCAGAAAAACTCACAGATTCAGTATTTTCTTAGATTTTTAAAATTTTTTCTATTGCAAAAATCGGAGATTCTGAGACATTCTTTCTATAAAAAATTTTCCAATTTCTGATAATTACTAATTCTCTTATTTTAAAGTTATTCTTAGGTTCTAAAAACTTTTTCGTATTCAAAAATTCTTAGACCCTTTTTGTAAAAGAAAATTATCAGTTTACAAAACATTTTATGAAAAAATGTTGACACTTTTTTAAAAATAAGACCTTAAATTTTAAAGCATCTTTTAATAAAAAATTTTACGGTTATAGTGCCTTCCAATTTTTTCTAAGGTTCTGAAACTTTTGTAAAAAAAAAAAATAATATTTAGAGACACATTTCCTATAGAAAATTTCTCAGAATCTTTCAGAGATATGCCGTACTAAAAAATCTCAGATTCTGATATAGTTTTCTATAGAAAAGCTCTAAACATTTTCCCTAAAAAAAATCAAAGATTTTGATAAACTTTTCCTATAGAAAATATCGTAGATTCTAAAAAATTTTTCAAAAAGAGAAATTCTCATATTCGCACACAATTTTCCATAAAAAAAACATATTTCCCCATAGAAGAACTCAGATTCTGAAAAGTCTGTCCTGTAGATTCTTGTCAGATTCTGAAACGTTTTTTCTAAGGAAAAATTTCCAGTTTCTGAGGGATTTTTTTATATAGAAAAAAAAAAATTCCTAAAATTTGATATGCTTTTTAAATAAAAAAAATCTTACATTCAGACTCTGAATTTCAGAGGCAAAAACATTTTTTCTATAGATAAAGTCAGGAATTCCGCGATATTTTTCTATAAAAAATGTTTGAGATAATACTTTTTCCTTAAATGATAAGGATAGTTATTCGGTTAGAAAATTCCCACGACTCGATTGTTATTTAAGTTTCTCATACGCAATTTCTTTAATTCTGAAACATTTTATAGAGGCTATGTGAGCTGTAAATCATCAGCACACATATACCTCTCCCAAGGATTTTTTTACATCCTGGATATTTTCTTTCTATGTTTGTTGCTTTCCCTTCCTTTCCCTTCTCCTTTCTTTTTTCCTTTCCTTTCCTTTTCTTTCTTTCTTCCTTTTTTTTTTTTTTTTTGAAATCATTTTGGGGGGGGGGAGAAATCCCATTCTCCCCCCCCCTGGATCCGCGCCTGTGCTTAACGCATTTATCTACTAATTCCACTATGTTGTGGCTATATTTCTCAAACAACATCTCGAGTAGCTCAAAAAATCAGTTACTTTCATGTGGTTTAACATCAGTTGGTTTTTCTAGCTTGTTATTGTTTAGCTTATAATTTATTGTTCGACATATATATGAGGTATTCCATGATAAATGTTTTGCTTCTAAAACAGACAACCAGTGTAAAAATTGATTTGAGCTTCTTTGATCTGATCATTTCCGATTGTATCTGATTGTATATAATTTTACGTGATCAGAAACTATTAACTCCGTGATATTATTAGATCTCGATTTTGGTCATTTCATATATAATTATATTCAATCAGATACGATCACATATGAACAGATATATGGGCTTATGTTTTGCCACCAACAATTATCAGTTTGCTAAATAGTCTTGGCAAAATCTTTGACACATTAAAACACGTCTCGGCTAAACAACATAATAAAAAGTTTCTTTTTTCTGTAAGATTTACCAATTCGGAGATTTAGAGTAAAAAATGACAAATCAGCTAAACCGTTTTCCATTTTCAATTTTTGTATAAATGTCATGAAATTCCTCATATACAATTTGTTTATGCTAGTTTATAAGTGGTTTTTCAGTAACTATGTTCATATTTTTTTTTTTCGCTACTCTCATCTGCCTAATGATGTTGTAGAGAAGTGGCTATTTATATTTGAAAAAAAAAAGAAGTTAAATTTAGTTTTATCGTTGAGTTGAATATTTTTTTGATAATTTATCTTTCACAGCAGGTTATTCATGCTATGGTAAATCTTGTTATGTTTGCTTAAAATTTAATTAAATTTTATAAAGCAAATAGTTATTACAAAGTATTTTTAATTGATATCTGTATTGAAAAATCACAGAGTAAATTGTTTTTTTTTTATCAGAAACAGGTTTGCTATGAAAATTTACTGTTTTTTAAAGAAAATTCCTTTAGAGTGAATTTATTAAATATAAAGACAATGGTGAGCATTCTTTTAAATCGATAAGGAATGCAGAGTAACAACAAAAACTTTTTTTTTTTTAAATTGCACTCGAAATCGATTTAGCGATAAAAAATTTATGAGCGAAAATGTAAGGACTACATTAGTAAAAACTTCCACTTTTCACTAATAAGCTTTAAGACATAAAATCAAAGCAGTATGTTGGAAAATCCTCATTATTTTAACATATCGATGACATTGGAGTAATGACTACATACCCACTTACTCGACAGGTATGCTCTTTGGTAATGAGCAATTTTAAAAAACTAACAGATAAATACACACGGTGAGCCTCAGCGATGTTTAGGTTCACCTTCAGTGTCGACGAAAAGTGTAAACACAGTTCGATTTCTACTTGATTAAATGCCACAAAACTGTTAACAGCGAAATCGTACACTCAAAAAAAAAAGTTTGTAAAATGACATAAAATCCCCGTGATTTTACGGGGCAGGTTTTGTAAAATATGTACTAGCAAGAATCCCCGTAAAGTTACGGGGATAATTTGTAAATTGATTTAACAAAAGAAAATGTAAATTTACAATTTGTTTTGTAAAATATCATCTTCGAGGTGAACATTTTTTTGTAAATTTGCAAAAAATTTGGTAAATTTACAAAACAAAATTGTAAACTTACAGAAAAAGGTCGTTATTTTACAAGGAAAAATAGAAAATGAAAAAAATAAATTGTAGATTAACAAAATAAATTGTAGATTTATGCAAAAAACTTGTACATTTACAATAAAAAGTGGTCAATTTATAATTTTTATTGTATATGTACCATTTTTCTTTATTTTTTTGCCGTAAAAACAGGAGTTTAACCATAAAATTTGTAAATTTACAATATGTTTTTTGTATTTTCTATTTCATTTTTGTAAAATTACAACTTTTTTCGTAAGTATACAATTTTGTTTTTTAAATTTTCATATTTGTTTTGTAAATTTACAAAAAAAATTGGTTTATTTACATATTGGTTTTGTAAATTTAAAGGTTTTTTCCATTGATGCATCTTATTTTTCCTTCTTCGGCAGCTGGAGTAGCACTTCAACAACCTGAAAAGATTTTTTTTCACTTGAGCACTTTTAACAAACTTTTTAATGTATAACACTGCACTTTTTTATTTTTTTTTCGACATTTCGTTTTTCTTAAGTAGAACATATGAGAATTGCGAAGGAGGCTACACAAGAAATTTCTTATATTTTCAGGAAAAATTAGTCAAAAAATAACAATTTTTTTTTGAATTTTTAATTATTTTCACAAGTATTTTTAAAAAATCGGAAAAAAAAATTTGGATATTGTAGATTGGATGTTTAAGTACCAGTTAAAATAAAAAAAAATTGATTTTTCATAATTGGCAGCTTTCTATTGACATTTTAGGTACAAAATTTAAAAAAAAATTACCAAAAAAATATGGTAAAATCACCAAAAAAAATGATAAAAATACAAAACAAAAAACTAGAACAATTATACAGGGTGATTCAGTCACGACCCGCCGAATTTTACCAGCGTATTCCTTGGCTCATTTCATGAAAATATGTCCATTACGACCATCCCCGTAAAATGCAAGTGTGCGAAATGGCATCGGTTTGAAAATTTTCGGATTGGTGGTTGGAGGGTAGTAGGGTAAAATTGATAACTTCTGAACCTTGGGTCCGATTTTTTGTTTTTGGGCTTGTTGGAAAGTTCATTAGGAGACCTTTCAAAATCAATAACAAAAAAATTAAAATAAAGTGAAATCGTCGAGATACAGAGCTTTTAAGAATAAAATTTGAAAAAGAAGGCATAAGAATTTGCACATAAGGTCAATTTGCTCAGCCAGATGGCAGGTAACTTATGTTTTTTATTCTCTAAAAAGATAGCCCTACGTCTTACCTTTCTAAAATGCCCTAAAAGAAGCCCAGAGGTCTTACCGTTCCAAAGTTATGACCATTTGCCTTCCAAAAGTTTTATTAAAATAAAATCTTAAACTTGTTAATTTACAAAAACAAATGAATGTGTGCTGTTATTTCGCCTCCAAAACCAAAAAAAATTGTTTGCATTTCAGTCAAATGGTCATAACTTTAGAACAGAAAGACCTCTGGTCTTCATTTAGGGCATTTTGGAAAGATAAGACGTAGGGCTATCTTTTAAGAGAGAAAAAAATATAAGTTACCTGTCATCTGGCTGAATAAATTAAGGTTATGTGCAAATTTTTATGTCTTTTTTTCAAATTTTATTTTTAAAAGCTCTGTATCTCAACGATTTCACTTTATTTTAATTTTTTTCTTATTGATTTTAAAAGGTCTCCTCATAAACTCTTCAACAAGCCCAAAAACAAAAAAATCGGACTCAAGGTTCAGAAGCTATCAATTTTACCCTACTACCCTCCAACCACCAATCCGAAAATTTTCAAACCGCTGCCATTTCGCACACTTGCATTTTAGGGGGATGGTCGTAATGGACATATTTTCATGAAATGAGCCTAGGAATTCGCTGGTAAAATTCGGCGGGTCGTGACTGAATCACCCTGTATAGTAGAAACACATAAAAATTGTGGTATTTTACTTAACGCAAATTACCAAAAAAATGGTGTAAAAATTATTTATAAAAAATTATTTTTAACAAAATTTTTTACTCCAAAACCAAAAAAAAAAAATCTGAACTTAGAAAATTTTTGCGTGTCCTATTGTTGAATAATTATTTTTTTTTGTAAAACAACATTAATTCTAGTAATAAAATAAGTTTTGTAAAATTATATTGGAATTTTGTACTTTTCAATACATACATTTCAAACTGAAAACCTTGTAAACGATCTTAAAAAAAAATGTTTGTAATAAAACATTTTTTTGGTAAAAAGACTAAATAACATCAAGTAAAATTATGTTGTACAATTACAGTTTTCTTGTGTAAAAAAACTAAACACCTTGTAATATTTTTTTAATTTGTAAAATAATTCACTTTTTTGTAAATTTACCTAAAAAATTTGTAAAATAAATTTACCAACATATAATAGTAAAATTACAAAGCAAACTGTAGTTTTCGTTTTATTAAATATACAACAATTTTTGTAAAAAGACAAAAATATTAGTAAAATAGAATTACAAGACCTTTTACTTGTAAATTTACAAACTTTTTTTTTTGAGTGTAGCTGCTCGTATTCGCGAGATATCGCGAAATAAGTGTTTTTGTATTTTCTAAAATTTTGACAATGAAGTTTTTTAAATATTTTCAAAAACTGAGTATGCAGATTTAATTGTATTTATTTGCAGGTCACAAAACAGTTAACATCGAAATCATATCTTCTCAATTTCGCGAAAAATCGCAAAATTAGAAAAAAATAAAAAAATTGGAAAATATTTTATTTTTCACGTAAATTAGCAGTCAAGATATTGATTTGAGCAAGATATTGATTTTACCACCTTTAACCACATAAAGTTTCAACTGCATACAATATATTTGTCATTTCTTGATTTTTTCCTTTATTTTAGACACTAAAGAAAAAATAAATTAATTAATATAAAAGCTTGATCAGTAATTTTGCAATTTCTCGGGAAATTGATCACCTATAGTTTTTATGCTTGCAGTTTTGTCAAATTTAATAACCTCGAATTCAATCTGCATACCACATTTTTGTCGTTAATTGGAGTAAATGTTTTTACAGACCAAAAATAACAAAAAGTAATGAACTAATAGTAGTTTTTTTTTTGCGATATCTCGAAAAATTGAGCAGCTAGAATTTAAATGTAAACAGCCTTATCACCTTTAATCAATAGCAAATCAAACTGAATTTCGTGTTTTTTAACAATGTTAAAGAAACTTCTTTTATTAATCAAAACCAAAACAAGAAATACCCCCAAAAAGCTGTTTTTCGCTATTTCTCGCGAAAGTGAGCAGCTATAATTTTTTTGTGGGCAGTTTTAATTTCTTCCAGCGTGCTCAAATCAAACTGCATACCACTTTTTTTTTATTATTTCTAAAGAACCGCACAGAAAAAAATATGGGGAAAAACAATTTGAGTAATCACTTGTTTAAATTTAAAAAAAGTTTTGAGTAATTTTTTAATTGACGCAATTAAAAATTTACTCAAAAATTTAAAAACAAATTGAGTAAATAATTTAATAAGAATTTAATAGCTTTTTTAATATTTTTTGGAATTTTCTTAGTTTTTTTAATTCTCGTTTAGTTTATAGTTTTTTGTATATATACATGAAAGTTTGTAATCATATTTATAAATTTTTTTTATGTCTTTAAGACAAAAATATATTTGGTAAAGTTTGAAAAAACATGTTTTTTTTCTTTGTAAAAAAATATGAAATTTTTTTAAACTTTGTTTTTTTTAGAGTAGAAACAGAATAAGCCCGGCACGACTTTTTCCATACGGTTTGGCAGATTAAACCGGTGGCCGGCGCCGATGTGAAATAAAACTTATTCTGTTTTTAAAAGGTGGTGCTTCTTGTTCTGTTCCTGCACTTAATAGTGTCAATTAAAAATTTACTCAAATTTTTTTGGCAAACATTTAATAAATTTTTATTAAAAATTTACTCAATACTATTAAATCGTTTACTGGTGGAAAATTGAGTAATTTTTTACTCAATAGTATTAAAAATTTACTCAAATTTTTTTTTTATTTCTTTCTGTGCGGTTTTAAAATATAAATAAATAATAAAAAATAAATATATAATTACGCGATATCTCGCGAAATTTAACACCTTCAATTTCGCTGTCATTAGCTGTGTGACCATTGATCTAGTACAAGTAAAACTGCATACCATGTTTTTACGAAATTTTAAAGAAACCTATCTAAAGATAAACAAGTAAAAAAGGTAAATTCGGCCTTGCCGAATGTAGTGATACCCTCCACAATTTCAAAAAGATTATTGCAAAAAACATTATTTAAAAGGAATTTACTTTTGACAAAAAATGTTTTTTTTTTTTTTGAAAAAAAATTTCCGCGAAATAAAAAATCCGCGATTTTTGTCTTTTTTTGTCAAAAAATATGTTCGTACTTGCTTAAATACCATTTGGTTCAATTATGTTTACATATGTCAACCAGCAGGCGAATTAAAGCATTTTGTATTTTTAGGTTATGTTGAATGTACTGAAATTTTTGAGGTGTCCTTACATTTTCGTTCATAACTTTTGAACCGCTGAACCGATATCGCTCAAATGCAATACCAAGCTTCTCAGGAGAACTTCTAAAAAATATGTTAAGTTTCAGTCATTTCTGTCCAATATTTTGTCCGTGATCACCATTTCCACAGACAGACGGACAGACGGACATCGCTAGAATGTCTTAGAATCGATCACTGATCAATAATATATATACTTTATGGGGTCCCAGACCGATATTTCGATGAGTTACAAACGGAATGACAAGCTTATATAGACCCTCTATCACTAAGTGGAGGGTATAAAAACGAAAACAAAAGCAGAAAAAAATTAATTTCGCGATTTCTCGCGAACTAAAGAAGATAGGATTTTGGTGTTTACTGTTTTGTGACCTTTAAATAAGTACAATTAAAACTGCATACTCAGTTTTCGAAAATATTTAAAAAAACTTCAATGTCAAAATTTTACAAAATACAAAAACACTAGTTTCGCGTTATCTCGTGAATGCGAGCAGCTACGATTTCGCTGTTAACAGTTTTGTGACATTTAATCTTGTAGAAATCGAACTGCGCTTACACTTTTCGTCGACACTAAAGTTCAACCTAAACATCGCTGAGGCTCACCGTGTATATGAGGCATTCCACACCAAAAGTCCAGCGAGAGAAAATTGCATTTAAACTTTTAATTTCATAACAATTTTGCAATTTGCTTGTATTTCTTTAATTTAACGTTGCGAATGAGTAATATTTATGCAATTAATATTACTCATTCGCAAAAAATTGCTATGAAATTTAAAGTTCAAATGCGATTTTCTCGAAAAAGACGATGAACGTGTTTCTGAATTTTTTTGTGTGGATGGGCGAACATCTAAACTTTAAAAAAAAATTAAAAAAGAAAAAAAAAGTGGCATGTTTTTTAATAAATTGACATTTTTAAAAAATGGAAAATTTCAGAACGGGTTCTATTCAGAAATAGACACATGTTTTTCTGTAGCGGGACATTTGGTGTGGAATGCCTCATATGTAGATTTAATTTCTCGTCAAATATGTACTCAAGGTAATAATAGTGAGAACTCAACTACTAAGTAAACCGCAGATAATGATGGCTCATTACCAGGTAAGGTATCAAGTAATAAGGTCTAATTATATCTCGAAATATTAAGTACGTTTTATAAGGATTTTTCTATAGAAAATGATGCTATTTTGAATTTATTTAAATTATTGTAAATTTAAACAAAATTTTCTTCAACAGTTCATATGCATTTTTCCCAAACTTAATTAAAAATATTTTGTTACATGCCGCCATTTCGTAACGAAAAAGGCATTAAAAAAAATCCCCACACATTTAACTTAAACATATCAAAGTGCTTAAAGGTTCTTACAAAAAGTCAAATGGCTTTTGTTCTTATAAATATTACAATTAAATATTTTTGTTGCTTTTCAACTTACGTATTTTATAAAAGAGTTCCAAAATATCTGCATAAAGAAAAAGAAAAATAAAAGAATTAATTAATTTTTATTTAAACTTTTATGTAAAAAAAAACTTATGAAATCTCAAGTGTTTTTATATGAATTTCAAACAAAAAGATTTTTTTGTTCTTGCTAAAAATATAAATTTAACTTCAAATGGCCTCAGGTTAGGCAGACAATGCATGTTCAAACATAACAACATGCACAGAAATATATTTAAAAAAAAAAACTTCAACAAAATAGCATTTCCTTTGGAAAAATTTACAGTTTTTTTTCTGTTTAAAAAATTATTTAATTTATAAAAAAGAAATCTGTTTTATATGAGGAGTTCCGTCTAAGACTTAAATTTTGAGGTAAAAAGATATGATTTTTGTTTTGATGGCACATCGATGAAAGTTGGCATAAATATTAGAAGCTATTTAAGAATAAGAAATTCGTTCGCGTCAATTAAATCGCGCAAGGGGGTCAAAAGTTATGGCGGTTTTAAGATTTAGCGGTTTTAAAAATCTTAAAAATATTTTAAAGATTTTTTTTCTACACACTTGTTGCATGCGTTATTAAAACATGCCAGGATATATCATTTCTTCTAAAATATATGATATAAATTTAACCCTTTAATGACCAAACGATTAAAAAAAAATATCTAAGTACCTAAAATCGCGATTAATTCGCGGTAAAAGAAAAGTTTCACAATTTTTTATAACATATTTAGGCAATGCGCGTTAGTATTACTAAAAAAAATCACGGAAAATCGTATCATTGTACCAGTAGTTTAAAAAAAATCGGTAATGCTTTTTTATAACAAGAACATTTAATATGGTCCAAAAAATCTATAATCATCAACATTTTTTAACCCGCCTCTGATTTTATGATGACACATCAAGTGGGCTTTCATTTAAAAAAAATTTCATCCGATTTCGTGCAAAGCCTTGGATGTGCCAGATCAAAACAGGTTTAGATAAAATCATCGCGCTTTCCGCTCAGAATGGCTTAAAGTAAAAAGTCAAAAAGCAAATCAGTTCTACTCGTTAAGGCACGTCTTTTGGTGTATTAAAATGAACATGTTGCATTAATTGCTACTAAAAAAAATAGGAAACAGATTTGCAAATTTCGCACAATTTTCAAAAATGCCATAAAATTTTTGCAATTTATTTTTTATAAATCCGCCAGTGATTTTTTTATGTAAACTCACAAAAAACTCTGTTTACGCAAGAGTCCACCAAATTTCGAATGAAACCGCGAATGTGCCTCGCGAAAAACTGGTATTTTAAAAAAATTACTTTTTTTCTATCGAACTTTGATCTGCTGAAACTTCTTAACTATTCGTGGCACATTAACGGGATTAATTCCAAAATATGAAGAGATACAACAGCTACCAACTCTAGTTCAACTTTTTTCATTTTATAGAGGGGGCCGAAATCCCTGATTAAAAACCTCGAAAATTTAAAAACTCTTAATTTTTGGTTTCAAAACTTAACCGTCTTATAACTTCTTACCAAGCGTTGAGGTATCTATCAAACCAACATTAAAATAATCTCTTATATGTACTGACTTTATGTTATGCCGGAAAAGATTGAAATATAAGGAGAACTTAAAAAAAAAAGCGAAAGATGGTAAAAACTATGGATTATTTCAAGCCATTTTTATCGATTTTTCAATTTTAACCCTCTGTAACTTTTACGGATAAAGTGGGGTAATCCTTAAACATTGCTCAGTGATGGTTCAAGGCCTTGTATACGCAACTGCATTTACAGTTTTTCTAAATTCCAAAAACTGCCGGTTTTTTTAAACATTTATTTCAGTTTCACTGAGTTGAAATTTAAAAAAGATTTTGTGATATATTGTTGGACTTTATATTTTATAACTGAAGTTTTTATTTATTTCGGTTTGAGTCCATATTAGTTATTTCTGAGAAATAATTATTTTTGTTGTACAATGAGAAAATCTGAAAAAATCATGGTTGGTTACCGTTACCCTTATTATACCGTTACCGATTCAAAACCCTTTCAAATCGAATACCGTTACCGATACCGCTAAAAATATTTTCAAAATACCGTTACCCTTACCGTTACCGTTATAATTATTAGAAGTTACCGGTATTGTACCGGTATTCAAAATTTTACCTGTTTTAAGGGATTTTAACGAACAAAAAAATAAAATCAAATTGCTAACATAATTTTAAATTTATAATTTGCAAATTATCATAAAATAAATGACAAAAATAATAATCATATCAAATCTATACTGGTTTTTGGGTCTATAAAATATTTTTAGCTTTCAGTTCTATCTTTTTTTCAAATTTTTAACTAAATTAATAATACCGGTACGTACCGGTTTGGTTGGTTCGGTACCGGTACATACCGTTACCGAAACGATTTGAAAACACTTACCGTTACCTTTACCGAAATAAATAAAAATTAGATACCGTTACCGTTACCCTTACCGTTATTCGTTTCGGTAACCAACCTTGGAAAAAATTAATAGACAACACAGGCTAAGTGGAGATGTCGACAGCTTTCGGAAGAAGCCACCCTTCCTTCGTCAGCACTCTTCGATTGTCACTGTAGGTGTGTAAGATTAAAATCAGCTATTTAAACGTGCATTAAGGCGAAAAAGAGGACGAGAATTATATCACATTTCATCACCCATATGTTACGTATAGCACGAACTTAATCAATCTATTTTTAACTTTTTCTAACACAGTTGTAATTTCTTACACTGTAGTAGATTTTCTCAGAGTTGCAACCTTTAGCAGGACTACAGTGACAATCGAAGAGTGCTGACGAAGGAAGGGTGGCTTCTTCCGAAAGCTGTCGACATCTGCACTTAGTCTGTGTAGTCAATTAATTTTTTTAGATTTTCTCATTGTACAACAAAAATAATTATTTCTCAGAAATAATTAATATGGACTCAAACCGAAATAAATAAAAACTTCAGTTAAAAAAGAAATCTTTAAAAAAAATATGTTAAAAATTATTACTTTTGCTGGAGGTTACATTTCTTTACTTACATATAACACAGTACAACACTAAAAAAAGTACGAGGCTCCGGCGATTGATTCTGTAGAGGAGACAAAAAAAAATTTTTTGGCGTTTTGCAAGATCACATCGGATTTTTTTTTTAGAGACGGTTAAAGTTTACCAGCTTTGGTCTATTCTTGCAACATATCGGTATATAAAACTATGTTTTCTTTACATCTGAAGTATAGGCTATGTTTAGCAACTTTGTAGAAAATATAGTGGCAAATATTTTTGTGAAACAATTTAACCCTCTAACTCCCTCTCATAACGGTATTTTTTTGGCTCTATTCTAACAAATTGTAAAAGACACCCCGAAAAAGGGGGTAGGACGGAAATTAAATGTTCTACAAAACTGTTGGCCATAAAATTTTTCTATATACGTCAGAACACACCAAAGCCCAAAACTTAACACAAACACCAAAAACCAGTCAAATTCAAAATTGCCCCTTAAGGGTAAATTTATTTTGTTATTTTTCTAATTATAAATCTTGAATTTGACTATAAAACCATGTGTTTTTTACATCTGATGTTTAGGGTATGTTCAGCAACTTTATAGAAAATATTATGGCAAATATTTTTGTCGAACTTATTAACCGTCCAACTCCTCCATATAACGGTAATTTTTGACTCTATTCTTACAAATCTTATAAAACACACACGAAAACGGCCATAAAATTTTACTATATATGTTAGAACACACCAAAGCCCAAAACTTAACAGAAACACCAAAAACGAGTCAAATTCAAAATTCCCTACTAAGGGTTAATTTTGTTTGTAATTTTTTTAATGCGCAATCTTGAACTTGACTCTTTTTTGGTGTTTCTGTTAATTTTTTGCCTTTGGTGTGGTCTGACGTATACAGTAAAATTTTATCGGAAACATTTTTGTAGAACATTTTATCACCGCCCTTGCCCTTTTTCGGGGTGCCTTTTGCGATTTGTTAGAATATATAGCCAAAAAATACCGTTATGAGAGGGAGTTAGAGGATTAATATGATACACAAAAGACTTTGCCATAATATTTTCTTCAAAGTTGCAAATGTAAAGAAAACTTATGGTGTTTCTTTTCTGGCAAAAATGTGCCTTTTTTTTGCATTTCGCCCTAAAAATTATGTTTTTGTGTTCTTTTCTAAGAAATGTCAACCCTTATAAAGAATATTGTGTTCTTTTCTAAAAATGTCTGCCCTATAAAGTGCAAAAAAGTTGCACTTTTTACCCCGTAAAAAATCAGGGGGTTGAAATTGCCTTATACAACAGCTAACTTTTTCTGTGTTGTTTTCTCAAAATAGCTGTTAAAAAATACAGGGCAGAGTATTTCAGGATGTTGTGTTCTATTCCAGTCAAATAAAATGCAAATTTTTGAAGGTGTGAGTTAAACATTTTAAAAATGTATACCCTAAAAAGGCAAACATTTTTTTTCAGAAAAGAAATCACCATTAGTTTTATATACTGATATGCTTTACCGCTTCTAAAATAAAATTTCGATGTGATCTTTTACAACGTGTGTATCTTTTTTTTTGACTTCTCTAACAGAATCGATCTTCGGAACGCCATAAATTTGCCAAAAGTTTAAAATTGTTTGTACATTGTAATTTGTCTTAAAAAAGAAAAAAATAAGCGTATTTTTTTTTAACTGTTGTTTTTGTTTAAACCCCCCTTAACTAAAAATTTTCTAAACTCGTTAAGAATCTGCAAAAAAAGTATTCCTTTAAACTTACCCAGTGTGGTAGTTTAATTATTTTTTTTTAATTAATTAAATTAATTATTTTTAGAATATCAATCATCACATACATATGAGGCATTCCACACCAAATGTCCCCCGTATTCAGAAATTCACGCTTCTCGTGAATTTCTGAATAGGTTGTATGAATAGCCCTATATGTAACTAAGCATTTTTGGTTTTCAATTTTTAAAAAACTGGGCTTAGGAGGCGTGGTCAAATATCTGAAAAATGGTAAAATTTGTGTCGAGTTGCCTTGTTTTATTATTTTTCAAATTAAAGCGGAATGCATCACAGTCTCAAAAATTTAGATTCTTGTATAGTTTTTTATGGGTTATCGATTCTTTTTTTTTTGAAAATTTTCATATTTCATAATAATTTAGTAATTTGCTTGTATTTTCTTGTTTCAAAATAGCGTATGAGTAATATTTACGCAAATATTTAATACTCATTCGCTACGTTAAAACAAGAAAATATAACACTCAAAATAAATTTGTCCAATCAGCAGAAAAATCTGTTGAAAATACACCCATTTTGAGACGCGGATTATAATAAAAAAATCTTTTGAAACTTGTCATTCCAAGGGTGGTTTTGAATTTTTTATTGTTACAGTTGCGTGCATGAACGGCAAACTTCTCTTCTTGAAAAGCAGCAACAAACAAAAAATTATCTTTTGTGTATGATTTTTTTTGGTTGTTCTGCAAAATTTCTGTTGTTTTCAGAAATAGAATAGCAGAGAATTCTGCCAAAATATTCATTTCAGCAGAAAAATCTGCTAAAAACTTGTTATTCTTAATTGAAAGTTATTTTACAGATTTTTTGACAGAGGTTTTTTTAGACCTGACTAAAAATAAATATACAGTTACATATATATAATTTGAAATTGAGACATATATAATTTAATATGGCCCAACACTAGACTGGCATTTTTTTTCTCAACTTTCGATTTTCCCAAGTGTCCGGCCAAATTTTTGTTGTCCAAGGTCTAAAACTCAGTGGTACAAAATTTGAGGTCAATCGGATTAAATTAACCCGTGGCGCCCGGCGGTCAAAGTTTTGGATTTTTGAAAAATTAAAAAAAAAAAAAAAATTTCTTTCGACACATCATATTTGTTAATTTTGATGCGGTGAGCACGAATATAAAAAAAAAATTAAATCGGTCGAACGGTTTTCGAGATATCGCCATTTGAAATTTGCAAAAAATGGCGGTTTTTTCCTACGTTCAAGAAATTTTTTAAAAAACATCAAATTTTTTCCCCCCCTCGGCCATTTCATAGAGCTTAAGACAATCTTTCATTTAAATCTAATTTGAGCCAAATCCGATCATTTTATCCAGTGGCGCCCTTCGGTCAAAGTTTTGGATTTTTGAAAAATTTCCACCAAAAAAAATTAGATTTTTTAAAAATTAAAAAAAAAAAATGTTTTTGATACATTATTTTAATTAATTTCGGCATGCTGAAAACGAATGTCATAAAATTTCTTGAATCGGTCTAACGGTTTTCGAGATATCCCCATTTGAAATTTTCCAAAAAATGCCCAAAATGGTGGTTTTTTCCTACGTTCAAGAAATTTTTTAAAAAACATCCCAATTTTTTTTCCTCGGCCATTTTATAGAGCTTAAGACAATCTTTCATTTAAATCTAATTTGAGCCAAATCCGCTCATTTTATCCCGTGGCGTCCTTCGGTCAAAGTTTTGGATTTTTGGTGGACATTTTTAAAAAATCCAAAACTTTTTTTTTTATCTCATAATTCAAATTTATCCCAATTTTTTTCAGGAAATGCAAAAAAAAATTGCCAAAAAAAATATTTAAAAAAATCTTTGTTAGTAAATTTTTACTTAAAAACGCAAAAAATTTGCCAAAAATATTTTTTATCCAGGACTTATAAAATTATACAAAACTTTTTCAGGACTTTTCCAAAATTTGACAACAATTTTTTTTTGTTTAAATCATTTTTAATGAAATTCTTAACTCCAAACGCAAAAATTATTTGCGTCTGAAAATTTTAAAAAGTTTTCTCGGGATTCGGCACCATATATGGGGGCATTCCACATCAAATGTCTCGCTACAGAAAAACATGTGTCCCGTAAATTTCTGAATAGGTTGTTTGGATAGCCCTATATGGAACTAAGAAAATTGCGTTTTTGGTTTTTCTAATTTTCAAAAACTGGGCTTAGAAGGCGTGGTCAAATATTGAAAAAATGGTCAAATTTGTAGCGAGTTGCCTTGATTAAATATTCATCACATTAAAACGGAATGCACCACAATCTTAAAAATTTATATTCTTATATAGTTTTGTATGGGCTATCGAATAAACGTTTTTTCTTTGGAAGATTTTCAGAACCCGTTCTGAAATTTTCAATTTTTTAAAAAAGTCAATTTATTAAAAATCCGGCCACTTTTTTTTTCTTTTTTTTAAAGTTTAGATGTTTGTCCATCCACACGAAAAAAATCAGAAAAATATTTTTCGTTTTTTTCGAGAAAATCGCATTTGAATTTTAAGTTTCATAACAATTTTGTAACGAATGAGTAATATTAACGAATGAGTAATATTAATTGAATGAATATTACTCATTCGCAACGTCAATACAAGAAAATACAAGAAAATTTCAAAATTGTTATGAAATTTAAAATTCAAATGCGATTTTCTCGAAAAAAACGAAAAATGTTTTTCTGATTTTTTTTGTGTGGATGGACAAACATTTAAACTTAAAAAAAAAAATTAAAAAAAAGAATAAAAAGTGGCCGGATTTTTGATAAATTGACTTTTTTAGAAAATGGAAAATTTCATAACGGGTTCTGAAAATTTTAAAAAGTAAAAAAATTTATTCGATAGCCCATACAAAACAATATAAGAATGTAAATTTTTAAGATTGTGGTGCATTCCGTTTTAATGTGATAAATATTTAATCAAGGCAACTCGCCACAAATTTTACCATTTTTCCAATATTTGGCCACGCCTCCTAAGCCCAGTTTTTGAAAAATTTAAAAACCAAAAACTCAATTTTCTTAGATCCATATAGGGCTATCCATACAAGCTATTCAGAAGTTTACGGTACACTTGTTTTTTTTTCGCTGGACATTTGGTGTGGAATGCCTCATATATATGTATATCTCATCTTGTATGAGGTCAGACATGGAGTTGTATATCATATATTTAGTTATCTAAACTTATATGAGGTCATTCATGGAGTCATATAAAATATTATATGCAATATCTAATTTAATAAAGCTTTATATAGTGTATGTGGAGCAACACATAATTCGATATCCTTTTATATGGCATCATATTAAATTTTGGGTGTAAAACGTAATACAAGATACATTTAAATATAATTATGTAAAGTACTGTGTATGGCCATATATAAATATATTAAATAATATGTTACTATATCTAAACTTTTTTAGTCGGGGAGTAAAGCATATTACAAAATTGTTATGAAATTTAATATTCAAATGCGATTTTCTCGAAAAAAAAAAAACGAAAAACACATGTCTTAATTTTTTTTGTGTGGATAGACAAAATATAGATAGAAAACCAAAAGTGGCCGGATTTTTTATACATTGACTTTTTTAAAAAATGGAAAATTTCAGAACGGGTTCTGAAAATTTTCAAAAAAAAAAAAAAAAAAATTAATCGATAGCCCAAAATTATACAAGAATGTAAATTTTTGAGATTGTGGTGCATTCCGTTTTAATTTGATAAATATTTAAACAAGGCAACTTTACACAAATTTTACCATTTTTCCAATATTTGACCACGGAAACCAGTGACCAGTTTTTGAAAAATTGTAAAACCAAAATCGCAATTTTCTTAGATCAATATAGGGCTATCCATACAACCTATTCCGAAATTTACGGTACACAAGTTTGTTTTCCGCTGGACATTTGGTGTGGAACGCCTCCTATATCTCCACCATAAAAGTTTAACATTTCAAATTGTGTAAAATCGAATTTGAAAAGTTTTAAATACGATTAGATTTTGTAATTTATCCATTTTATATTTTATATACAAATGTATAACACAAACAGTAAGATTTGGCAGTGCCGAATGCTAAACACACTACAACAATTTAAAAAAAAAAATTAAAAACTCATATTTTAAATAAATTTATTCTAGCTCGAGGTCATTATTTTCTTTTTAGGAAAATTATGTTTTAGTTCTAAATTTATTTGTTTTGGTCATTTTCGCAAAACTTAGTCGACATGTGTTTTGGGAATTTGTCAGATTCCATTGTCAAGACTATTTAGCAAATATAAAAAAGAATACCATAGTTGTTTAGTAAAGGAAAATTAATTAGTTAGTGTTTATTTTTCTGTAATTACAGATCCAGCTCGGGCTCTAATTATATTTGTTATATGGGTTCAAGTTGAAAAAATGCAGAAAAAAAATGTAATTTCTAAAAATTATAGACATTTTTGGTATTCCCATACCGGTTTCAAACGCTCCAGTTAGTGTTATCATCGGTGACAGGACATAATCCCCACGGACATTACCCCCATAACGGAAATGGGGATTATGACCGAATTCATTTCGGTCATAATCCCCATAATAGTTGTGGGGACTATGACCGTTTCCAAAACGGTCACAATCCCAATGGGGATTATGTCCGTTCCTTGTTGGGATTACGACCGAACTTTTTTCGGTCATAACCCCCATTTACATTATGGGGAGTAAGTCCAAAGCAATTTTGGTCATAATCCCCGTTTTCTGCGGAGAGGGTGGGTTTAATGCATGGAGTTTGTAATCCCTAAGCCCGGCCGAAGGCCGGCTACGCAGAAAAACTTTTAAGTAAAAAAAATAAAATTCTTTTAATTTTGGGGATTATGACCAACTAGTATAGAAGACATAATCCCCATAATGGGGATTATGGCCATTAGTTTCGTGGTCATTATCCCCATAAATCTGGGAATTATGTCCGATTTTTATTGGGATTATGTCCAAATAATTTTCGGTCATAGTCCCCACTACCATTATGGGGATTATGACCGAAATGAATTTGGTCATAATCCCCATAACGGAAATGGGGATTACGTCCGTGGGGATTATGTCATGTCACCGTTATCATCAGTAGGATTTTAAGTGTCGGTTTGTTTGAAATGATTTTTTATATATGTGAATATTTATAGTTTCTACAGAACAAATTTTGACAGTTTCCAACACTACAATTCTATTTCCAGCAATCTCAACCTCACCTTATACCTTCTTACAACTTTTTTGTCTCTTACATTATTTCGCAAGTGTTACCAACATGATCTGGAATTACAGATGAAGGAATTTGCATTTTCTGTTTTGGAGACGTACGTGCCTAATGCCGACATATTTTTTCAGTAATTTTATTAGTGTTTTTTTCCCTGTAAGTACAGATTGAGCTCGGGCTCTAATTATTTTTGTTACAAGGGTTCAAGTTGGAAAAATTCAGAAGAAAAATCGATTTTTTTAAAATTATAGACTTTTCTGATATTCCTCCCATACAGGTTTCAAACACTCCATTTAGTGTTGTCATCAGCAGAATTTAAAATGTCGGTTGGTCTTGTTAATTAGTAAAGGAAAGAAGTCCTCGAGCTAAAATAAACCTACTCAAAATATAATTTTTTAAAGGTCGAATAAAACAAATTTTATTTTTTAATAAAAAACTGTGCTCGAAATTTTACACTTTTTTTTTAACAAGCTGGGCATCCCCAGCAAAAACTTCGCTTACCAAGTAATTAACTTAGGGGGTTAGCAAAAATATGAGTAACTAGTTACCTCCCAATTTCAATGTAAATTTCTTTAACACGGTGATGTCATTGGAGGTAACCACATTTTGCCTTTTTTGGCGCAATGTAATGCTAATGGTAATTAGTAGTATTCAAAGCCATTACCTCGTAAGCGAGGCAGGAAGGGGCACCCATTACCAAGTTTTTGCTGGGTCCTACTATAAATTTAATTCGAGTACGCTGAATTAAATGGTGGTAGCCGTTTTTTCGAAGTTAGCGTCGTATTCGCGATTTAAAATTTTGATGATCAAGTGCAATAAAAACGATATTTTTAAACTTTTGCGATAATTTTTAAATTTAAAACAATTCAAGTCTGTTAAGCTTGCATAACAAACCATAATACCGTGAATGTTTTTCGCGAAAAATCGTTATTTTCTTGAAATAATTGGTTCAATACAAATATTTTTATTTTGATTTGAAATTACTAGTTCATAAACACTAAATCCCATTGTAATATCAGTTTTTTTTTAATGTTAGCGTATGTATTAGCGATATTCGCGACTAATTTTTTTTTATTTTTAAGTAAAAAAAAATATTTTTTTATATGTATTATTTAGACATGTTCTGAATTTTTGTCATCTTAACTCTATTGAATATACAAAAAAATTTTATTCGCGGAATTTTTTTTTCGCGATATTTTTTTCGCGAAATTTTCTTTTCAAATTTTTTTTAATTCTCTTATTAATTTATCAAAATGTGTAGAATACGATACATTGCAGACACAAAATGTTTCGAAAAATTTGTTTTTTTCGCGGATTTTTTTTTTCTTTTTAATATATTTCTATGTGGTTTGAAACTTTTTTCCCCTGAACAGATTTCTTTAATAGGCAAACGGACATCGCTTGATTGTCTTAAAATCGAGCTAGCAACATGAAAATATATAATTAAAACCTTATATTTCAAAGTGTTACACACAGAAAGACAAACAAAATTTAACGCCATTTTTTTATTAAAGAGTACTATAAACTGCAGCAGGTATAATTACATTACACAAACTGTTGGAATGTTTGAAATGAAGCCATGGTAATTTCATTTAAGAGACACTAAAATGAAAATTTGCAGTATGTACGTAGTCCACTTAACTTGTATGTCATGTATTTTGTAAAATAAAATTTAATTTGGGGGGGTGCCAACCAGGAATATAATTCTCATACCCAATCAGGAATATATTTCTCATATAACACCAATTCTTTAGTTTAAACATATACATGTATATATAAATATTTTGCACTTAGCAAAAAAAAAATATTTGCATAAAAACAAGTATGTCAGAAGATGCAGAAAAAAAACAAGAGCTGGTAAAATTTTCATTTAACCCAAACCAGCTGTTTTGAGAAAATTTCCAATTTACATGTCAAATACTATACAAAATGCATATAATCAGTAGTTATGTATATGAACACCATTTCTAATTGAAATTCAGAAATTATCCATTTACAAAATTTTAGTTAAAAACAATTTAAATTTTAACGAAATTAAAACAGGGGAAAAAAAAGTAAGAAAATTAAAGTCGGTCAAGACCGATCATATAATACCCTACACTTGTGTTTCCCGGAAAATGGGTCCCAAATATAAACATGGACCGATTGCATCTATATTTTGTGCAATTTTTAATAGGTGTAAAAAACACTCACAAACCAAATTTGAGTTAAATAGGCCAATAAATAATTTTAGCTGAATATCAGCGAAATTTTTATATGAGGCCTAAGTCCAAAAATGCTCAGATTAGAATCAGATTTGATTAGGTTATTAAAGTACCCGTTAAACACACACAAACAAAATTTTAATAATATATTTTCTGTTTTCAATATATTTGAAAGATTTTTGTGAATATCGGGAAGGTGGTTTATATGGGGGCTACAAGAAGACCTAGTCCGATGCCTTTAAAATTCGGAACGGTTATTGTTAAATACCAACCACATTTACTTGTCGAATTTGGAAAGGTTATCAACTATAATACGGTTGTTAGAGTCGTTTTAGCCAAAATTAAAGCGGACCTTTGTAAGGGGGCTAGGTCTGAACATGGACCGATTTTTGTCCAATTTCAATAGGCTTCGTTTTTGGGCCAAGTAAGGCTTAAGGTTCAAATTTCAGAAAATCGATTGATAATTGCAACATAAATCGTGTTTACAACGGACATCGCTAGAATGACACAAAAAGTTATTCTGAGTCGATCGGTATACTTGAAAGTGGGTGTACGACCAATAACTCGTTTAGTTTCAAACATCAGTCATTACACCCTGTACCATAGAGTGGTACACCATTCTGTGGTACAGGGTATAAAAACGCGCCGAATTTCGATAGACAAATCTGAGGCTGCTGAAGCTTGGCATATATGTTTGTCATTCCCTTGGTCTGTGGTATTGAATTTCAAAAAAAAATCGGTCAAGTCGTGCAAAAGTTACACTGTGCTACAAAAAAAACAAACTCGAATATACTTTTGAAATGAGGTAGTTAAGGTTGTAGTTCTCGTCGAAAAGATCACAAAAATGCCCATCAAACTTGCCAGACACCCTCAAATTTTTAAGTTATTGTCAAAAAACGTTTTTTTTTGGGACTTTGCTCACTAAACCACGTGTAACTTAAAAATTTTTCAACCGATTTTCAAGTTTTTAACTGTTTTCGATAGAAGAAGGATAGGGCTTTTTATGTGTGTGAATTGGTCCATACATATAAGAAAGATATGTATTGATTTTTTCAACAATATCTAATTTTTTTTATATTTTTTGAAAAATTTTTGAGTTTATCGATTTGTTTCTGCTATAGTTCGTTCAACAATATTTATATTTATTAAAGTATTCTTAAAGAAACTTTAGTTGTGAATACGATGAGCTCTATGCAGAAAAAATCGAAAAACATTTGACAGAGTTGTGATCATTTTTCTAAAAAATAAAATTAAGAATTTGCATGAAATTACCGTTCAGACAACCCAGGCAAAAAAAAACCAAAAAAAATAACCGAACATACTGAGAGGTCGCGTATCATTATTTTAAAGGTTTTTGCCCCCCTGAATTCGAATTTGACCTTGAAATTGCGCTATTTCTTAAGTTTTTGATATATCAATTTATATTGAATATCTCTAAAACCTGATGCGGTAGAGCAATTTAAAGGCCACATTCGGATTCAGCTCGCCAAAAAACTTTAAAAATATTGTACATGACTTCTTATGATAATTTTTTTTTTACCTGGGTTATCTGAACGGCGATTTCCAGCAAAATCTTAATTTTCTTTTTTAGAAAAATCATCACAACTCTGACAATTCTTATCTGATTTTTTCAGGATAATGCTCATCGTATTCAGAATTAAATTTTCTTTAAAAAGCAACAAACTTTAGCAGAAAAAAAAATCGATAAACTCAAAAAATTTTCAAAAAATAGCAAAAAAATTAGATATTATAGAAAAAATCAATAGATATCTTTCTTATATGTGTAGACCAATTCACACACATGGAAAGCCCAATCCTTCTTCTATCCAAAACAGTTAAAAAATTTAAAATCTGTTGAAAATTTTTTGAATTATACAAGGTTTAGTGAGAAAAGTCCCAAGAAAACGTTTTTGAACAATAACTCAATAATTTTAGGGTGTTTGGCAAGTTTAATGGGCATTTTTGTGATCTACTCCACCACACCAATAACCTATACCATGTCACATCAGAAGTATTTTTTCACTGTAGCACAGTGTTATTAGCAAAACCGTGAAGCTCAGATTGGTTTCACCTTAAATTCACGTGTTAAAAAACCTTTACGCCATTTTTAAAAACATTTGTAAGTCACAAAAATATTTTACAACGTATTTTTGTTGCTCAAAAATATGTTAACACTAAAAAAATGACACTCGAAAAAATTTTTACACTCAAAAAAAAAATTTTAGTAATTTTTTTTTTATTTTTTTCAAAAATGTTTAAAAAAAAAGTTTTTTACACAAAATAAAATATTTCTAATCAAAATTTTTATTTTTTCACGTTAAAAAAATTACTATCACTTAAAAAGGCATTGTGGAGGGTATTCATAGAATTTAACTTTTCTACTTGTTTTATTTGTCAATAAATATTTTCTGAAACATTTGGAAATGGTGTAGTATAATCTACGTTTACACTCAAACAATTTTGCTAGTAAATTTAGCTAAAATCGATTTATTGAATTGGAATGTGCAATAAAAAAATTAAACCGATTACTTATACAATCCATTTTTTTATTTTACATTGTCCGAAAAGCAATTGACTGTTAGAATAAAAAGTTTTTTCTTTTTTTTTTTAATTATTTTACTTTAAAGCAAAGTACACTCAAAAAAAAAAGTGAACTAAAATCTGAGAAAATTACCTTAATTTTAAGAAAAAGAGGGAATGATTTGGATTTGGAGGGATTTCTTGGTTTTAGTACAAAATTTTCCTAAAAATAGGGAAAACAAAGTTATTTAATTTTAAGCCAATTTTAACTAGAAAATTGGAAAAATTATATTACACTTTAGTTCATTCACATTGTAAAACTAGATTGTGTCTAGACCCTGGACCCATGGGTTCGGACCCCATGGGTCCAGCCCCTGTTAACTGGAGACCCCGTTGGGTCCTTTAAGGTTCCCCATAGATTATGACCCAACACTTGTGTCCGTTTCGGTCGTCCTTGCTTAGTTTTTGAGATACAGTAATAAGGGGTCTGATAGGCTCTTGAGAATCTTAAAAACTGGATAACTCAAAAACTATTCATCGGAGGGCTTTCGAGTATTTTTCGGAAGTATTCTACGAGTCGAGAGCTACAAAAATTTCTTTGGAACTTTTCTCGTGTTGGCAGTATTTACCTAGATATGTGCATAAAAAAAATCTAAAATTAGGGTCTTGAAACCCCGACAGATATGCAGAGCTAGGCTATTCCATATTTTTCTTTATGGTCTTTCTTTTGAATATTTCATCCGTTTCGCTCTATCTCGCTTAGTTTTCGAGATATCGCCATTTTGAATTTATAACTAAATTCTAAGAAGTTTTTTACTAAATTCTCAGAAGTTATTAACTAAATTCTAAGAATTTCACTTCCTCAATTTAAAGAAGAGAAATACGATGATGTTTATTTTTAGTAAATTTTAACTAAATTTGAACCAAATTGTTTTTTAAGAAATATGTCTTAAAAACAAAGATACGTTTCTTAGATTTGTGGAAAATTTCTTTGGCAGTAAGAATTTTTTTCCTAATATTTAAAAATTCCATTTAAAGAAAACTATGAACTAATTATAAGTAAATGAACTAAACTTTTTTCCTCATAGTTAAGAAAATTTCTCATTTTTTAGTTAAATTTAACTAAATTTTAGGAAAATTCATGATAAATTTTCAAAGAAATTTTTTCCTTAATTTTAGTTATGTCTTTTTTTTCAGTGTACTCTGTTTTTTACGGTAAAAAATTCACTTAAACTTTAAACGCCTTAAAGCCCGATAAAACATTTGAAAATCAACAACTTTTGACAATTATAAGAAAGAAACGATAATAACAAAACTGAAATGTCACTTTTTCAAGGCAATTTAAATTGTCTTGTACAAAAAAAAAATGCGTGAAAACTTTTTTTTTAACAATTTTCCTATAATTCCTCGTGTTGCCAAATTTTTTTTTTTTATATGGAGTTTGACAGATTTTTTCACGTGAAATCGAACAGAGTACTAAGCTTAAGAGCCAATTATTCTAGAAATCTGTTTTCAAGAATCCTGGTTATTTACTTCCTAAAACAACTTTTTTTGCAGTGTAAATAAATTTCAATTTCTTATTAAATAAATCCAATTTACTTTTAAAAAATATGCAAAGGATTTCTTTTTGCTTTCAGAGAAATGAAAAATACAAATTTAATATTAACTTTACATAAATATTAGGTATTCCAAAAAGTGGGTTAAAAGAGGAGTGATTAAGATTAAATACACTGAGCAACAGTGAATTTATTCTTTTTATGCGCCCTAGTAAATATTTTTAGTTTCGTCAAGATGATATAAATTACCATTAAACTTCAAAATTTCCTTCCCTTTAGCCTTACATAGAGCTTGAGACAATCACTAATTTAAACTTAATATGAAATCAATCCGATGATTTTAACCCTAGACGCCCTTCGATCAAAGTTTTGAACTTTTGGAAAATTTCTAAAAAAATTTTGGATTTTTGAAATATTAAAAAAAATAAATAAAAGAAAAAATTCTTGCTTTATTATTCTTATTAATTTTGGCATACTGAATACGAATATAAAAAAATCTCTGAAAGCGTTCTAGCAGCTTTCGAAATATCGCCATTTAAAATCTGCCAAAAAAGTTTCCAAAATGGCGGTTTTTCCTACACTCAAAATAATACCTAATGTATTATACACTCAAAAAAAAAAAAACTGTATAGTTAGCAAAAAATTTAGTTAAATTTAACTAAAAAACACCTGAATTTGAACCTACTAAATTTCTAGTTAATTTAACTAAAAATATTTAGTTAACTTTTCGTAGAATGAATGTAGCAAAAAAACCGTAATTTTAACTAAAAATTCAGCTGAAAATTTCGTAAAATTTTTTATTAGTTGAATTCAGCTAAACTTTTTGTAAAAAATTTTAAGTTTGTTAAATATTGGTTTTAAACACTAACACTTCACTTATTTTTTCTTTTTTTTTTTACTGCATTAAGTTGAGCTTAAGTAGGACTTATGAGATTTGCATAGGAGGTTACACAAGAAATGTTTAAAATTTTTCACTTGACAAAAATGTTACAAAAAATCAGCAAATTAATTAGTAAAACTTCGTAAACTCAGTTTTAAAGTCAACAAAAAAAAATTAATTCAAAATTTGTACAAAACTAGTATTTTCGTAAATTGAACTAAACTAAAAAAAGTATTTACTTAAAACGCTGATTTTAACTAAAAATTTGCTAAAAAGCCAGTAAACTCGAGTTTACAAAAAAAAGTTTGTTAACTTTACAGTTTTATTTTTTTTTGAGTGTAGATTTACTAATTTTTTTTTTGCTAATGCTGGTTACCTAACTTTTAGCAAATTTTTAGTTGAGATTAGCATATTAGCAAAAATATCTTATAAACTTCATTTAGCGCATAAGCAATTTGAAACAAAATTTGAACAATTTTTTTTTTTGCTAAATTCCACCTAAAAGTGTTAAAATCAATCATATGGGAAACTTAGTGTTAAAAAAAATATATATGGGGCATTCCATGTGAAATCGGTTTTTTAGATTTTCCCAATTTGTTTACAGTTTTTAGTACCTTCGAAAACTCCTTCGTGGTAAATTTTCCAATTTTTTAAATGACCCGTTCAAAAGATATCGAATTTTTAAAAATTGGTAGTTTGTTCCTTTACTCAAACTTCTTTTAATCATAACTTCTTCAATAATGGTCCAAATTTCAATTTTTTTTAAATTTTTTTGTTTTTTTAAGTACTTTCTAAAAAAAAATCCCAAAAAATTTTGAAAAGCGCTCTAGTATGCGATTTTTAAGTTTTAAAATTTAAATCTCATTTTTGAAAATGTTTGTACTATTCGATTTTTTTTTAAATTTTTTTGTGTAAAACTTCTATCAATTCTACAAATTTTTTGCCCAGGAAGATCGTGGGATAACGATTATTACTATTTTTTTAAATTTTTTTAAAAAATTTTATTGTAATTTTCCAATCTTAAAATCATTTCTACTGCTCCAATGGTGCGTCATAGAGGGGTCCTTTATAAGATCGACCCCCATTAATTTTTACGCCTTAACATTTCTTTGGAACAAACTAATTTCCTATCTCCATTTTCTAAGGGGGCTCCCACACAAAACGACATTTTTTAAAATTTTTTCCAACCACTCTAACTGCCCTAATAGTGCCCTTAGAGCAACAAAATGTATGACCGACCCACAATATTTTTTTAGTCCAAACAATTGAACACACCTACCCTCTATCTTTAACTGTTAAGGCGGTCCCCATACAATTTTTTTTATTTTTTGTAAATTTGTTTTATTTAATCAGCTTCTTCCGGTCCAATGGTGCGTCCGAGAGGGGTCATTACTGAAACCGACCCCCATTTATTTTTACCCTTCAACATTTTTTCAAAACATACCTACGCCCTATCACCACTCCCTAAGTAGGCTCCCATACAAAATTACATTTTTATAAAATTTGCTCCAACTGTTATTTGTATGGGAGCCTACTTAGGGAGTGGAGATAGGGCGTAGGTATGTTTTGAAAAAATGTTGTAGGATAAAAATAAATGGGGGTCGGTCTCACTAATGACTCCTCTCGGACGCACCATTGGACCGGTAGAAGCTTATTAAATAAAACAAATTTACAAAAGATAAAAATAAAATGTATGGGGACCACCTTAACAGTTAAAGATAGAGGATAGGTGTGTCCAGAGAAAATGTTTGGACTAAAAAAATATTGTGGGTCGGTCATACATTTTGTTGCTCTAAGGGCACTATTAGGGCAGTTAGAGCGGTTGGAACAAATTTGAAAAAATTTCGTTTTGTGTGGGAGCCCCCTTAGAAATTGGAGATAGGGTATTAGTTTGTTCCAAAGAAATATTAAGACGTAAAAATTAATGGGGGTCGGTCTTATAAAGGACCCCTCTATGACGCACCATTGGAGCAGTATAAATGATTTTAAGATTGGAAAATTACAATAAAATTTTTTAAAATATTTTTATAAAATAGTAATAATCGCTATCCCACTATCTTCCTGGGCAAAAAATTTGTAGAATTGATAGAAGTTTTACACAAACAAATTTAAAAAAAATCGAAGAGTACAAACATTTTCAAAAATGAAATTTAAATTTTAAAACTTAAAAATCGCATATTTTAGAAAGTACGTAAAAAAACAAAAATTTTGAAAAAAAAAAATTTGAAATTTGGACCATTATTGAAGAAGTAATGATTAAAAGAAGTTTGAGTAAAGGAACAAACTACCAATTTTTAAAAATTCGATTTCTTTTGAACAGGTCATCAAAAAAATCTGAAAATTTACCACGAAGGAGTTTTCGAAGGATATTAAAAACTGTAAACAAATTGGGAAAATCTAAAAAAAAAGTTTTTCAAAGTGTCCGATTTCACATGGAATGCCCCATATATATATTCAATGGTACAACTTGCATGTACCTCCGTTTACAAATAACATTATGCGTGGGAAAATGATTTGAAGCGTAAATAGCAATAATTGTTGTTGGCTGTTTTAAATTAATATATAGGTACAGTCTAGCACAGATAACTGAAAATGGCAAAAAACTCAAGCTTTTATTCGTGCTTCGGATATTTCGCTGCACTTTTCATGTAGTATAGGGTTTTTATATTTGCTAAATAGTCTTGGCAGTGGAATCTGACAAATTCTGATACACGTGTTTAAGTTTAAAACAGAAAAATAATTTTCTTGAAAATTATTCTATAAGAATATCATAGTTTAAATTAGTAAAGGAAATATGACCTCGAGCTAGAATAAACCTATATAAAATACCGATTAATTTTTATTAAAAAAATAAAAATTATTTTATTAGACCTTTAAAATATTATATTTTGAGTAGGTTTATTCTAGCTCGAGGTCATCATTTGCTTTACTAATTAAAACTATGATATTTTCATAGAATAATTTTTAAGAAAATTATTTTTCTGTTTTTAATTTATTTATGCTGGTCATTTTTTTTCCAAGACTTAATCGACCCACGTGTTTCGGAATTTGTCAGATCCCATTGTCAAGATTATTTAGCCCTAATAAAAACCCTATACTACAAGTAGCAAAGTGGTTTTAAAGACAAATCGTTAATGATCTAACTAAAATATTATTAGTAAAGCAAATAATAAGTCTTGCAAAAAAATTACCAACATTAATTTAAAGCAGAAAAATAATTTTCTTGAAAATTATTCTATGAGAATATCATAGTTTTAATTAGTAAAGGAAATAATGACCTCGAGCTAGATTAAACCTACTCAAACTACAATATTTTAAAAGTCGAATAAAAATAATTTTATTTTTTTAATAAAATTTTATCAGAATTTGGATAAAAATTTATTAAAGTTATACAATTGATCCGTATTGCAGTTATCCGTCTATGACTGTTTAACTTTTTACATATTTAAAGAACAGTAAGTAGGAAACTACTTGTATAAAAATACTTGAAAATAAAGTAAATAACAAGTAGGAAAGTTAAATTCGACTTTGCCGAATCGATGAATACCCTGCACAATGCTTTTTTAAAGGATAGTACATTTTTAACGTGAAAAAAATAACAATTTGGATTAGAAAGATTTTATTTTGAGTAAAAAACTCTTTTTTGTCATTTAAAAAACAAATAAAAATTGCTATTTTTTTTTAAGTGTAAAACTTTTTTCGAGTGTAATGTTTTTTTACTGTAAAAATATTTCTGAGTGAATGCACGTACGTATGTACACAAAATATTGACATTTTTGTAAAACAAAACTAAATTTTTCTTTGAGTGTAAAAATTTTTGTGAGTGTAAAGTTTTTTTCGAGTGTAATTTTTAGGTCACGAATGCTTTTAAAACTAAACAAGTTTAAAAAGCATTGCCTTAAAACTAAACAAGTTTGAAAAGCATTGCTAAGTTACCACCAATGCTTTTAAAACTTATTTACCACGTTGCATTTAAAATGAAGAAAATCTGAAATTCGGGGTTTTGCTTAAAACTTTTGAACCACTGGACCGATTGAGCTGAAATTCAATATCAAACAGACCTGAGAAACGGCAAAGATGCACGCCCCGTTGTCTTTCGAAAGTTATCGTGTTTTTTATCTCGTAAATTCGCGAAACCCCTCGCCGAAATTTACTCTTTTGCTCATAACTTTTGAACCACTGCACAGAGGGCCAGACAGATCGATTTCCGGCCAAAAGTCCTTATTTGTAAATTCTCAAAAAAATGTTTACCAGTTTGTTGGGCATATATAGAAGAAGGTTTTCTGAACTTATCTCTATGATCCAATTACACCCTTTCCTTTGACAGGTCTTCAAAGTTAAACAAGTTGGTAAAAAAATTTCAAAAGTTGAAATACTTTTTTAATTTTTTTTCCAATTTTCTATTGCTAATGTTTAACTTTTTTTTGAGTGGTTCATCCTTATATATAAGCCTTTGTAACGAAAATAACATGGACAAATATAACTCATCTGCCTGGCAGCAATTCGCGTTTTTTGTGAAAAAAGTTAAAATTTTTTGGCTATTTACCTCTCGCCGAAAAAATCCTCAGCGATCCTCAGTTCGATACAATCGGTCTATATTTTTTTTGATATAGAATGGATCCATATCTTTCGAAAAAAGTTGCCCAAACTTGCTGGAAATGATAAATGGCGAAATTACAGCTATTTATGCACTGGTCCGGGATTTGTTGTAAAAAAAAATAATTTAACTCAAAATAATGTTTTACGGCTAGAATAGTTTTTTATCGTCAGAGAGTGCCTTAAGTGCAGGAAAAAAATTATCTACATTTCTAGTTTTTTTGAAGAATTATGGAAAATATCAGTTACACCATTTCCAATTAAATTCAAAGATTTTTTATTGAATTTCCAAAATAAAGAAAAAAAAGTGAATAATTTGTCGTCACCATTACCAAAAGCTTTTCTGAAACTAAGTAAGTCATTTACACCATTTCCATATTTATATCAAAAATAAAAAAAATATATATGGGCTGTTTCACGTCAACGGGAGACCCCCCCGCCCCCAAAATTCTATTTGTCGTAGAGAGTTGTATTATGGCTTAAAATTTAGCCAATGATCTCTACTTTTGAAAGCTGAGTGGCGGAAGTTGAACCCAATGGTAAGTGAGCCAATATGGCGGCGCGAATCGGGATACCCCGATCGGGATATGCTGGAAACTAATGAAGGAGTTATCGGATTTTTCTGAAATTTGTTATCAGGGGGTATATTGGGACGCTAATTTCGAATTTTCATTCAGATTTCAAAAATTCAAAATGGCGGATCCAATATGGCGGATGATTTTTTCGAGGTTTTCGCATTCAAATAAAACTCGGTTCCCGGGTGTATTATGGGTCACTAAACACGATTCTGAATTTAGATTTCCAAAATTCAAAATGGCGGATCCAATATGGCGTTTATTTTTTTGTTTTATTGTTTCGATTTCCTTGAAACTTGTTATCTGGGGGCTATTTGAGACGCTGATTTCGAATTTTTATTCAGATTTCAAAAATTCAAAATGGCGGACTCAATATGGCGGATGGTTTTTTTTAAGTTGTCGCATTCAAATAAAACTCGGTTCTTGGATGTATTATGGGTCACTAAGCACGATTCTGAATTTAGATTTCCAAAATTCAAAATGGCGGATCCAATATGACATTATTTTTATTTTTTTTTAATTTCGATTTCCTTGAAACTTGTTATTCCGGGGTTATTTGGGACGCTGATTCCGAATTTTTATTCAGATTTCAAAAAATCAAAATGGCGGATCCAACATGGCAGATTATTTTTTTTTAATCCCGGGTGTCGAGTTTAACTTAAATGCGACAATTTAAAAAAAAAATCATCTGCCATATTGGATACGCCATTTTGAATTATTGAATTCTGAATAAAAATTCGGAATCAGCGTCCCAAATAACCTTGGAATAACAAGTTTCAAGGAAATCAAAATTAATAAAAAAAAAAAATAATGTCATATTGGATCCGCCATTTTGAATTTTGGAAATCTAAATTCAGAATCGTGCTTAGTGACCCATAATACATCCGAGAACCGAGTTTTATTTGAATGCGACAACTTAAAAAAAAAACCATCCGCCATTTTGAATTTTTGAAATCTGAATAAAAATTCGAAATCAGCGTCTCAAACAGCCCCCAGATAACAAGTTTCAAGGAAATCGAAACAATAAAAAAAAATAAACACCATATTGGATCCGCCATTTTGAATTTTGGAAATCTAAATTCAGAATCTTGTTTAGACCCATAATACACCCGGGAACCGAGTTTTATTTGAATGCGAAAACCTCGAAAAAATCATCCGCCATATTGGATCCGCCATTTTGAATTTTTGAAATCTGAATGAAAATTCGAAATTAGCGTCCCAATATACCCCCTGATAACAAATTTCAGAAAAATCCGATAACTCCTTCATTAGTTTCCAGCATATCCCGATCGGGGTATCCCGATTCGCGCCGCCATATTGGCTCACTTACCATTGGGTTCAACTTCCGCCACTCAGCTTTCAAAAGTAGAGATCATTGGCTAAATTTTAAGCCATAATACAACTCTCTACGACCAATAGAATTTTGCGGGCGGGGGGGGGTCTCCCGTTGACGTGAAACAGCCCATATATATAGAAATTATGTGCGTAGATTTAACTTCAGACACTCTTAATACTTTAAAACTAATTTTTAGTTAGATCAGACAAAGTTAAAAAATCTAGCCGCCATATTGTTTCCTCCATATTGAATTTTATCAGTTCGATTTTAAGATAACCGACCCTGAAATTTACTAGGCCACACTTTCAGCTAGCTTCAACAAAGAAAAGGAATGTAACTGTTTTTTAATTACTTGTAACAAACTTTACTAAGTATATTTATTCCGCCATTTTGTTTTTCAAAATTCACGCCAGTAATTCAGATTCAGTAACTCCAAGGCCCCCTTAAAACAAAATTTGAGTTAAATCGGGGAATTATTAAAAAAAATTGTCCGCCATATTGGATGCGCCATTTTAATTTTTTTCGTTTTTAGTTAAATTTTGAAATCAGCGACCCCGAAATACTCTAGAAGCTCATTTTCAGCCGCCGGATACAACAACGATAAAGACTTTTGGCCGGAGTTGGATTCTTCTTTAAACTTTAAGAAGCATATTTAGTCCGCCATTTTGTTTTTCAAAATTCGGAGTAGCAATTCTTATTCAGTAACTCCAAGACCCGCATAAAACAAAATTTGAGTTCAATCGGACAATTTTTTTAAAAAAATTGTCTGCCATATTGGATCCGCCATTTTGATTTTTTTGGTTTTTAGCTAAATTTTGAAATCAGCGACCTCGAATTCCTCTAGAAGCACATTTTCAGACGGATTCAACAACGATAAAGACTTTTGGCCGGAATTGGATCATGCTGGCCCTGTGTGCACTGGACTGATTTGGCTAGATTGCAATACCAACCTGACCAGATAAATGACCAACATAAGTATATGCCAAACTTCAGTAGCCTCTGTGAAGTCTTTCAAAAGTTAGCGTGTTTTCTACGGACAGACAGACGGACAGACGCACGGACATCGCTAGATCGACTTAAAATCCATCGAGGATCATGAATATATATACTTTATGGGGTCCTAGACCAATATTTCGATGTGTTACAAACGGAATGACAAACTTATATATACCCTATATCACTAGAGTGGAGGGTATAAAAATTGTGAAGATTTTTTTATATAAAACTCATAATATCAAATTATATTTTGATAAAATTTCATGAATTCTTTCCTTTTGAATATAGTATTTAACACTTTTTGAATAAAAAACCATGAGCTTTGGACAAATACACATGATTTTACTGCATCATTATTGCGCATTAATCAGCGCTGCAAAGAGTGCTTCAATCTTAACACCTCACATTTTGAATGAAAAAAAATTTAGTACACCTACTTTAGTTTCAGAAAATACAAATTATATTACACAAAATGTCCAATCATATTTTAGAATCTCCAATTATATTTAAAAATGTCCAAATATATTTTAAAAATTTCCAATACAATAGAAAATTTTTGAAAATTTTTTTGGCTATAAATGGTAATATCTGAAATATAAATGGAAGTTTCAAAACATAATTGAAATTTTTTTCAATGTAATTGGATGTCTTAGGCGATATTTCTTCCAAATGCTTGCAGGGACTCAACTGATTTTCAGAATTAGTCAATTGTATTTAAGATTTTCCAATTGTATTCAGAAATAGTCAATTGTATTGCAGATTTTGTAATTTGTATATCAGAAATAGTCAAATGTGCTTCATATTTATTCTGCTTAAATCAGGTCTAACAAGTAAGAGTGTTAAATTCGGCTGTGGCGAATCTTTTATACCCTCCAACATGCAAAAAAATAAAAAAAGGTGCAGGGGCGTTTTCTTTTTTTTTTAAGGGAGGGGGGGGGCAAATTTCCTATCAACATGTGTTTAAAAATGCATTCTTATGCTTTTTGCGCTAAAGAAATACAAGTTTATCAATATTTTAAAAATAAATTTATTCCACGCCCATAAAAGGAGGCGGACCGAAAAAAACGACATTTTCTAATTCTTTGGGTCCAAATGCAGGACTTTGAACTTCATGTAGCATAAAAATGTTGCATTTGTTAAACAAAAACACAAAAAATCATGTAAAAAAATGGATTTTTTTCAGAGGTTTGTTCAGTTCTTTAAGGGGGAACTTTTTTCCCCCTGGTCCGATTTTGCTCATTTACGAACTTAACCTGCCTATTAACATAAGACATATTCGTGCCAAATGTCGGGAGTCTAGCTCTTTTATTTTGGACTGCATCGTGTTAACTACAGACGGGCAGACGGACAGACGGACGGACGGACATCGGTAGAATGTCTTAAAATCGATCACTGATCAAAAATATATATACTTTATGGGGTCCTAGGCCGATATTTTGATGCGTTACACACGGACTGACAAAGTGAGTATACCCCATACTGTAGTTGGAGGGTATAAAAAGACACATGAATTCACTGCATCTTTATAGCGATTTTTCAGCGCTCTAAAGAGATGTGAATTTAGAGCATCTTAAGAGCGCTTTTTCGGTGTATTCAACTAGCGCTCTAAAGTGTGCCATCGCCTTAGAGAATCATGCATGAATGCAGCAGGTTTGGATGCGCTCCTTGACTCGAGTTTTCTTTCCAAAAGCTGCTGCCAGTCCAGAAAAATTTCTGCTGGGATGTAATACTTAAAGTATTCCGAATTATGAATTATAACGTAAAAGAACTCAAATGATGGGTAGGGAAAACACAATAAACCATTTTGGATTAAAAATTCTCAGAATCTGAGGTAGAAAAAATGCGTGATGTTTTATAGCTTTTTGTACTGCACAGAAAAAAATAAAAAAAATATTTAATTAAAAAATTCGTAGATTTAATTAAAAAATTAATTAAATCCGGACCAATCACTAAAATGCGCAAATAAATTAAAAATATTTGTATGTCGTTAATTAAAAATAAATGGATATTTATTTAATTAAAAACTTAATACTATAAATTAAAAAATTTAATTAAAATTTAAAAAAAAAAATAAATAATTAAAATTTTATATATTACTATAAATTAAAAAAAAAAATAATTAAAAATATTATATTAAAAAAAAAATAATTTGTAAAAACATTATTTTTGAATAAAATAGTTTAAAAAAATATTTCTTCAAACTTTACCAAATTTATTTATGTCGTAAAGACATAGTCAGTGAGATGATTTTATAAAGTTGATTATAAACCTTTCATATACATACACATAAAACTATAAACAAAATGAGAATTCAAAAACCTATGTGAAAAATAAAAAAAAATTCAACAAACTTTTTATAATGTATTTATTTTGTATGTAATACAATGCAAGAGAAAAACACACACTCGCACACACACGGAAAACAAAACAAAACAAAAAAAAATAAGTAAAGCTAGAAATTTAATTAAACATTTAATTATATAAATTAAATACTTAATTAATATTAAATTTGAAAACAATTAAAATATTAATTAAAATAAAGTTAAAAATTTAATTAAACAATTAATTATATAAATTAAAAGTTTAATTAATATTAAATTAAAAAACAATTAAAATTTTAATTAAAATAAAATATACGATATTATTTTCTGTGTGGTGAAAAATTAAAAAAAAAAAAAAAAACAAGTGAGTTACCAAGTGTTAAATTTGGCTATGAAGAATATTTTATTTTTAAAAATTTTTTGTGAAAAACTTCTTCTGAAAACAAAATTTCTTACAGTTCTTTTTGTATTTTTGTTAATAAAATGAAATATTTTTTTTTTATGTCAGAAGAAGTACAAAGTCCTGCACTTTCAGTTAGACCTGGGAGATTAATCTTTTTTTTTTTTTTTGGCTGGATAAAAAATTATTCCAAAAAAACACCCTTGGAAATTTTTTTAAAGTTTTGTATAAAATATCCCGCACTGCCGAATATAAAAATTTCTCTTGTTTTTTTTTTATATATGTAGATAAATATTTGCAGTTGCATTTGTAAAGTTTGCATATATTTTTGTGTTTGGCAGAAAAATATTAAATTTGAGAATTCAGCATGAAAAAATAATAGTAATAATTTAAATTTATATATTTTATTTATATTTTTTTCATATTGACACGCTTTTTTATTGTTTTATCTGTTTTTCTGTTTATACAATTTTGCGTGATTTCATTTCAAAAGAAACATGGAAAATTTATGCATTATTTTTTCCAGAATATTCAAAGTTTTTTATTTTGTACATATTGTGCAATGCACAAAAACTATTTCCTACAGAACACATGTATAATTTATATTGGAAATTGAATTCGGTTTTTATCACTTAATAATTTGTACCAACCATATAGAGATGACAGTGTCTATATGTTTATGTTTGACAATTGTTTATAATAAATATAAATATAGGTCATACCCCGCAAAAAAAGTGCGGAGTACTTCTATTTGGAGTGCTTTAAAACTATAACAAATGTAATGAAATACAACAAAAATAATAAAAAACACAAGAAAACAACACACAAACAGTTTTTTCAACTCCATAAAAAGTTGTTATTCAGCACTTAACTCATTACCTTCCGCGACACTCCCACACAAAAGTAAGTAGATATTCAGTAGATAAGAAGTACTCCGAACTTTCAAACAACTTCCAACTACTTCCACGGAGTAGTTCTTATCTACTGAATATCTACTTACATTTGTATAGAGGTGTCGCGATAGGTAATGAGTTAAGTGCTGAATATCTATGTACACTCAAAATATTACATTAGTAGATTTACTAATTTTTTTTTGCTAATGCTGGTTAGCTAACTTTTAGCAAATTTTTAGTTGAGATTAGCATGTTAGCAAAAATATCTTGTAAACTTCATTTAGCGCATTAGCAATTTTAAACAAAATTTGAACTAATTTTTTTTTGCTAGACTTAAAATTGAGTTGACCAAATGTTTACAAGCTTTTTTGCTAATATTAGCAAAATAAATGGTAAATTTTTTTTTATTTTCAGAAAACTTAAAATGGCGCTATCTCGGAAACTAAACCAGATAGAGCAAAATGGAGGCCATTTTTGGTTCTCGAGCTCTTAGTAGTATCGCCGGCCCTCTTCACATGTGTGGACCCTAATGGGCCCTAACTTTGGATCCAAAAAAGTTAGCATTCCCGAAAATTTTAAAATGCTCATATCTCGGTAAATATTGCCGACACAGCAAAAAGTCCAAATCCATTTTTGTAGCTCTCAGCACGTAGAACAAGACCGCATAATAGTCAAAAGCTCTCCGAGTAATATTTTTGAAGTTATCGAGTTTTTTAATTCTCAAGACCCCAGTGGTCCCCTATAATCACGTATCTCAAAAACTAAGCAAAGTAAAGCGAAACGGACACAAATTTTGGATCAAAAACTATGACGATTTTTAAGGAACCTAACTAGGTCTAGGCCCATCGGGGTCTGGACCTATCGGGTACGAACCCAATGGGGTCCTCAGATGTGTATGAACTAAGTTCAAAAAAAAAATTAGTTAACTAATTATTGGCAAAACATTTTTGCTAACTTTAGCAAAAAAATTGTGGGTTCAAAATCAGCAAATTTTCTTGTAGGTTTACAAGCTTTTTTTGCTAACATTACAGTTTTTTTTTTTTTAGTGTATTCTGGAGTAGAAAAACTGTTTGTGTGTTTTTGTCTTGTGTTTTTTGTTATTTTTGTTGCATTTCATTACATTTGTTATAGTTTTAAAGCACTCCACTGAGAAGTGGTAATGATTTTTTTTGAAGGGTAGGTACATACGTATGTGGGGCAAAACGCGTCAACGGTCCACACCAAAAAACCGATTTAAGTATAATTTTGCCAAAATGTTAGGATAACAGTAGGTAATCTAAAGGTCTTTTTTTTAACTATTTTTACGGCCTTTTCAATGGCATTGGTGGTTTTTTAAAAAAAATATAAATTTGACCTTCAAATTTAAGGTCAAATTATTAAAAAAAAAAATATCTTATAAAATTTGCTCCAACTGTTATTTGTATGGGAGCCTACTTAGGGAGTAGAGATAGGGCGTAGGTATGTTTTAAAAAAATTTTGTAGGGTAAAAATAAATGGGGGTCGGTCTCACTAATGCCCCCTCTCGGACGCACCATTGGACCGGTAGAAGGTGATTAAATAAAACAAATTTACAAAAAATAAAAAAAATTGTATGGGGACCGCCTTAACAATTAGAGATAGAGGGTAGGTGTGTTCAGAGAAAATGTTTGGACTAAAAAAATATTCTGGGTCGGTCATACATTTTGTTGCTCTAAAGGCACTATTAGGGCAGTTAGAGCGGTTGGAGCAAATTTAAAAAAAGGTCGTTTTGTGTGGAAGCCCCCTTAGAAGTTGGAGATAGGGTATTAGCTTGTTTCAAAGAAATGTTAAGACGTAAAACTTCATGGGGGTCGGTCTTATAAAGGACCCCTCTATGACGCACCATTGGAGCAGTAGAAGTGATTTTAAGATTGGAAAATTACTAGAGTCCGACCGAAACCAGTTTTTGAGGCCGAACCGAAACCGAACCGAATATTCGGCCGAAAAAGTAATATTCGGCCGAAACCGAACCGAAACCGAAACTTAAAAAAAATTACCGCCTGGCATGAATAAAATTATTAAAAAGTTGGTAATGATAAATATACAGCACATAATGCTTTTAAACCATAGAAATTGTTGTATTTTTAAAAAAAAATATATTTTTTTAAAAAACTTACAAAAAAAATTGTATATTTCGTTTGTAGATTAGAAGAAAACAATTTTTGAACTGAAACAGTTTTACATTTATTGCACAACCTTGTAACATTTTCTTCAATTGAACTGAAACAAGTGTAATGAAACACAAAATCAAAAAATTCAGCGACTTTTTAACATATTTTTTAAAATACTAAAAAGTTTCGGTTTCGGCTAATATTCGGCCAAAATTTTGCCGAATACCGAATAGAGGCCGAAACCCCATTATTCGGCCGAAACCGAGACCGAAACCGAATATTCGGTCGGACTCTAAAAATTACAATAAAATTTTTTCAAAAAATTTTAAAAATAGTAATAATCGTTATCCCACGATCCTCCTAGGCAAAAAATTTGTAGAATCAATAGAAGTTTTACACAAAAAAATTTCAAAAAAATCTGAAGATTTACCACGAAGGAGTTTTCGAAGGGTAATAAAAACTGTAAACAAATTGGGAAAATCCAAAAAAAAAAAAACGTTTTTCAAAGTGTCCGATTTGACATGGAATGCCTCATATATACTTTATGGGGTCTCAGACCGATATTTCAATGAGTTACAAACGGAATGACAAACTTATATATACCATCTATCACTAAGTGGAGGGTATAAAAAGGTAATCTGAAAAAAAAAAATTTTTTGAAAAATAAATTTCCGTTAAAAAATAATTTTTGGTAAAAAAAAAAATATCCGCGAAAATTTTGTTATTAAAATATGTACTACACTCAAAAAAAAAAGTTTGTAAAATTACAAATAAAAGGTCTTGTAATTCTATTTTACTAATATTTTTGTATTTTTACAAAAATTTTTGTATATTTGATAAAACGAAAACTAAAGTTTGCTTTGTAATTTTACTATTATATGTTGGTAAATTTATTTTACAATTTTTTTAGGTAAATTTACAAAAAGTGTACTAAAAACTTAATAATAAAAAATTTGGAGTTAATCCGATAACTTTAAGTGGACGCGGAAACGACCTGAAGTTTGAATAACGGATTACAAGGGGAAAAAATGATTTTTTACTCATTTTCTCAATTTTTTCGATATTTAAAGTTAAGTTTGAATACAAATGGTTACAGAATTGTGATGTGGAGTACATTACCTTTGTAATAAGGCAATAAAAACTTAAATCGGTTAAAAATCAGCCAAGTTATTACAACTGCCCCAGGCAACTAGCGTGTGGCAGACCACTTGATCAAAGATTTCGAGTTCAATTTTTGAAATTGATTGAAATTATCTACTATAGCAACATTTTTTTATTCTTTTCTTCCCAATGTACTAAGGTGATAGGTATTTTTCATATTGTGTTATGCTAACTTGTTATAAAGTAATGTTAAAAAGGTCTAAATTTTTCAGCCCTGTTTTCAAATCTCCAATTTTAAATTTTAATTTTTTTAGGCAAATAAAATTTAAAAAATCGACCATTGGACCATAGGATTTTGTTAAGCACATATAAGGGAATAAAAATTACAAAAATTGTAGACATTCCTTTTTTCATTCGTCTAGTTTAGCGATTCTAATTCGGCGGATTTCGAGATAATAGTGATTTTGGTAACTTTTTTAGCTTTTATTTAATTATTTTTATTTTTTTTTAACAAACTTCGTATGTTTTCTACCGAATTACTACAGATCAATATAGAATACTTCAATTCCTTTAATCAGGGCAAAATTGAGATATGAAAAATTGACCCAGTTCAAGGTCAAAGGTCAAATTTTAGAAGAATTAGAATTTTTAAAGATTTACAGATTTTTCGAGCGGATATTAATGAAACTCCTAAATGTTATTTTAATAAGATATAAAAATTAATGGCTTATAAAAATTCAGAACATTAACCCTTAAGTGCTGTTGGGGTCTATATGACCCTATGAAATAATATACTTATATTTTCTCCATTAAATAAATAAAATATAGACCCCAATAGCACGTATGGGTTAATTTTCCGAATTTTAATAATAAACCATTTATGTTTAGTCATATTAAAATAACATCAAGGAGTTTCATAAATATCCGCTCAAAAAAATTGTTAATCTTTAAAAGTTCAAATTGTTCTCAAATTTGACCTTTGACCTTTAACTGGGTCAATTTTTCATATCTCAATTTTGCCCTGATTAAAGGAATTGAAGTATTCTATATTATTCTGTAGTATTTCGGTAGAAAACATATGAAGTTGGTTAAAAAAAAAATAAAAAAATTAACTAAAAGCTAAAAAAGTTACCAAAATTACTATTATCTCGAAATCCGCCGAAATAAAATCAGTTTAGCGATTTTATTTCGGCGGATTTCCGAATGAAAAAAGGAATGTCTACAATTTTTGTAATTTTTATTCCCTTATATGTGCTTAACAAAATCCTATGGTCCAAAACAGTAGTTTAACCAAATAATTTGTTAATCTACAATTTATTTTTTCATTTTCTATTTTTTCTTTGTAAAATAACAATCTTTTTCTGTAAGTTTACAATTTTGTTTTGTAAATTTACCAAATTTTTTGTAAATTTACAAAAAAAATGTTCACCTCGAAGTTAATATTTTACAAAAAAAAATTGTAAATTTACATTTTCTTTTGTTAAATCAATTTACAAATTATCCCCGTAACATTACGGGGATTCTTGCTGGTACATATTTTACAAAACCTGTCCCGTAAAATCACGGGATTTTATGTCATTTTACAAACTCTTTTTTTTTGAGTGTAGAGTAAACATAAGTGCTTGAAATGTTAATTCCTTTTGGGGTTATGGGGAAAACTAATGACCTCGAACTAGAATAATATCGTTTTCATTGCATAAAAATGTCAAGCAAATAATTAATTTTTATTATTTTTAATAGAAAATAAAATAACTTCATAATATCGCAAATATTTTGTATGATTTTAAATTACTTTCTTAGTTACGTCCATTTGCATTTTATATAACGATACATATTAACAATACAGGCTGAATAAAAATGAATCGGTTTTATATGTGGAAGTTAAAAAAAAATTCAATATCCTTTTTAATTTTTTTTAATGGAATAAAAATATTATTTGTTCAGAAAACAATAGGATTTATTTATATTACGATGCTGCCATGTGTAAAATAAATTTTTTTGGTTATTTAAATTGTTTGTAATTTCTTTGAAAAAAAAAAATTGATAAAAACAAAATTAAAGTAAAAAAATTAAAACTGGCCTTGCCGATGAGAACATGAGTAGATTTTAGATTAAAACTCTAAAAAAAAAAAAGAAAAAAAAAACAAGAGGGAGGTTAAATTCGGCGGATCTTTGATACCCTCCAAAATGTTAAAAAATTTAAATAAAATAAGTACAAAAGTTAAATTAGGCCTTGCCAAATGTAATGATACCCTTCACAATTTAAACAAGTAGAAAAGTTAAATTCGACTTTGCCGAATCTATGAATACCCTCCACAATCTAAAATAAGATTTTTTGCGAAAAAAAATTCTTTTGAAAAAAAATTGCGGAAAAATTTGTTTGGTGAAAAGAAAAAAAAAATTTGGTGATTTTTTTTTTTTTTTTTTAAATATGTTTGTAATTGTCAAAATACCACTCTGTGTCCAATTCTATTCACATATGCCAACCAGCAGCCAATTTAAAGCATTTTGTATTTTTAGGTTATGTAGAATGTACTAAAATTTTCGAGGTGTTCTTACATTTTCGATCATAACTTCTGAGCAGCTAAACCGATTTCGCTCAAATGCAATACCAAACAACTTAGGACAACAACAAGTGAATATGCTAAGTCTCAGCCATATATGTTTAATACTTTGGCCGTGATCACCATTTCCACAGACGGACAGACAGACGGACATCGCTAGAATGTTTTAGAATCGATCACTGATCAATAATATATATACTTTATGGGATCTCAGACCGATATTTCGATGAGTTACAAACGGAATGACAAACTTATATATACCATCTATCACTAAGAGGAGGGTATATAAAGGTAATCTGAAAAAAAAAAAAAAAATTTTTGAAAAATAAATTTCCGTTAAAAAATAATTTTTGGTACAAAAAAAAAAATATCCGCGAAAATTTTGTTATAAAAATTTGTACTAGTTTAAAAACCATACGTGTGTTACTCTTTTCACATGTGTCAACCAGCAGCCGAATTAAAGAATTTTGTTTTTTAGGTTATGGAGAATGTATCAAAACTTTCAAAGTGTTCCTACATGTTCGCCTATAACTTTTGAACAGCTGAACCGGCATTGCTCTAATGCAATACCAAACTTCTCAAAGCAACAACAAGTTAGTTTACAGTCATACACTCAAAAAAAAAAAAAGTTTGTAAAATTACAAGTAAAAGGTCTTGTAATTCTATTTTACTAATATTTTTGTCTTTTTACAAAAATTGTTGTATATTTAATAAAACTACAACTACAGTTTGCTTTGTTATTTAACTATTGTATGTTGGTAAATTTATTTTACAAATTTTTTGGGTAAATTTACAAAAAAATTAATTATTTTACAAATTAAAAAAATATTACAAGGTGTTTAGTTTTTTTACACAAGAAAACTGTAATTGTACAACAAAATTTTAATTGATGTTATTTAGTCTTTCTACCAAAAAAATGTTTTATTACAGACATTTCTTTTTTAAGATCGTTTAAAAGGTTTTCAGTTTTTTTACACAAAAAAATGTAATTAAACAAAAAAATTTCTAAGTTCAGTTTTTTTTGCGTTTTGGAGTAAAAAATTTATTTAAAAATAATTTTTTATTAATAAAAAATTTCATGAAAAAAAATTTTGGAAATTTTTATAGTTCCGGACACAAACATTTTTCAACTAATTGTAAACTTAAGAAAAAAGATTTTTACACCATTTTTTGGTAATTTGCGTTAAGTAAAATACCACAATTTTTATGTGTTTCTACTATATAATTGTTCTAGTTTTTTTTTTTGTATTTCTACCATTTTTTTTGGTAATTTTACCATATTTTTTTTGTTTTTTTTTTTTTTTTAATTTGACACCTAAAATGTCAATAAAAAGCTGCCAATTATGAAAAATTAAGTTTTTCTTGTTTTAACAGGAACGATTTTTTAAAAATACTAGTGAAAATAATTAAGAATTCAAAAATTTTTTTTTATTTTTTGACTAATTTTTCCTGAAAATATAAGAAATTTCTTGTGTAGCCTCCTTCGCAATTCTCATATGTTCTACTTAAGAAAAACGAAATGTCGAAAAAAATAAAAAAAGTGCAGTGTTATACATTAAAAAGTTTAAATTTACAATACAAATATGTAAATAAACCAAATTTTTTGTAAATTTACAAAACAGATATGAAAATTTAAAAAACAAAATTTTATACTTACGAAAAAAGTTGTAATTTTACAAAAATGAAGTAGAAAATACAAAAACAATATTGTAAATTTACAAATTTTTTGGTTAACCTACTGTTTTTACGGCAAAAAAATAAGAAAAAATGGTATATATGTATACAAAATAATTGTAAATTACCACTTTTTATTGTAAATATATAAGTTTTTGCCATAAAAAACAGTAGTTTAACCAAACAATTTGTAAATTTACAGTTTTGGTTTTTGATTTTCTACTTTATTTTGTAAATTTACAACTTTTTTTTGTAAGTTTACAATTTTTTTTTGTAAATTTACAACTTTTATTGTAAATATACGTGTTTTCAATATTTTTTTCCGGTAAAAACAGTAGTTTGACCAAATAATTTGTTAATCTACAATTAATTTTTTTCATTTTCTATTTTTTCTTAGTAAAATAACAACCTTTTTCTGTAAGTTTACAATTTTGTTTTGTAAATTTACCAAATTTTTTGTAAATTTACAAAAAAAATGTTCACCTCGTAGTTAATATTTAACAAAAAAAAATGTAAATTTACATTTTCTTTTGTTAAATCAATTTACAAATTATCCCCGTAACATTACGGGGATTCTTGCTAGTACATATTTTACAAAACCGGCCCCGTAAAATCACGGGGATTTTATGTCATTTTACAAACTTTTTTTTTTGAGTGTATCTGTATAATATTTTGTACGTGATCGCCATATCAACAGACAGACGGACATCTCTAGAATGTCTTAGAATCGACACTGTGACTTTCTTTTCGATTTTCCTAAGTTTTTAAAAAAAAAAAATTTTAACTTTCAGATTTTTTTGATGACCCGTTCAAAGGTGTTCCCCAACGATCCAAATCAGGGGAACGACAAATATATTTATATGCCACTGGATCGATTTCGCTGGATTGCAATACCAACCTGACCAGGTAAATGCCCAAATATATATGCCAAACTTCAGGAGCCTCCGTAAAGTATTTTAAAAGTTAGCGTGTTTTCAACAGACAGACAATATTTCGAGGTGTAACAAACGGAATGACAAACTTATATATACCCTCTATCACTACAAAAAAAAACATTGTCAAATTAATAGAAAAAGTCTCGTAATCCCATTTTACCAATATTTGACAGTTTTTCTTGATTTTTAACAAATAATTTTCTATCGAACTTTACATTTTTTTTTATAATTTTGCAGTTTTTCTTTTAATTTTAAAAATTTTCAAGATTTAAAAAAAAAAATCTAGTAAATTTACGAAAATTTCTTGTAAATTTTATTTCGCCAAAAAAGTTGTAAATTTTCAATTTTATTGGAAAAAAGCTTGTAAAATTACAAAAAATCTTGTAATTTTTACCAGGAATTCTCGTAAAATAGGAGGTTGCAAAAAATCTAGTAAAATCGCGAAACCTCCTTGTAAGTTTTATCGCGTTAAAAAATTTGTAAATTTACAATTTTTTTTTGGTAAAAAGCTTGACAACAAACTTTTCTTGTAATTTTACAAGATTTTTTTTTTTGAGTTTTAGAAATTAACATGAATCAGCGGAATTAAAAAAAAAAAATTAGAAAATCTTCTTGAAGAAAATATAATGCATTACAAACGAAATGACAAATTGAGTATACCCCCATAGTGTGGTTGGAGGGTATACAATAAGCAATTACATTTTTATACCCTCCAACCACAGTATGGGGGTATACTCACTTTGTCATTCCGTTTGTAAAGCATCGAAATATCGGCCGGGGACCCCATAAAGTATATGGGGCATTCCATGTCAAATCGGACACTTTGAAAATTATTTTTTTAGATTTTCCCAATTTGTTAACAGTTTTTAGTACCCTTCGAAAACTCCTTCGTGGTAAATTTTCAGATTCTATTGATGATCCGTTCAAAAGATATCGAATTTTTAAAAATTGGTAGTTTGTTCCTTTATTCAAATTTCTTTTACTCATAACTTCTTCAATAATGGTCCAAATTTAATTTTTTTTTTTTTCAAAATTTTTGTTTTTTTACGTACTTTTTAAAAAAAAATCATAAAACATTCTTAAAAGCGCTCTAGTAAGCGATTTTTAAGTTTTAAAATTTAAATCTCATTTTTGAAAATGTTTGTACTCTTCGATTTTTTTATTTTTTTTTTGTGTAAAACACCTATCGATTCTACATTTATTTTTACGTTTATTTTTACGTCTTAACATTTCTTTGGAACAAACTAATACCCTATCTCCAATTTCTAAGGGGGCTCCCGCACAAAACGAATTTTTTTTAAAATTTGCTCCAACCGCTCTAACTGCCCTAATAGTGCCCTTAGAGCAAAAAAATTTATGACCGACCCACAATATTTTTTTTGTCCAAACATTTTCTCTGAACACACCTACCCTCTATCTCTAATTGTTAAGGCGGTCCCCATAATTTTTTTTTTATTTTTTTGCAAATTTGTTTTATTTAATCAGCTTCTACCGGTCCAATGGTGCGTCCGAGAGGGGTCATTAGTGAGACCGACCCCCATTTATTTTTACCCGACAACATTTTTTTAAAACATACCTACGCTAGAGCTGCAAAACTATCGATAGTCGTCCCATTCGATATTTTCGATAGTTTGTTTTTAAACTATCGATACTATCGATAGTATCGGATATTTTACAGAATTGTAAGTTTTTGCATAAAATTACGTTGTTTTTCATTAAAACTGGGTACTTCTGGACCCATAAATTATACTTTTTGCTGTTCAATGCCACTCCAGTCAATTTTAACTAACTACGGCGATCTTCCACCGTTCCTTGCTTGTTCTGTCCAGACCTTTTATTTCGCAATAATATTCACACGAGATTACTATCATTGTCTTTATACTTCAAAACGTAAGATTTTTCCAAAATAATATAAAGAATGTACAAATTGTTCACTTTTTGATTAATTTTTCATCAAATGGCAATCTATATGAGGCTAATGTTTTTTCGGCGATAGTATCGCTATCGGGTAAAAACTATCGATAGTCCATTTCAAAAAAAACTATCGATACTATCGATAGTACCATCGATAGTTTTGCAGCTCTAACCTACGCCCTATCTCCACTCCCTAAGTCGGCTCCCATACAATAACAGTTGGAGCAAATTTTATAAAAATGTAATTTTTTATGGTAGCCTACTTAGGGAGTGGAGATAGGGCGTAGGTATATTTTAAAAAAATGTTGTAGGGTAAAAATGGGGGTCGGTCTCAGTAATGACCCTTCTCGGACGCACCATTGGACCGGTAGAAGCTGATTAAAAAAAACAAATTTACAAAAAATAAAAAAAATTGTATGGGGACCGCCTGAACAGTTAAAGATAGAGGGTAGGTGTGTTCAGAGGAAATGTTTGGACTAAAAAAATATTGTGGGTAGGTCATACATTTTGTTGCTCTAAGGGCAATATTAGGGCAGTTAGAGCGGTTGGAGCAAATTTTTAAAAATGTCGTTTTGTGTGGGAGTCCCCTTAGAAATTGGAGATAGGGTATTAGTTTGTTTCAAGGAAATGTTAAGAAGTAAAAATTAATGGGGTCGGTCTTATAAAGGACCCCTCTATGACGCACCATTCGAGCAGTAGAAATGATTTTAAGATTGGAAAATTACAACAAAATTTTTTCAAAAAATTTTAAAAAATAGTAATTATCGTTATCCCACGATCCGCCTGGGCAAAAAATTTGTAGAATCGATAGATGTTTTACACAAAAAAATTTCAAAAAAATCGAAGAGTACAAACATTTTCAAAAATGAGATTTAAACTTAAAAACTTAAAAATCGCATGCTTTAGCGCTTTTAAGAATTTTTTATTATTTTTTTTTAAAAAGTACTTAAAAAAACAAAAATTTTGAAAAAAAAAATTTGAAATTTGGACCATTATCGAAGAAGTTATGAGTAAAAGAAGTTTGAGTAAAGGAACAAACTACCAATTTTTAAGAATTCGATATCTTTTAAACGGATCCTCAAAAAAATCTGAAAATTTACCACGAAAGAGTTTTCGAAGGGTACTAAAAACTGTTAACAAATTGGGAAAATCTAAAAAAAAAAATTTTTCAACGTGTCCGATTTGACATGGAATGTCCCATATATATTATTGATCCATGATCGATTCTAAGACATTCTGTGAATGTCCGTCCGTCTGTCTGTAGATGGCTCGATGCAGTCCAAAATAAAAGAGCTAGCCTCCTGCAATTTGGCATGAATATGTCTGATGGTCCTAGGCAGGTTAAGTTCGTAAATGGACAAAATCGGCCCAGGGGAAATAAAGTTCCCCTTGAAGAACTAAACCAACCTCTGAAAAAATACACTTTTTAAATGTTTTTTTGTATTTTTGTTAAATAAATGAAATATTTGGTATGTAAATCGGGATGGACAGGTGCTCTTAACGTCCCCCACTGACCCCATCACTCCCCTCCCCCCAAAAAAAAACAAACGCACCTGACAATTTTTTTTTTTATTTTTTTTTTACATTTTGGAGGGTATAAAAGACTTGGCACAGCCGAATTTAACACTATCACTTGTTTGTTATTAAAATGTTATCAAAATAACATATTTTACTCAAATTTTTTTTTTCGTTTAAAATTGTTTTTGGGCATTGTGGAGGGTATTTATCAATGCGGCGAAGTCAAATTTTACATTTCCCTTGTTTTTCGAAATGTTTTGGAGGGTGTTATTGTATTCGACTAAATCAAATTTTAGTTTCTCAATTGTTTTATTTTACAAAAAAAAAGTTTGTCATAACAATTTCTATTTGTTTGACGTTATATAAATCTACAATTATTATTTTAATTCTTAGATTTTTTTGTTAATCCAAAATCCCTTAAATAAATTTTTACAAAAGAAATTAAATTTAAATGATTTATATAAAAGTGATAAAAGAGTTCTTAAATTTAACTTTTTTTATTGCTTCAAAAATAAATTATTTGTTATAATTTTTTGTTGTAACATATTGTATGTATTTGCTTTTAAAAACGTGCCTTTGAAGCTTTTTTGCTCAATTGTTTGCAAAATTTAATCTTCTAAATCCTTGCAAAAACACGTTCATTTATGTAACATAAGATTAGTTTTTCAATTGTGCAATAATCAAATGAATTTTAGAAGTAATTAATTTTTTTTTTTTTTTAATTTGTATTGAGTTGAGGGTCGGTTGTACTAGCCTAAAAATAAGTAATTTTTTTAGGCAAGTCCATGGCGCTCAGACTTAAAATAGTCCATTGTAGCGTAAAAATAAATTTATATAAATCCAAGCTGAAGTGACCGGCGTTAACCGGGTCAACAGTATTTTGTTTCATTATCATTTGATCCTTACAGTGTTCGAAAAAAACGGTACGTTATAAAACGTACGGGTTTTTCCAAAGAACACATTCACTAAAATTAGTTTTTAGTGAAACGTTATGCTTGCAAATTGATGAACTCAAACTTTACGATACACTGATAGAAATTTGTACATGACAATAATGAAAATCTACATTAATGTTATGAAAAATGACGTTAAAAAGGAACCTATGTGGGGTTTCATTGAATTAATGAAATAGGTATCATAAAATTTAATTGCAAGAACAAGTTTCATTAAATTAATGAAAGTTGTTCATACAAAATATATATCAATATATTAAATATATATATAATTTTTCATTACTTTAATGAAACAAGTATTTAATTCTTATGAAATATTTCCATTGAATAAATCCTACTTTTTATTTTTGAAATGCAATACTTTCATTGAATAAATGCTACTTTTATTTTTAAAATTAAATATTTGTAAGAAATTGTAAAGATCTTTTTATAGAGTTAAAAATAATAAAAAATGGTTTTCACTTAGTTTTCTCGCAAAAAAATTTACACCAAACTTAAGTTGTAATACCCCAGCAAAAACATGGTAATGAGTTGTGAAAAGTAATCATTACCAAGTACATTATTTATAATGAGTACCCATTACCATTAACATTATTTTAAGCCCAAAAGTAACTACTTTTCAGTAATATGTTATAAAAGCACCTCTAACAATAAGTAATAATATCTTCTTGTACTTGCAGTTTTTAACCTTTACAATTCAATTAACTTAAAAAGTACTTAAAAACTTAATGAAAATTACGGAATTTTTAAGTTTTAGTAAAAACAAGTTAAATTTTAAAAGTTTTAATAAACTAATTATTTTACTTCTTATTGGTAATGGGTTTTTACTGCTTATATGTAATCCGAGGCAGTAACTACTTATTTATCTACTTACTCTTCACTAGTTATTTTTGTCTCACGCCCTTGTTAAAATAATTAGTGTTTCATTCAATAAGTAACTACTTATTAACATCTGTTTCGGATTACAAAACCCATTACTTGTAATGCCAGTTTTTGCTGGGACATAATTAAAACCACGAACCAATATAAAACAGGACGAATTTTGTAAATATAAAATTAATAATTTACTTTTTATTTCAAATTTTTTAAAAAAAAGGTTGAAAAAATCACAAAATAACCAAGTTAAAAAAACACTTTCACATATTTTTTATTTTATCTATTGATTACACTCATTTTTCTCACACAAAATTTTACTATAACATTTACTTTTAATACATAAGTAAAACCACGAAATAACATAAAACAACGCGAGTTTAATAAATACTAAAAATTTATCAGCAACATTTCATTTTAAATTTCGTATAAAAATTCTAAAAAAATCACGCTCTGATCAGCTGTTTTTCACTTTCAAATATTTTTTTTTTTACTCAGGTTTCTCACACAAAATTTTACTATAACCTTAACTTTGAATCATATGTAAAACCACGAAATAATAAAAAACAACGCGCGTTTAATAAATACTTATAATTAATCAATGATATTTCATTTTAAATTTCGTTTAAAAATTCTAAAAAATCACAAACTATTTCGTGCCTCTCTGATCAGCTGTTTTTTTGCGCGTAAACTAACAGACTAAACAGACGCGACACGACAGGTGTCAAAAAACAGCAAATTTTGTAAACAAATCTAATGAATCAAAATTAATGAAAATATTGCACATTATGTATGAAATTTCATTCAGCATTTGAAATATTTCAATGTTGTAATGAAAAAACATTAATGATTTCCATTCATTAGTGATATGAAGCGTTTTTCTATCAGTGTAATGTACTGCATTATAAACAGAAACGCTACATCGTACTGGTTGTGTGTTTTTGAACGATCACAAACAAAATAAAGTACTTTTAGTGTACTGTTTCCGTACACTCAAAAAAAAAAAGTTTGTAAATTTACAAGTAAAAGGTCTTGTAATTCTATTTTACTAATATTTTTGTCTTTTTACAAAAATTGTTGTATATTTAATAAAACGAAAACTACAGTTTGCTTTATAATTTTACTATTATATGTTGGTAAATTTATTTTACAAATTTTTTTAGGTAACTTTACAAAAAAGTGAATTATTTTACAAATTAAAAAAATATTATTTTACAAATTAAAAAAATATTACAAAACCAATATGTAAATAAACCATTTTTTTTGTAAATTTACAAAACAAATATGAAAATTTAAAAAACAAAATTGTATACTTACGAAAAAAGTTGTAATTTTACAAAAATGGAATAGAAAATACAAAAACAATATTGTAAATTTACAAATTTTATGGTTAAACTACTGTTTTTACGGTAAAAAAATAAGGAAAAATGGTACATATACAATAAAAATTGTAAATTTACCACTTTTTATTGTAAATATACAAGTTTTTTGCATAAAAAACAGTAGTTTAACCAAATAATTTGTTAATCTACAATTTATATTTTTCATTTTCTATTTTTCCTTGTAAAATAACAACCTTTTTCTGTAAGTTTACAATTTTGTTTTGTAAATTTACCAAATTTTTTGCAAATTTACAAAAAAAAATGTTCACCTCGAAGATGATATTTTACAAAAAAAATTGTAAATTTACATTTTCTTTTGTTAAATTAATTTACAAATTATCCCCGTAACTTTACGGGGATTCTTGCTAGTACATATTTTACAAAACCTGCCCCGTAAAATCACGGGGATTTTATGTCATTTTACAAACTTTTTTTTTTGAGTGTACTTAGCAGATTTTTTGTTTTAAACTTAAACTGGCGATATCTCGAAAACTAAGCAAGATAGAGCAAAACGACGTCCACACATGTGAAGAGGCCCGGCGATACTATGGAGATTCTAAGAAAAAAATCTGCTAAATACGCAAACAGTACACTAAAAGTACTTTAGTTTGTGTACATAGCACAGTACATAATCGTAAAGATTGTGTTCGTCAAGTCGCAAGCATGACGTTCAGTATTCTGTGCTACAAAAAACATAAAATATACTTTTGAAATGAGGTAGTTAAGGTTGTATGTCTCGTAGAAAAGATCACAGAAATGCCCATCAAACTTGCCAGACACCCTCAAATTTTAAAGTTATTGTCAAAAAATGTTGTTTTTGGACTTTTCTCACTAAACCACGTGTACACTCAAAAAAAAAAAAACTGTAAAGTTAGCAAAAAATTTAGTTAATATTAACTAAAAAAACACCTGATTTTGAACCTACTAAATTTCTAGTTAATTTAACAAAAAATATTTAGTTAACTTTTCGTAGAATGAATGTAGCAAAAAAACCGTAATTTTAACTAAAAATTCAGCTGAAAATTTCGTAACATTTTTTATTAATTGAATTCAGCTAAACTTTTTGTAAAAAATTTTAAGTTTGTTAGATATTGGTTTTAGACATTAACACTTCACTTATTTTTTCTTATTTTTTTCACAGCATTAAGTTCAGCTTAAGTAGGACTTATGAGATTTGCATTGGAGGCTACACAAGAAATGTTTAAAATTTTTCACTTGACAAAAATGTTACAAAAAATCAGCAAATTAATTAGTAAAAATTCATAAACTCAGTTTTAAAGTCAACAAAAAAAATTAATTCAAAATTTGTACAAAACTAGTATTTTTGTAAATAGAACTTAACTAAAAAAAGTAGTTAAAACGCTGATTTTAACTAAAAATTTGCTAAAAAGCCAGTAAACTCGAGTTAACAAAAATAATTTTGTTAACTTTACAGTTTTATTTTTTTGAGTGTAACTTAAAAAGTTTTTCACCGATTTTTAATTTTTTAACTGCTTTGGATAGAAGAAATATAGGGCTTTTTATGTGTGTGAATTGGTCTATACATTTCTTCAACAATATCTAATTTTTTTGTTATTTTTTGAAAAATTTTTGAGTTTATTGATTTTTTTCTGCTATAGTTCGTTCAACAATATTTATATTTATAAACGATCAGTTAATGACTGACCTACAATTTTCGTGCTTGATCCAACAATTTTCCTCATTAGATGACTTTTAATTAAAATAATGCTCAACCTGGTGTATTTCGTGCTTGATCTAACAACTCATTTTTATCTGTTATCCTTCTTCTATCCAAAACAGTTAAAAAATTTTAAATCGGTTGAAAATTTTCTGAATTACCCAAGGTTTAGTGAGCAAAGTCCCAAAAAAAACGTTTTTTGACAATAACTCTAAAATTTGAGGGTGTCTGTCAAGTTAAATGGGCATTTTTGTGATCTACTCCACAAAACCAACAACCTATACCATGTCACATTAGAAGTGTAATTTTTAGTGTTTCTGTATTTCTTGTTGGGAATGTGTTTGCGTATTTCCATCGGCAATTTCAGTACAGAACACTAACGTTCGTTAGTGTTTTTTTCGAACCCTGGATCCATATATGAGGCATTCCACACCAAATTTCCAGCAAAAAAAAACATCTGTACCGTAAACTTCTGAATAGCTTGTATGGATAGCCCTATATGGAACTTAGAAAATTGCGTTTTTGGTTTTCAATTTTTTTAAAAACTGGGCTTAGGAGGCGTTGTCAAATATTGGAAAAATGGTCAAATTTTTGGCGAGTTGCCTTGATTAAATATTTATCACATTAAAACGGAATGCACCACACATGTCGTAATACCTGCCAAACGATGGCCACGTCAGAGCTGATTATGGGAAAATGTATGACCAAATTTCGCGAGGTCATCTTCAGTCGGCAACCAGCTGTCAAAGTTGGAAAAAATTACGTGTTTAGACCTAAATTCATGTCCGAATTTTTGTGAATAAATCCATAACAAAAATTCGGAAATTTTGCTTACTTTATTGGAAAAATATTTTAAAAAAATCGAAAACCGCGATTTTGGTTCACAGATGCCAAGTTTTAAACATAAAAATTATTTTTTTTATCCAAATTGGTCTCAAAAGTTGGAATATGTTAACAAGGGAAGTCTCCCTAGTGTCACCCGCGGATCTTTATGGAATTGGTTTTATTTTGTAGAGCAGAAAAAATAAAGGGACACGTATTTTTTTTAGCGGCCCAAATTCATAGGGGGTAAAAAGGAGGGGGAAGACAAGGCCATTTTTCAGTTTTTTTCGTTTATCTATATAGATAAAAATGGATGTGTGTATGTATGTGGGTTAGGGTGGTTTTTTATTTTATTTTTTTTGGAATTTCGAGGAGCGCGCAGCGGATTTTTGTGACATTTGATGTTAAAATAATTGTGTAAAAATTTGAGCTAAATCGGATAAAATTAGGCGCAAGAAGGTCAAAGTTTCGAGAAAAAGCCAAAATAGCCAAATTTTGAAAAAACTTAAAAAAATGTAAATTTTGTAGAAATAAAAAAAATAAAATATTTTTTATTTAACTTTCTTGCAATAATACTCAGAAAAAATTATCTTAACTTTTTATGACGGCAGTAACACTTCCAAACATGAAATACAAAAATTACCATGCATTTTGGGGGGTACCTGATATGAGTGTTTTCGATTTTTTGAACATTTTATTAAACAAAAAAATTAAATCTTACTATTCTATAGCAATGGATTATTAAATACATACTAAGGCTTAAATATTTAAAAAATTGGGGATATCCATCGACTCAATTTTTTTTTGGAGTCATTTGAGTTTTGCGGATTTCAAGGAGTCAAATGACTCCAAAAAAAAATTGAGTCGATGGATATCCCCAATTTTTTAAATATTAAAGCCTTAGGATGTATTTAATAATCCATTGCTATAGAATAGTAAGATTTAATTTTTTTGTTTAATAAAATTTTCAAAAAATCGAAAACACTCATATCAGGTACCCCCCAAAATGCATGGTAATTTTTGTATTTCATGTTTTCGTACAAATGGGCGTAAAATGCCATGCACCTTTGTATTGAACTAGCAGACCCACCCGGAACTTTGTTACCGGTAATATTAAATACCGTATTAAAGAAGGATCATGATTTGAATCCCCATTTTCAAAATTCTCCCGTACATAATCTTTATTAAATTTTTATCGTTGAAGTTTTTATAAAAACTATTTAGAATAAACAAAAAAATTAAACAGCCCCGTTTAGCCCAGAATCATGTTCGTTCCGGTAAAAAATTTTCTTGAAAATTTTCGAGCCCTTATATCATAATTATTGAAATCATTTCATTCCCCGTATCATTCCATTTCGTTCCCCGTTCTATTCCATTTATTTCCCTGTTATATTCATTTCAATTCATTTCGTTCCACGTAGGCTTCATTCCTTTCAGTATGATGTGTGTTAAAGAAATAAAAACATTTTAAGGTCGTTATCTCAATTGATATAAAAAGTACCATATTACCCTAACTGAACCAATTGTTAACTCCATTTACCCCTTAACAATTTTAATTTCAAAATATGTTCCTCTTTTGATTTTTAATTTTGCTGGAGGATTTCAAGGGATAGTATAAGTACAACAGTATATTAATTTACCCTTATAAACCCATTAAAATCTAAATTTCCAGAAGGTACTTTTTCAGAATGATTTTTTGGGCTGGAGAATCCCACATTTTAAGTTTCTATGACCAATATTTCAGGATATAGAAAAGATTTCAAAGTTCACTACCTATGTATTTGCTCCATTAAAATCTGAATTTCTAAAGGTAATTTTTCAGAATGTTTTTAAATCGGATGAATAGTTTCAGAGATTTTTAAAGTTTAAGTCTTTTGACCCAAAGTGGTCTTTAAAATGGGTGCGGTCAATGAAACCAACCCTGAAGGAAAATTCTAAATATTGGTGAAATCATTTTTTAAACCTCATAAAATGTTTCGTATATTTTAAAATTTTCTGTCGATGAACCGTAGCCTTTGTTTAACCTAATGGATCATTCTTAATATTGGAGAAAACATTTTTTAAAATCGAATGTAGTTTCGGAGATTTTGAAATTTTGCGGTTTTTGGCCAAACCTGAGCGTTGAACGGGTCTAGTCGATGAAAGCTAACTCATGTCCAGTGGACATTGTCCACCCTGAAGGACCATTTTTAATGTTTTTTGGTGATAAAATTTTAGAAATCGGATAAGTAGTTTCATCATATTTAAATTTTACGTTTTTTTTTGCCAAAAGTGGGCGTAGAAATGGACGTGGTCAATGAAACCCAACATATTTCCACTCTAAAGAATCAAGCATTGATGAACAAATTTTTGAAATCGAATGAGTAATTTTTGTAAACTTTTAAAGTTCAGGTTTTCGGCCAAAACGTGGGCGTAAAAGTGGGCGTGGTCGATGAATAATAGCCTATGTCCACCCTGGAGGAACACTCTAAATATTGGTGAAAGCATTTTTGATATCGGATGAGTAGTTTCGTAGATATTTACATTTTAAGTTTTTTGCCAAAAGTGGGCGTAGAAGTGGGCGTGGCCGATGAATCCTAGCCTATATCCACCCTAGAGGAGTATTCCAAATATTGTGAAAAACATTTTTTAAATCGGATGAGTAGTTTCAAAAATATTTAAATTTTAAGTTTTTTTGCCAAAAGTGGGCGTAAAAGTGGGCGTGGTCGATGAAACCCAGAATATGCCCAGCATAAAGGACAATTCCAAGTATGTATTGGTTAAAAAAATTTTGAAATCGGTTTAGTAGTTTTGGAGATTTTTAAATTTTACGTCTTTTTGCAAAAAGTGGGCGTAGAAGTGGGCGTGGTCGATGAAACCTAGCCTATGTCCGTCCCGGAGGAACACTTTAAATATTGCTGAAAACTTTTTTGAAATCGGATGAGTAGTTCCGAAGATTACTTTCTACAAACATACAAACAAACAAACATTACCTCTTTATAATATTAGTATAGAAGTATAGATTGAATGTTATTTCTGCATGCTCCGCAATAACGCAAAAACTGTTGATTCGATTTTAATTAAATTTTCAGCACTGATAGTGTTAACCGAGTGCGGAACTATAGGCTACATTATACTACTATGGGAACAAGGGGCATTAATGCCACGCACCTTTTTACTATACTGGACTTTGTCTGCCTGTTTCGCAAAAACAGCTGAACCGATTCTCTTTACATTTTCACTACATACAGTGCTAACCAAGTCCATATGTAGGCGTTATTGGAAAAAGGGATCAAAATTACAACGCCCATTGTACTATAATGACCACGATTAAACAGAGAGGCAAAAATTGCCACGCACCTTTGTTTTATACTGAACGTTATATCTGCCTGTTTTGAAATCACGCAAAAACGGATAAGCCGAATCTGTCACTGCTGATAGAACTAACTGAGTGAGAACTGTAGGTCATATGTAGAGCGCGATTCGGCAAAAGGGTATAAAATGTCACTCCCGTTTTTCATAAATAAAAAGTTATTCCCTCCTCTTTCGCAATCACAAAAAAACGGCAAAACTTATGTCTATGAAATTTGCAGCACAGATAGTACATACTAATCGAGGATGCAGCATGGAACTTTAGACTATCACGATTCGATATAAATGCGTTAAATGACACGCCCCTTTGTACTATACTTAACGTTATGTCTGTCTGTTTCGAAATCACGCAAAAACGGCTGAACCGATTTTGTTGAGAATTCTCAATAGATAGTGCTAACCGAGGGTGGAACCAAAGGTTACTAGCTGGACCCGGACCCGTGCTTTAATTTTGTCCGAAACTATATTTACATTAAGATGCAATATAAAAGAGTTTTTCTTAGGGCCAGCAACGCGGACCGGGTATAGCTAGTCTCCTATATTATGAGAAGAAACTTAGTCATGTTACAAACCAAATGAAAGGTCTTTGGCAAACCTATCTACGTGTGCTAAGAAAGTGTATAAACATGCACAACTTTTTGGCATATTGAGTAAAATACCAAAATTTTAGGACATTTTTGTTAATAAGTCGAAAAATATTAACTCCTTAGCACCACGAGATAGGTATTTTTAATACCTTTAATCTGATATCACACATGCCTATATTATTTTTGTTAAAATAGGCGTAAATTGTAAAAAACTGAAAAGGTCAATTTCCCCCATACAAATCGACCCTCCCTAAAAATGAGTTTGGGCCACTAAAAAAAATACGTGTCGAATTAATTTTCGTTCTTCACAACATATCCAAATTTTATGAAGATCGGAGGGTGACACCAGGGTGACTAACTTTACCACAAAAATTGTGGGTTCAAAATTCAGAAAATTTTTCTGTAGAAAAAATCTGACAATTTTTCCCTAGGAAAAACCTGACAATTTTAGGAAAACTTGAACAAAGAGGGGGGGGGGGGGGGGGAGGGGAAGGAAGAGATAAAAAGAAAGCAAATAATTTGAGAATTTTTATGTCAGTATATGTTCAAAGTCCTGCACTTGGGCCCAGGGGATTATGAAATGTCATTTTTCTTTTTGTTTTGACCAACCCCCTTTCGTGGGCGTGGTTATAAAAAATAAATTTAAAGGATTAAAATAATCAATGAATATTTTATGCATCAAATTCTACCAAAGGTAATTCGTGTTGCACAGTGTAATATGTTAAATTCTCCAACTAATGTTCAACAAATATTTTGAACAAAATTAATTTTTAAATAAATTTATTTAAAAAAAAATACCCATAAAAAGTTTTACTTTTAACAACATGTGGGAGATTTTTATTAAATAACTTTAAATGGATTTTATTCCATTATAATCTAATAAAAATCAACATTATTAACAAATCATTGCACATTGAGTATTTACATTATTTAATAAATTGAAGCTTAAAAAGTCATTAAATGTTTAATGAAAAGTAAAATTATTTTTTTTTTTTTTTAACAATTAATTTTATTAGTTGAAGTGTAAATTTTATTTAATTAATCAAAAATTAATTTTATTACTTGTTAAATATGTGTGGAAATTTGTGGAATAAAAATATAATTTTTTATTAAGAAATTTGTTTAAAAAATGCCTCTAACAATCGGTATCCCTTCGAAATTTAGCAGTAACACGTATTTCATATTCACAAATCCCCATTCCAAATTTTAAAAGAATCGGACCAGGCCTGCTTGTAGTCCTCATACAAACCACCTTCCCGATATTCACATAAATCTCTAAAAAATCATGAAAATGGGAAATGTTTTGGTAAAATTTAGTTTGTAGTATAATTTGGTAACCTAATTAAATTTGATTATAATTGGACCATTTCTGGACTTATTCCCAATATAAAAATTTCACCCGATATTCACAAAAATCGGTCTATTGGCAACAAAAAGAAACCTGAATCACTTAAATATCATTTTGTTTTTTTTTTTACACTAACTTAAGATCTAACAAGATATACATCAAATCGGATCCATGTATGGACTTGAAACCCATTTTCCGGGAATCACTGGTGTAGCTTATTATATGGTCGGTCCTGACCGGCTATAATTTTCTCACTTGTTTTTGAAATAATAAATGGAATTTTCTGAAAAGCATTTGGAAAATTTTGAAATACAAATGGAAATTTTTGAAATAAAAATGGAATTTTCTGAAAAGCATTTAGAAAATTTTGAAATACAAATGGAAATTTCTGAAATACAATTGGAAATTTCTGAATTATAAATGGAAATTTCTGAAATATAAATGGAAAATTCTGAAATATAAATGGAAATTTCTGAAATATAATTGGAATTTTTTGAATTATAAATGGAAATTTATGAATTACACCGCTCAACACTCATTTTCCGGTTTGAATTCTGATGATCAATTTTAGTAGACTTTGATCTCCTGATTCCAAATCTGTTCTCCAAATTTTCCCATCACGTCCAGATTTTTAGTTATTCACGGTTGAAAATGCGAAAAATTACGATTTTTGCATTATTTGAAAGCCTGCACAGCAGCCATTCAGTGGAATACAAATCTGGTATAAAGCGCAAAAGTATAATTTGTCTATGGTCTCCAACATAGAACACAATTTTTTTCAAATTATTAAGTTTGGTTGGGCTTTACTTGCGTTTTAAAATGATACTGTTAAAATTACCATTTTTGTAAAAAAGGTAAGGTAGATACCTTAGTTTTTTTTGATATTTTTCAAAGAAAAACTAAAAAAAATAAATATTTTACAAATTTAAGATTTCTGTGTTATTTTTCGCATACACTGGAAGATATATTTAATGGGTTTAAAAGTCAATAAGAAAGAATGAACTTTTGCCTAAATTTTGAGCTCATCACAGTAAAGATTGATCATCTGGTTATTGTATTAGAGCCTTTTAAAAATGGTGCTTTTTCTAATTTTTTTGACAGTGTTTTTTTAAAATGCATGTTTGGCCAATAATAGTGCAACAACTTGAAATTTTTTTGATCATATTTTTGAGATCATAGTTCAATTCTACTCTCACGCTTTATACCTGATTTTTATTCCACCCAGCGGCTGCTGTGCTGGCTTTCAAAAAAGGCAAAAATCGCGTTTTTTCGCATTTTCAACCGCGAATAATTAAAATTCTAGACGTGATGGAAAAATTTGGAGCACGAATTTGGAATCAGCGAGTCAAAATCTTTAAAAATTTTATATCAAACTTCAAACCGGAGCCAAAAACCTTCGATTTGTTGAGCGGTGTTATTATTGGAAAATTTTCAATTATATTTAGAAATTTTTGAATTATAATTGGAAATTTTTGAAATAAAAATGGAAATTTCTGAAATATAATTGGACATTTTTGAAATATAATTGGAAATTTCTTAAATATATTTGGAAATTTTTTAAATATAATTTTTATTTTCTGAATTAAAATTGGAAATGGTGTAGTTTGATTTTTTTTTAATTTTTTTAATTTTTCAAAAATTAAAATTTTTGGTGAAAATTTTCAAAAAATCCAAAATTGCCAAAAACTTTGATTCTTTCTTTCTTAAAATGCTCTGGTGGACCAAAATTATTCGTTGAAAACTTTTTAAATATTTTTCCCTTAATGTACTAAACGTTCCGCGAATTTTGACACCAATAGCGGTCGAAACAAAAATATTTTTTTTTTTGACAAAATACACTACGATTGCGAACTTTAACCGGTTGTAGGGAGGCAAAGACAGACTCCAAATTTTTTTGGATTATTTTTCACATAATCAGCTCTGTAATAAGCATAATTTGTTTGCTATTACCAAGCGAAACTACAAAAAGTGGCCATTTTCGGGACAGGCTAGTGTTTATATATTGTTGGACTGTATATTTTATAACTGAATTTTTATTTAGTTCGATTTGAGTCCATATTAATTTTTTCTGAGAAATAATAATTGTTGTACAATGAGAAAATCTGAAAAAAATCAAGTGACAACACAGGCTAAGTGGAGATGTCGACAGCTTTCGGAAGATGCCACCCTTCCATCATCAGCACTCCTTCGATTGCCACACACTTAATGTGTATCAGATCGAAGGACGCCATGTGTTAAATGATCGTATTTGGCTCACATTAACTTCAAATGAAAGTTCGTCGCAAGCTCTATGAAAGGTTTAAAGAAAAGAAAATTTGAGATTTAAAAAAAAAAAAACTTAAACGTAGGAAAAACCAACATTTTTTACAATTTTCAAATAGCGATATCTCGAAAACCATTAAATTTGTTTTTGATATTCGTGTTCAGGACATCAATCAAAATTTTGGATTTTTAAAAATTTGTAAAAAAACAATATGTACACTCAAAATAATAACTCTGTAAAATACTCTGTAAAATGACTGTAATCTCAATTCAACAGCTATTTGACAGAGTATTCTGTCAAAATACAGATTTAAAGAAAATACTTTGTATTTTGTTGTGACAAAAAACAAAGTTTCATCTGTTATGTTACTTTAAACTTTGTAATCTTAATTTTACAGATAATTAACAGAGTTTTCTGCTGAAATACAAATTTAAGCGAAATACTCTGTTTTTTTTTATAACCAAAAAACTAAGTTTTATCTGTATTTTTACTAATTTCTATGTAATCTTAATTTCATAGTTAAAAACAGTGTTTTCTGTAAAAACACCAAAATTTTATCTGTAATTTTTTTTGAGAAAATGTTAAAAAAGTACAAACATTTTTTTTTTCAATAAACTTATAAATATTTTACAAAATAACATGTATTGTACAAAACTCTGTAAATTTACAGAGTTTTTTCTGTAAAATTTTGCTTGCATCAAATGCATTTTACAAATATATGCAAATTTACAGTTATTTTGTGTCAAAAACATTTTACAGAGTTTTATAGTAAACTTACCAAGAAATGTTGCTAGCTGGAAAAGTATGGTGTACTCTCTTAAATTAGCAGAGTTTTTCTGTAATTTAACAGAGTTATTATTTTGAGTGTAAAAATTGGTGTCCCGTGTAAAAATTCGATCCAAATTCATATATGATCGTATCTGATTGTAATGACCAAAATCGAGATCTAATTATATCTCAGTTTTTGTCAACATTGGCGCAAATTTGAAAAAAAAAAATATATCTGATCAGATACAATTATATACAATCAGACACAATCATATATTTTCAGATCATAGCAGATCAGATGAGATCAAATCGATTTTTACACGGGGGACGGTTTTTGAGACATCGCTTTTAAAATTTGCAAAAAATGGTTGTGTTTTCCTACGTCCTAGAAATTGTTTTAAAAAATCTGAAAATTGTTTTCCCTTAACCCTTTAATAAAATTTATGACAAAACTTTCTTTTAAAATTAATTTGAGGCAAATACGAAGAGTTCTAATCGAAATTGAATTGAGGGGCGCCATGGGTTTAAATATTGTGATTTGGTTCAAATAAATTTGAAATAAAAGTTTGTCTTTTGTTTGTTTACGTAGCACTTGAGAAAAATTTTAAGATTTTTTTACAAAAAATTTCTAGAACGTAGAAAAATACCGCAATTTTTAGAAATTTTTTTAAGAATTTCAAATTTCGATATCTCAAAAGCCGCCCGACCGATTTTTAATATTATTTTAATAATTTTAAATTTAACTCTTGCAAAATTCAATTATTTTTTTTTTGCGTAATTTTTATTGTAAATTTAAAATTTTAATTGATATTTTTATTTTGTTGTATTTAATAGAACCTTTTTAACATAAATAACAATTGCAGGCTAATGGCAAATATTGTTTTTTTTTTTTTTAAATCACAAGTGTTATTGCAAAACTATGTATTTAAATTTTTGTATTGTTTAAAATTGTGGTAAACCCGTGGACACGGCTGATGGTTGAAATTAGTTTATCCTGTTTTTTTTTTGTTGGGTTTGAAGCGCTTAATATGCCATTAGTTTATTTGCATAAAAATATTTACAAATCAGTTTAGTTATTTACTAACAACGATGATCATCAATAATAGTTTGTGGCATGCATATATTAGTGGAATTAAATGCTAACATGCACAGAAAAAAATATGTTCAAAAAAATTTTGAGTAAAGTTTTAATTGTGTCAATTAAAAATTTACTAAAATTTTTTGGCATACATTTAATAAATTTTTATTAAAAGTTTAGCCAATACTAATAAATTGTTTACTTGTGCAAAATTGAGTAATTTTTTATTCAATAGTATTAAAAATTTACTAATTTTTTTTTCCTTTTTATACGTGTACATATGAGGCATTCCACTCCAAATGCCCAGCGAAAAAAACATGTGTACCGCAAACTTCTGAACACGTTGTATGGATAGCCCTATATGGACTTAGAAAATTGCGTTTTTCAATATCTCAGTTTTTCAAAAACTGGGCTTAGGAGGCGTGGCCAAATTTGGTCAAATTTGTGGCGAGTTGCCTTAATTAAATATTTATCACATTAAAACGGAATGCACCACAATCTTAAAAATTTACATTCTTATATAGTTTTGTATGGGCTATCGATTAAAATTTTTTTAAGAAAATTTTCAGAACCCGTTCTGAAATTTTTAATTTTTCAAAAAAGACAATTTATCAAAAATCCGGCCACTTTTTTTTTTAATTTTTTTAAAAAGTTTAGATGTTTGTCCATCCACATAAAAAAATTCAGACACGCGTTTTTCGTTTTTTTCGAGAAAATCGCATTTGAATTTTAAATTTCATAACAATTTAGCAATTTGCTTGTATTTTCTTGTGTCAACAGAGCGTATGAGTAATATTTATGCAATTAATAACACTGTGCTAAAAAAAACATAAAGTCGAATATACTTTTGAAATGAGGAAGTTAAGGTTGTAGGTCTCGTCGAAAAGATCACAAGAATGCCCATCAAACTTGCCAGACACCCTCAAATTTTAAACTTATTGTCAAAAAACGTTTTTTTGGGGCTTTTCCCACTAAACCACGTGTAACTTAAAAAGTTTTCCACCGATTTTCAATTTTTTAACTGTTTTGGATAGCAGGAACATAGGGCTCTTTATATGTGTGAATTGGTCTATACATTTAAGAAAGATATGTATTGATTTTTTCAACAATATTTAATTTTTTTGTTATTTTTTGAAAATTTTTTGAGTTTATCGATTTTTTTCTGCTATAGTTTGTTCAACAATGTTTATATTTATAAACTTGTTCTTAAAGAAAATTTAATTGTGAATACGATGAGCTTTATGCCGAAAAAATCGAATTGCAATTGACAGAGTTGTGATAATTTTTCTAAAAAATAAAATTAAGATTTTGCATGAAATTGCATTTCGGACAACCCAGGGAAAAAAATAAAAGAATAAACAAACATACTGAGAGGTCGCGTATCATTATTTTAAAGGTTTTTGGCCCCCTGAATTCGAATTTGACCTTGAAATTGCGCTATCTTATGCAGTTTTTGATATATCAATTTATGTTTAATATCTCAAAAACCTGACGAGATAGAGCAATTTAAAGGCCAGATTCGGATTCAGGGCGCCAAAAACCTTTAAAAATATTGTACATGAACTCTTATGATAAATTTATTTTTTTTGCCTGGGTTGTCTGAACGGCGACTTCCTGAAAAATCTTAGAAAAATTATCACAACTCCGTCAATTCTTATCTGATTTTTACAGGATAAAGCTCATCGAGTTCAGAACTATATTTTCTTTAAAAATATGTTTATAAATATAAAGGTTGTTAAACGAACTATTGCAGAAAAAAATTTTTAAACTCGAAAAATTTAAAAAAAAATAACAAAAAAATTAGATAATATAGAACAAATCACTAGATATCTTTCTTATATCTGTAGACCAATTCACACACTTTTAAAGCCCTATCCTTCTTCTATCCAAAACAGTTAAAAAATTTTAAATCGGTTGAACATTTTCTGAATTACACAAGGTTTAGTGAGCAAAGTCCCAAAAAACGTTTTATGACAATAACTCTAAAATTTGAGGGTGTCTGGCAAGTTAAATGGGCATTTTTGTGATCTACTCGACAAAACCAACAACCTATACCATGTGACATTAGAAGTATTTTTTCACTGTAGCACAGTGTAATACTCATTCGCAACGTTAAAACAAGAAAATACAAGCAAATTACAAAATTGTTATGATATTAAAAATTTAAATGCGATTTTCTCGAAAAAACGAAGAACGCATGTCTGATTTTTTTTGTGTGGATGGACAAACATCTAAACTTAAAAAAAAAATATAAAAAAAAAAGTGGCCGGATTTTTGATAAATTGACTTTTTTAAAAAATGGAAAATTTCTGAACGGGTTCTAAAAATTTTCCAAAAAAAAAATTTTAATCGATAGCCCATACAAAATTATATATGAATGCAAATTTTTGAGATTGTGGTGCATTCCGTTTTAATGTGATAATCATTTATTCAAGCGCAACTCGCCACGAATTTTACCATTTTTCCAATATTTGACCACGCCTTCTAAGCCCAGTTTTTTAAAATTAGAAAAACCAAAAACGAAATTTTCTTAGTTCCACATAGGGCTATACAAACAACCTATTTAGAAATTTACGGGACACATGTTTTTCTGTAGCGGGACATTTGGTGTGGAATGCTTCATATGTGGTGATTTCTAACCGGATAGTCAAATTTCAAAAAAAAAAAAAATTAAAATCATTAAATTTTTAATTTAATATATATATATATATTGTTAAGAGCTTACCTTAATAATGATGTAAACCTAAAAAAAAAGATAAAAATAAATTATATATTAATGAATTGTTTGAAAAAAATTAGCAAAAATGTTAGAATTCTTTTGGAAAACAATTTAAAAAAGTATTTTAAATAGTTGGTTATCCAGATTCTAACCAGGGATCTTTGTAGTGCAGAGCCTCTTACATAATACAAACATTCAACCTAATTTTCACTCACAAAATTATAAAACTGATTTTCTTTTTTGCATTGTGAACCCAAATAAATCCAAAATATAAAAAACACAGCAGTTGTAAAAGTTTTCGCATTAAATTTAATTTTTTTGTATAATTATAATTAACCAATTTTGTAAATAGTCAATTACAAACACTCGTTATCATTCGTAGACAAACTTTTTTTAAAATTTTAATTTTCTGTCTTACAAATAAATCTTGTTTAATAATGAACCAAAAGGACCTTTTGAGCACATACAAACACATTTACATGAACCATAATGATGTATTTGTGTATTGACACCATATGTAGAATGAGATTTATCATTATATTTTATAACACAAGCACAATCAGCACATGTATATGAGGCATTCCACACCAAATGTCCAGCGAAAAAAAACACGTGTACCGTAAACTTCTGAATAGGTTGTATGGATAGCCCTATATGGAACTTAGAAAATTGCGTTTTTGGTTTTTAAATTTTTCAAAAACTGGGCTTAGGAGGCGTGGTCAAATATTGGAAAAATGGTCAAATTTGTGGCGAGTTGCCTTGATTAAATATTTATCACATTAAAACGGAATGCACCACAATCTCAAAAATTTACATTCTTATATAGTTTTGTATGGGCTATCGATTAAATTTTTTTTTTTTTTTAAATTTTCAGAACCCGTTCTGAAATTTTCCATTTTTTAAAAAAGTCAATTTATTAAAAATCATGCCACTTTTTTTTTCTTTTTAAATTGTTTTTTAAAGTTTAGATGTTTGTCCATCCACACAAAAAAATTCAGAAACAGGTTCTTCGTTTTTTTCGAGAAAATCGCATTTGAATTTTAAATTTCATAACAATTTAGTAATTTGCTTGTATTTTCTTGTTTAAACAGGGCGTATGAGTAATATTAATTACATAAATATTACTCATTCGCAACGTTAAAACAAGGAATTACAAGCAAATTACAAAATTGTTATGAAATTTAAAGTTCAAATGCAATTTTCTCGAAAACAACGAAGAACGTGTTTCTGAATTTTTTTTTTCTATAGAAACAATTTGAGAATATTTCTATAAAAAAATTTATCAGATTTTTTCTATAGAAAAAAATCTGACAATTTTTCTATAGAACAAGTCTTAGAATTTTTCTATTCTTTTCTATTGAAAAAATCAGAGAATTTTTCTATAGAAAAAATCAGAGAATTTTTCTATAGAAAAAATCAGAGAATTTTTCTATAGAAAAAATTAGAGAATTTTTCTATAGAAAAAATCAGAGAATTTTTCTATAGAAAAAATCAGAGAATTTTTCTATAGAAAAAATCTGAGAATTTTTCTATAGAAAAAATCTGAGAATTTTTCTATAGAAAAAATCTGAGAATTTTTCTATAGAAAAAATCTGAGAATTTTTCTATAGAAAAAATCTGAGAATTTTTCTATAGAAAAAATCTGAGAATTTTTCTATAGAAAAAATCTGAGAATTTTTCTATAGAAAAAATCTGAGAATTTTTCTATAGAAAAAATCTGAGAATTTTTCTATAGAAAAAATCTGAGAATTTTTCTATAGAAAAAATCTGAGAATTTTTCTATAGAAAAAATCTGAGAATTTTTCTATAGAAAAAATCTGAGAATTTTTCTATAGAAAAAATCTGAGAATTTTTCTATAGAAAAAATCTGAGAATTTTTCTATAGAAAAAATCTGAGAATTTTTCTATAGAAAAAATCTGAGAATTTTTCTATAGAAAAAATCTGAGAATTTTTCTATAGAAAAAATCTGAGAATTTTTCTATAGAAAAAATCTGAGAATTTTTCTATAGAAAAAATCTGAGAATTTTTCTATAGAAAAAATCTGAGAATTTTTCTATAGAAAAAATCTGAGAATTTTTCTATAGAAAAAATCTGAGAATTTTTCTATAGAAAAAATCTGAGAATTTTTCTATAGAAAAAATCTGAGAATTTTTCTATAGAAAAAATCTGAGAATTTTTCTATAGAAAAAATCTGAGAATTTTTCTATAGAAAAAATCTGAGAATTTTTCTATAGAAAAAATCTGAGAATTCTTCTATAGAAAAAATCTGAGAATTTTTCTATAGAAAAAATCTGAGAATTTTTCTATAGAAAAAATATGAGAATTTTTCTATAGAAAAAATATGAGAATTTTTCTATAAAAAAAAACTGAGAATTTTTCTATAGAAAAAATCTGAAAATTTTTCTATAGAAAAAATCTGAAAATTTTTCTATAGAAAAATATGAGAATTTTTCTATAGAAAAAATATGAGAATTTTTCTATAGAAAAAATATGAGAATTTTTCTATAGAAAAACATATGAGAATTTTTTCTATAGAAAAACTCTGAGAATTTTTCTTTAGAAAAACTCTGAGAATTTTTCTATAGAAAAACTCTGAGAATTTTTCTATAGAAAAACTCTGAGAATTTTTCTATAGAAAAACTCTGAGAATTTTTCTATAGAAAAACTCTGAGAAGTTTTCTATAGAAAAACTCTGAGAAGTTTTCTATAGAAAAACTCTGAGAATTTTTCTATAGAAAAACTCGGGAATTATTCAATAGAAAAAAATATGAGAATTTTTCAATAGAAAAAATATGAGAATTTTTTAATAGAAAAAATATGAGAATTTTTGTATAGAAAAAATCTAAGAACTTTTTTATTGAAAAAATCTGAAAAATTGTTTATAGAAAAAATCTGAAAGTTTTTCCATAAAATAAAAATCTGAAAATTTTTCTATAGAACAAATCTGAGAATTTTTCTACAGAATAAATCTGAGAACTTTTCTATAGAAAAAATCTAAAATTTTTCTATAAAAAAAATCTAATTGTAAGAATTTTTCTATAGGGAAAATCTGCAATTTTTTTCTATAAAAAAATCTGAGAATTTTTCTATAGGAAAAATTTGAAATTTTTTTTATAGAAAAAAAATCAGAGAATATTTTCGATAACAAAAAAATCTGAGAATTTTTCTACAAAAAAAAAATAAGAAAATTCTCAGAGTTTTTCTATAGAAGAATTCTCAGAGTTTTTCTATAGAAAAATTCTCAGAGTTTTTCTATAGAAAAAAATCTCAGAATTTTTCAATAGAAAAAATCTGAGATCTATTTAAAAACTGTTTCAGATTCTGCGACTGTTTTTCTATAGAAAAATTCTGATAATTTTTCTATAGAAAAATTCTGATAATTTTTCTATAGAAAAATTCTGATAATTTTTCTATAGAAAAATTCTGATAATTTTTCTATAGAAAAACCCTGAGAATTTTTCTATAGAAAAACTCTGAGAATTTTTCTATAGAAAAACCCTGAGAATTTTTCTATAGAAAAACCCGGAGAATTTTTCTATAGAAAAACCCGGAGAATTTTTCTATAGAAAAACTCTGAGAAGTTTTCTATAGAAAAACACTGAGAATTTTTCTATAGAAAAACTCGGAGAATTTTTCCATAGAAAAAAATATGAGAATTTTTTTATAGAAAAAATCTGAGAATTTTTCAATAAAAAAAATATGAGAATTTTTGTATAGAAAAAATCTAAGAACTTTTTTATTGAAAAAATCTGAAAAATTGTTTATAAAAAAAATCTGAAAGTTTTTCCATAAAAAAAATCTGAAGAATTTTCTATAGAACAATTCTGAGAATTTTTCTACAGAAAAAAAAAACTAAGAATTTTTCTATTGGGTAAATCTGCATTTTTTTTCTATAAAAAATCTGAGAATTTTTCTATAGGAAAAAAATCTGAAAATTTTTCTACAAAAAAAAAAAAATCAGAATTTTTCTATAGAAAAAATCAGAGAATTTTTCTATAGAAAAAAACTAAGAATTTTTCTATAGAAAAAACTAAGAATTTTTGTAAAGAAAAAAACTAAGAATTTTTCTATAGAAAAAATCTGAGATTTTTTCTGTAGAAAAAATCTGAGAATTTTTCTATAGAAAAATCTGAGAATTTTTTTTATAGAAAATATCTAAGAATTATTCTATAGAAAAAAATCTAAAACTGTTTCTTATTATTTAAATTTTTTCTATAGAAAAAATCTGAGAATAATTCTGTAGAAAAAATCTGAGAATTTTTCTATAGAAAAATCTGAGAGTTTTTCTAAAGAAAAAATATAAGAATTTTTGTATCAAAAAAAATTTGAAAATTTTTCTATAGAAAAAATCTGAGAATTTTTCTATAGAAAAAATCTGAGAATTTTTCTATAGAAAAAAATCTGAGAGTTTTTCTATGGAAAAAATCTAAGAATATTTTCCATAAAAGAAATCTGAGAATTTTTCTATAGAAAAAATCTGAGAAATTTTCTATAGAAAAAAATCTCAGAATTTTTCTATAGAAAAAAATCTCAGAATTTTGTTATAGAAAAAAATCTCAGAATTTTTCTATAGAAAAAAATCTCAGAATTTTTCTATAGAAAAAAATCTCAGAATTTTTCTATTGAAAAAAATCTCAGAATTTTTCAATAGAAAAAATCTGAGATCTATTTAAAAACTGTTTCAGATTCTGCGACTTTAACTTTCACAAAAATGCTTTGAAACCTGAAACTTTTTCCTTAGGAGAAACATTTTTCAAAATTTAATCCTCAAAATTTATGTTTTATACGAAACTCCTCATACATGCAAAAGTTATTGCGTGCCATATTATTATGCATAAATCTATAATATTAATATGAACAAGTGTATGTGTGCTTGTACATATGTATTTGTAAGAATATTAAGTAGTTGTGTATGTATGTATGTATGCTTTTTGGTATGTTTGTGTGTTGAAGTATAAAGGACCATATAATTAATTCTCAATTCAAACTACAAATAATATTAAGTATACGCACAAGTGTTTACAAACCAAAGCCGATAACTTATGTTGTCGTTATTTTGTATATTTCTCTAAACATTGTGAGTGTATGTGTTTGTAATGTAATGTATGTGTGTTAGTTTACATAAATCTTTGTATACAAAAACAATATCTATGTATGTATACAAATTATGCACGCACTCAAAGAAAAAAACTCTGTTAGAAAATCTGTGAAGCGATTTTATATTTTATATTTTTTTTTTTTTTAAATATTTTTTTTTTAGAAACATCTAAAAAATCGATTTTAAGATATTTTAGCGATGCCCGTCTGTCTGTTAAAATGGGATATCGGCAAAATATTGCACTTATATGACTAAAACTTAACATATTTACTTGTTTTTGTCTTTATCGGTTTGGTTGTATTTGAGCAAAATCCGTTCAGCGGTTCAAAAGTTATTAACGAAAATGTAAGAACAACTCTAAAAATGGTGGTACATTCTACATAACCTAAAAATACAAAATGCTTTAATTCGCCTGCTGGTTGACTTGTGTGGAAAAAAGTGGATACCGAATCGTATTTTAACAAGTAAAAACAGATTTTTTTTACAAAAAAATCTCTTCTTGATAAAACCTTATTTTCCGCGAAACTAAAAAAAAAAAAAATATTTTTTGCACTTATTCTTTTTTACTGCTTGTTTCTGCTTTTTGACAGACATTTTATTTCGAGTGTATAAATAAATGTGTATGTGTTTGAATTTTCATCTAAAGTGTCTCTTATTTGTTGGGTTTGTGATTGAATTGGCAAATATTTTGTATACTTTAAAATTTTCTACATCATTTGATATTTGAAATCTATAAAATACATATTCTACAATGTCTTTTCACTAAACAATTTGTATTGATATATTTAAACAGGAAAGTCTATAAGAAAGGGACCCATTTTTAAAATTAGGATTCCAATAAACTAAATAACGACAAGTGATAGCGAAAATACCCAGCAGAAATGTTGCTGAACTGGCAGCAGCTTTTGGAAAGGAAACTCGTGTCAAGGAGCGCATCCAAACCTACTGAATTCATGCATGATTCTCTAAGGCGATGTCACACTTAGCGCTAGTTGGATACACCGATAAAGCGCTCTTAAGATGCTCTGAATTCACATCTCTTTAGAGCGCTGAAAAAATCGCTATAGAGATGCAGTGAATTCATGTATATTTTTAGTGCTGATTTAAGCAGAATAAAGATGAAGCACTTTTGACTACAAAATCTAAAATACAATTGACTTTTTCTGAATGCAATTGGAAAATCTTAAATACACTCAAAATAATAACTCTGTAAAATACTCTGTAAAATCCCAGTTGGAAAAATAAAATCACACCTGACATACTGCTGACTCTCCTTTAAGAAATCGCTGACATCTTCATACAATTTTTCAAAATGTCATCAATGACATGTCAGCAGTTGGTCAGCAGTGTCCACCAGTATCGTTGGCCTTGAACAATTTGTTTAAACAACCGCTGACCAACTGCTGACATGTCATTGATGACATTTTGAAAAATTGTATGAAGATGTCAGCAATTTTATAAAGGGGAGCCAGCAGTATGTCAGGTGTGATTTTTTTGCCGACTGGGATGACTGTATTCTCAATTCAACACATATTTTACAGAGTTTTCTGTCAAAATACAGATTTAAAGAAAATACTTTGTATTTTGTTGTGACAAAAAAACAAAGTTTCCTCTGTTATATTACTTTTTACTTTGTACACTCAAAAAAAACCATTAACTTAAACTTTGGAAAAATTTTCTTCAAAATAGTTTATAAATTTTCCCACAATTTAGTTAAATTTAACTAAAATTTTGGAAATTTTCCCAACTTTTAGGAAAAAATTTTAGTTCATGGACTGTTAAATAGGCCATAATTTTCCTTAAATATAATTCCCTAATACATGGAAGAAATTCTTACCGCCAAAGAAATTTTCCCTAAATAATTGAAAAAAAGTCTTTATTTTTAAGACATATTTCTAAAAACAAAATTTAGTTCAAAAAATTCAGTTTTAGGACGTAATTTCCTACCAATTAGTTTATCATATTTATCTTCTTTAATTTGAGGAAGTTTTTTCCACAAGTTTAGTAAATTTTTCATAACTGGAAATTGTTTTGTTGATTCATGTTTTTTTTTCATGCTTGCTTGTAGTTCACATTTTGTTTATTATTTGTAGTATATGAAAAAGAGAGTTTGGTCTTGTATAACAAGTAATAAATTTAATGTTTACATTTTTTTCTACACATGTATGTGTGAGGGAAAAAATAATATTTTAATCACAACAAAGGCCTTGGCTTTGGCGTGTTTTCCCATAGTCTGGGAACAAAAGTTAAAGACAAAGTCTTTGTTGTAATTTAACTTTAAAAACTAATGAAATTTATTACTTGACCATAAGAAACAAACGTTTTTTTTTATATTTTAAATGAAAAATGTACATAATGAGAATTCTGTGTGTATTCGCATGCGATTCTATAAATAAACCAATAAAAATTCGAAATTAACTAATTTTTAGGAAAAATGTCCTCATCAAAAATGTTTTTTTAACTAAAAAATGGGAAAGTTTTTCCCACTTTCTAGTTCAAATTGGTCCTAATTTTAAAGAAAAATATGGACTAAAAAGTAGGAATACATGGCAATGGAGCTAAATCATTATCAATTTTCCTTGGATTTAGTTAATTTTCCCATTTTTTAGTTAGTTTTTTTTCTGAGTGTAATCTTAATTTTACAGATAATTAACAGAGTTTTCTGCTAAAATACAGATCTAAGCAAAACACGTATTTTTTATAACCAAAAAAGCTTTCTGTTTTGAGTAGTTTTTGTTACCAAACATCAAAATTTTATCTGTATTTTTTTTTTTTTTTTGAGAAAAAGTTGAAAAAGTAGCAAAAAAAGTTAGCAAAAAAAAAATTTCAGAAATCTTATAAAAATTTTACAAAATAACATGCATTTAACTAAACTCTGTTAATTTGCAGAGTTTTTTCTGTAAATTTTTTTTTGCATCAAATGTATATTTCAAATATATGTAAATTTACATAGTTTTCTTTGCTAAATGGTGGTTTATTTAACAAATATTTTACTAGAAACTCTGTAAGGTAACAGTTTTTTTATGTCCAAATCAAATTACGGAGTTTTCTCTGTAAAAAATCTTTCATATTTAACCAATATTTTACTATAAACTCTGTAAATTAACAGTTATTTTCTGTCAAAATCATTTTACAAAGTTTTTTAGTAAAATTACCAAGAAATGTTGTTAGCTGGAAAAGTATGGTGTACTCTGTTAAATTAGCTGTGTTTTTCTGTAATTTAACAGAGTTATTATTTTGAGTGTACAATTGACTAATTCTGAAAATCAGTTGACTCCCTGCAAGCATTTGGAAGAAATATCGCCTAAGAGACCCAATTATATTTAAAAAATGTCCAATTATATTTTGAAAATTTAAAATTATATTTCAGAAACTTCCATTTATATTTCAGATATTACACTCAAAATAATAACTCTGTAAAATACTCTGTAAAATGACTGTAATCTCAATTCATCAGATATTTGACAGAGTTTTCTGTCAAAATACAGATTTAAAGAAAATACTTTGTATTTTGTTGTGACAAAAAAACAAAGTTTCCTCTGTTATATTACTTTTTACTTCGTAATCTTAATTTTACAAATAATTAACAGAGTTTTCTGCTAAAATACAGATCTAAGCAAAATACTTCGTATTTTTTTATAACCAAAACGTTTTCTGTTTTGAGTAGTTTTTGTTTTTGTTACCAAACATCAAAATTTTATCTGTATATTATTTTTTTTTGAGAAAAAGTTGAAAAAGTATCAAAAAAAGTTATCAAAAATTTTTTTTCAGAAATCTTATAAAAATTTTACAAAATAACATGCATTTAACTAAACTCTGTAAATTTACAGAATTTTTTCTGTAAATTTTGTTTTGCATCAAATGCATTTTACAAATATATGTAAATTTACATAGTTTTCTTTGCTAAATAGTGGTTTATTTAACAAATATTTTACTAGAAACTCTGTAAATTAACAGTTTTTTTTGTCCAAATCATTTTACAGAGTTTTATAGTAAAATTACAGAGTTTTCTCTGTAAAAAAGCTTTCATATTTAACCAATATTTTACTATAAACTCTGTAAATTAACAGTTTTTTTCTGTCAAAATCATTTTACAGAGTTTTTTAGTAAAATTACCAAGAAATGTTGTTAGCTGGAAAAGTATGGTGTACTCTGTTAAATTAGCAGAGTTTTTCTGTAATTTAACAGAGTTATTTTTTTGAGTGTACCATTTATAACCAAAAAAAAATTAATTAACTTCTTTTTTTGAGTGTACATTTGTACAATTTTGAAATTAATTTGGACAATTTTAAAATACATTTGGACAATTTTAAAATTCATTTGGACAGTACAATTGTACTGACTTTATCATTACTGCTATAATGCATTCTGCATTCAATCAATTGAAAGGAAAACATTTTTTTGATAGAATATACAACATAATTAAAGATTCTTACAAAATTATTTGTTATATAAAGTTTTACTTGTAACAAGAAACTTTTTGGTCCTTAAAGCTTCCACTGTTTATTAGTACTTATTTCCCATAAGGGTACATAAATTTACAACAATAATATGAATGTATGTTTTAGATAGCTAAATAAATGACTAGATGAATGAATGAATGAATATGCTGAAACATGAGCAATCATAGTTTTTTCTTTCAATTACTTTTTTTATGTATAAACTTTTATACAATATAACAACTTAGATCTTAAATAAAGATTAGAAAGGTTTCTGTTTTTCATTATGACCTTTTTTATTTTGCTGGCCCTCTAATTTTGTATCAGTGGGTGTTTTTGAAGAGGATCTTTTAAAGTGTATTCAATTTGTAGGTTTTTGTTTGTAATAAGACTTAAGGGTATTTATTTTTCTATTTTTTTGCTGGACACTATTAAAAAGTGAATGGTAAGGTATTTTTTTTTTATTAAAAAGAAATGTATGAATGCAAAATCAGCTTTTTTTTTTATTAAAATTCACATATTTTTAAGATTCTTTCAAAGTTTAATTAAATTATTCTAAAGCTGTTCTGACATAAATTATTTCAAAACGTACAGGTCGAGGAATTGACCCAGGATCCCAAAAGTAAATTTGTAAACTTCTATCGCGACGGGCAATATTTCAACCGACATCACCCATTCTTCAAACTGCTCCTTTCGAAACCCTTTAATTAGAAATAATTTATTTTGAGTAAAATATTTTTTTTTTTTTTCATTTTTGTAAGAAAAAAGAATAATTACTAATTTTCTTTTTTGAGTGTAATATTTTTAGCTGTTTTTTTTTAAAGCTCTATTTTTTCAACACGTGAATTTGAGGTGAAACCAATCTGAAATTCTTGGTTTTGTTAATAAATTTTGAACAACTGGACCGATCTGGCTGAAATTCAATACGAACTAGACCAGGGGAACAAAAAATAAATATATGACAAGCTTTTTAGAGCGCTGAAAAAATCGCTATAAAGATGCAATGAATTCATGTATATTTTTAGTGCTGATTTAAGCAGAATAAAGATGAAGCACATTTGCCTATTTCTGAAATACAAATTACAAAATCTGAAATACAATTGACTATTTCTGAATGCAATTGGAAAATCTTAAATACATTTGACTGATGCTGAAAATCAGTTGACTCCCTGCAAGCATTTGGAAGAGATATCGCCTAAGAGATCCAATTACATTTAAAAAATGTTCAATTATATTTCGAAAATTTTAAATGACACTTCCATTTATATTTCAGATATTACCATTTATAACCAAAAAAATTTTAATTACATTTAAAAAATGTTCAATTATATTTGAAATTTTTGAAATATAATTGGACATTTTTAAGTATAATTGGAGAGTCTCAAATATGATTCGACATTTTTTGTAATATAATTTGTATTTTCTGAAACTAAATTGGAAATGGTGAACTCAATTTTTTCTCATTCAAAATGTGTTAAAGGTTTTATGATTGAAACACTCTTTGCGGCGCTGATTAATGCGCAATAATGATGCTGTGAATTCATATGTCTTTGTCCAAAAGTCATGGTTTTTTATTCACAAAGTGTTAAATTTATATAAAAGGAAAGCATGTCACGGTGAGCCTCAGCGATGTTTAGGTTGAACTTTAGTGTCGACGAAAAGTGTAAGCGCAGTTCGATTTCGACAAGATTAAATGTCACAAAACTGTTAACAGCGAAATCGTAGCTGCTCGCATTCGCGAAATAACGCGAAATTAGTGTTTTTGTATTTTTTAAAATTTTAACGTTGAAGTTTTTTAAATATTTTCAAAAACAGTAAAAAGTTTTAATTGTACTTATTTAAAGGTCACAAAACAGTAAACATCAAAATCCTATCTTCTTTAGTTTGCGAGAAATCGCGAAATTAATTTTTTGTTGTTTTTGTTTTCGTTTTTTATCTTTAGATAGGTTTCTTCAAAATTTCGTAAAAACATGGTATGCAGTTTTACTTGTGCTTGATCAAAGGTCACACAGCAGTTGACATCGAAATTGTATGTGTTAAATTTCGCGAGATCTCGCGTAATTATATATTTTTTTATTATTTATATATATTTTAAAACCGGGACTTTAGAAATAATAAAAAAAAGTGGTATGCAGTTTGATTTCAGCATGTTGGAAGAAATTAAAACTGCTCACAAAAAAATATAGCTGCTCACTTTCGCAAGAAATAGCGAAAAACAGCTTTTTTCTTGTTTTGATTAATAAAAGGAGTTTCTTTAACATTGTTCAAAAACACGAAATGCAGTTTGATTTGCTATTGATTAAAGGTGATAAGGCTGTTAACAATTAAATTCTAGCTGCTCAATTCTTCGAGATATCGCTAAAAAACTTGCTAATGTACTATTTATTTATTACTTTGTGCTATTTTTGGTCTGTAAAAACATTTTCTTCAATTAACGACATAAATGTGGTATGCAGTCTGAATTCGAGATTATTAAAGTTGACAAAACTGCAAGCATAAAAATTATAGATGATCAATTTCCAGAGAAATTGCAAAATTACTGTTCAAGCTTTTGTAATAATTAGTTTATTTTTTCTTTAGTGTCTAAAATAAAGGAAATAAAATCAAGAAACGACAAATATATTGTATGCAGTTTAAATTTTTGTGATTAAACGTGGTGAAACTGCTCAAATCAATATCTTGACTGCTAAATTTCGCGAAAAATTATTTTTTTTCAATTTTTTTTTTTTTTTGTTAATTTTGCGATTTTTCGCGAAATTGAGCAGATATGATTTCGATGTTAACTGAATTGTGACCTGTAAATAAATACAATTAAATCTGCATACTCAGTTTTTGAAGATATTTAAAAAACTTCATTGTCAAAATTTTAGAAAATACAAAAACACTAATTTCGCGATATCTTGCGAATGCGAGCAGCTACGATTTCGCTGTTAACAGTTTTGTGACATTTAATCAAGTAGAAATTGAACTGCGTTTACACTTTTCGTCGACACTAAAGTTGAACCTACACATCGCTGAGGCTCACCGTGATGTGTGAAATTTTATCAAAATATAATTTTATATTTTAGGTTCTATTTAAAAAATCTTAACAAAAAATTTAAAATGTTTCCCCTTACTTTTACTGTATCCTCAAGAGCGCTCTTTGGATGCGCTTCGGTATGCTATAAAAAGATGCAAAATCTCGATTTATTTTTGCTGGGTTTAGCCAGAAAAATCCGAATTTCAGACACTTATTTTTTTTTTGTTCCTAATTTAACATCATTTTCTTATTTATCAAAAATGTTGGTAAAATTTTATTTGATTTCAAGGATTTTTTACAACGAAATAAGGCTCGAAAGTTTTCCAAAATTTTTTTTTATCGGAATAAACATGATATCAGGCTAAACGGGGATATAATTTAATTTATGTATAAATCATTCCTAACAGATTTTGTGAATAAAAATACCGTAGGGCAAAACTTCATAAGTTCGGACTCTTATCCTGATTCATTTAATATTACCGCACACAAAAAACAAATTTGCTAATTTCCAACTGAAATTTAGTTCAGTAAGGTAAGGTTGTAACTGAATATCGGTAGTTACAACCAGGGTTGGCAACCGATACCCACCTAGAATAACGGTATTTGGCTATTGTACCGCAACCAGTAAAGATATGGACATTTTCAAAAGCGATTATGAAAGCTGATGAAATTTCTAGTATTTTAAATGTGTCACTTCGTGATTCTACCTGTTCGTTTTCGAAATATTGGTCACTACCTTTATAATACCGTTTGAAACGGTATTATAACGGTATTGGCCTATATAACTAAAACGAACCAGTAGAAACACGAAGTGACAGATTTAAAATACTAGAAATTTCATCAGCTTTCATAATCGCTTTTGAAAATGTCCATATCTTTATTGGTTGCGGTACAATAGCCAAATACCGTTATTCTAGGTGGGTATCGGTTGCCAACCCTGGTTACAACAAAATTTTGTTGATAGTTGAAACAACTACAAAATTAGTTTGCCACAGCGAAATGTAGTAGCAGCAACCGAATTTTGAGTTGATACAACTGAAAAATTCAGTTGGAAATTTATTTTTCTCTGTGCGGTTACGAATTACCGGGCGTGAAATTTAGTAAAAATATAAACAAAAAAAATAAATTACACTGTGCTACAAAAAACACAAAATCGAATATACTTTTAAAATGAGGTAGTTAAGGTTGTAGCTCTCGCCGAAAAGATCACAAAAATGCCCATCAAACTTGCCAGACACCCTCAAATTTTAAAGTTATTGTCAAAAAACGTTTTTTTGGGACTTTTCTCACTAAACCACGTGTAACTTAAAAATTTTTTCACCGATTTTGAAGTTTTTAACTGTTTTGGATAAAAGAAATATAGGGCTTTTTATGTGTGTGAATTATGATTTTGCATGAAATTGCCGTTCGGACAACCCAGGCAAAAAAAAATAAACGAACATACTGAGAGGTCGCGTATCATTATTTTAAAGGTTTTTGGCCCCCTGAATTCGAATTTGACCTTGAAATTGCGCTATCTTATTAAGTTTTTGATATATCAATTTATTTTTAATATCTCAAAAACCTGACGCGATAGAGCAATTAAAAGGCCAGATTCGGATTTAGCGCGCCAAAAACCTTTAAATATGACCTCTTATGATAAATTTATTTTTTTGCCTGGGTTTTCTGAACGGCGATTTCCTGAAAAATCTTAATTTTCTTTTTTAGAAAAATCATCACAACTCTGTCAATTCTTATCTGATTTTTTCAGAATAATGCTCATCGTATTCAGAACTAAATGAAAAAATAATGTGAATATAAACGTTTGACTGAATTTTCCGCTGCCGCCTTTGTTTTGCGCCTTTACTCTCCCATGACCGAAACCGTCAACCGCTCCAACATTGTTGTGCGGGGACTTTAACTCTAAAATTTGAGGGTGTCTGGCAAGTTAAATGGGCATTTTTGTGATCTACTCGACAAAACCAACAACCTATACCACGTCACATTAGAAGTATTTTTTCACTGTAGTACAGTGTTATTTACGATACCACAACTAAAAATATTGTAAAATATCCATATGATTGCTCTTGTTTAAATTGCTCTACTGGTTTTAATTATTGGATTTTATTGACATACTTTAATTAATTTATGGCTAAAAACAACATCCTTAAATCTCAATTATTGTTTTCTTTTATTGAGGCAAAACAATAACAATAAATTAACATTATAAGAGTATTTTATTATTTTAATGTACATTTTACATTTATGCATTGTACTTTTTATTTTATTTTTCTTTCATTAAACGAAATAAAAATATGGAAATTGCTAAAGAAAATATTTATATTGTCCTGCAGAGTGACACACTTAGGAATATAGTGGACATAAGCTAAATTTATTATGGCAAATTAAAAAGTATGAAGTATACAAAATTATGGTCAATTTGAGGTAGACTATAAAAATAAATTGTGATAAATAAATAAAAATATTAAATGTTTCTTTAAAAATCATTTTTACACTCAAAAAAAAAGTTTGTAAAATGACATAAAATCCCCGTGATTTTACGGGGCAGGTTTTGTAAAATATGTACTAAGCAAGAATCCCCGTAATGTTACGGGGATAATTTGTAAATTGATTTAACAAAATAAAATTTATAATTTTTTTTGTAAAATATTAACTTCGAGGTGAACATTATTTTTGTAAATTTACAAAAAAATTGGTAAAAATACAAAACAAAATTGTAAACTTACTGAAAAATGTTGTTATTTTGCAAAAAGAAAAATAGAAAATGAAAAAAATAAATTGTAGATTAACAAATTATTTGGTTAAACTACTGTTTTTACCGCAAAAATATATTGAAAAATACGTATATTTACAATAAAAATTGTTAATTTGCAAAAAAAAAATTAAAATTTACAAAACAAATTGTAAACTTACAAAAAAAAAGTTGTAAATTTACAAAATAAAGTAGAAAATCAAAAGACAAAATTGTAAAATTACAAATTGTTTAGTTAAACTACTGTTTTTTATGGCAAAAAACTTGTATATTTACAATAAATAGTGGTAAATTTACAATTTTTATTGTAAATATACAGTTTTTTTCTTATTTTTTTGCCCTAAAAACAGTAGTTTAACCAAATAATTTGTAAATTTACAATATTGTTTTTGGTTTTTTTTTTCTTTATTTTTGTAAAATTACAACTTTTTTCTGTAAGTATACAGTTTAGTTTTTTTAAATTTTCATATTTGTTTTGTAAATTTACAAAAAAAATTGGTTTATTTACATATTTGTTTTGTAAATTTAAAGGTTTTTTTCCATTGGTGCATCTTATTTTTCCTTCTTCGGCAGCTGGAGTAGTACTTCAACAACCTGAAATGATTTTTTTTTCACTTGTACACTTTTAACAAACTTTTTAATATATAACACTACACTTTTTTATTTTTTTCGACATTTCGTTTTTCTTAAGTAGAACATATGAGAATTGCGAAGGAGGCTACACAAGAAATTTCTTATATTTTCAGGAAAAACTAGTCAAAAAATAATAATTTTTTTTTTTGAATTTTTAATTATTTTCACACGTATTTTTAAAAAATCGGAAAAAATTTTTTTGGATATTGTAGATTGGATGTTTAAGTACCTGTTAAAAAAAGAAAAACTTAATTTTTCATAATTGATAGCTTTTTATTTACATTTTAGGTGCCAAATTTAAAAAAAAAATACCAAAAATATATGGTAAAATTACCAAAAAATGGTAAAAATACAAAAAAAAAAAAAACTAGAACAATTATATAGTAGAAACACATAAAAATTGTGGTATTTTACTTAACGCAAATTACCAAAAAATGGCGTAAAAATTATTTTTTTTTGCCAAAGCTTACAATTAGTTGAAAAATTTTTGTGTCCGGAACTTAAAAAATTTCCAAAAATTTTTTTCATGAAATTTTTTATTTATAAAAAATTATTTTTAACTAAATTTTTTTACTCCAAATCGCAAAAAAAAATCTGAACTTAGAAAATTTTTGCGTGTCCTATTGTTGAATAATTTATTTTTTTTTTTTGGTAAAACAACATTAATTCTAGTAATAAAATAAGTTTTGTAAAATTACATTGGAATTTTGTACTTTTCAATACATACATTTCAAACTGAAAACCTTGTAAACGATCTTAAAAAAAAAAATATTTGTAATAACTAGGGATGAGATTTCCATGCAAATGCATGTTTTTTGTCGATAATATAAAAACGATATCGACCAATTATCTTTCCGAATCAAGAAATTTGCCTTAAAATGGCATCGATTTGTTTTTGCATATTTTTGCATATTTTGGTTTTAAATGCATATTTTCAACTTTAAAGTGCATATTTTTGCATATTTTGACATAAATTAGCAAAAACACAAATTAAAAAACTATTTGAAATTTTAAAAATTTATTTTGGAAATATGAAAAAATATTTTTTTCTTTAAATTTTTTTTTATAGGTCGTCTTAATTTCTTAAAATTGCTTTTATAAAGTTTTAAATGTTACTTTTTACACCCGGCGTTACTTTTTGCATTTTAAGAAGTTTTTCCTATGAAAATAAGATTTTTATTGCACACATTTTATTTTTTAGTGCATATTTTTATGTTTTTTAGTGCATATTTTGAATTTTTGAGCGCATATTTTAAGCGCATATTTTCGATTTTTTAGTGCATGAAAATCTCATCCCTAGTAATAACACACTTTTTTGGTAGAAAGACTAAAAAACATCAAGTAAAATTTTGTTGTAAAATTACAGTTTTCTTGTGTAAAAAAACTAAACACCTTGTAATATTTTTTTAATTTGTAAAATAGTTCACTTTTTTTTTAAATTTACCTTAAAAATTTGTAAAATAAATTTACCAACATATAATAGCAAATTTACAAAGCAAACTGTAGTTTTCGTTTTATTACATATACAACAATTTTTGTAAAAAGACAAAAATATTAGTAAAATAGAATTACAAGACCTTTTACTTGTAATTTTACAAACTTTTTTTTTTTGAGTGTATGAATTTATGGACCCAGAATAAGAGATGAATAAGAGATTTTTATTATAAATATTATAAAAAATTATTAAAACGTTTTGGAACGATAAATTTGAAATATGTTTTTGCTAAACATTTATATTTATATTTAAGTAGTACACACAAAAATAACCTTGTAAAATTACTACACTAAAAAAAAAGTTTTTAAAATTACAAGTAAAAGGTCTTGTAATTCTATTTTACTAATATTTTTGTATTTTTACAAAAATTTTTGTATATTTAATAAAACGAAAACTACAGTTTGCTATCTAATTTTACTTACTATATGTTGGTAAATTTATTTTACAAATTTTTTAGGTAAATTTACAAATAAGTGAATACAAGGTTTTTATTTTTTTTTACACAAGAAAACTGTAATTGTACAAAAAAATTTTACTTAATGTTAGTTAGTCTTTCTCCCAAAAAAATATTTTATTACAAACATTTTTTTTTTAGTTTTTTAAATCGTTAACAAGGTTTTCAGTTTTTTAATACAAAAAAATGTAACATTTAATGTAATTTTATAAAACTTTTTTTATTACTAGAATGAATTTATGTTGTTTTACAAAAAAAAATGTAATTATGCAATATGACACCCAAAAATTTTCTAAGTTCAGATTTTTTTTGCGTTTTGAAGTAAAGTCTCTTGTTAAAAATTATTTTTTATAAATAAAAAATTTCATGAAAAAAATTTTTTTCTACAATATCCAAAGTTTTTTCTTCTAATTTTTTAAAAATACTTGTGAAAATAATTAAAAATTCGAAAAAAAATTGTTATTTTTTGACTAATTTTTCCTGAAAATATAAGAAATTTCTTGTGTAGCCTCCTTCGCAATTCTCATATGTTCTACTTAAGAAAAACTTAAAGCAGAAAATAAAAAAGTGCAGTGTTATACTGTTAACTTTTTTTCTTTTTTTTAGGTCTTACCCCCTTAATTTGTTCCAGCGACGTATCCAGGAATTTGAAAATGGGGGGCACAATTCCCAAAATTTTTTTCGTCATCGCCTATTAATATTTATTATTAAATACATCAATAACCTCCCCCCCCCCAACACGATTTCGTCTTTATTTATATACAAAATGATTGGAATATCAGATTTTTTTTATAAAATCTCAAACTCTTTGTACAGGAAAATTTTTTAGAATCTAAAAATTTTAAAAAATTATAAATTTTTGATGAAAATAATGTCTACAAATTCTCAGAAATTAATGTTTCTATAGAAAAAACTTTTCAGAATCGGAAAAAAAATGTATCTTACAATGGAAGTATCTCAACCCTTATGAAGCGATTTGCATGAAACTTAAAATATATATGAGGGTTTCTTCGTCAACCGGGCCACCCTTCTCTCCAAAATTGGTATGGGTTTAAAAATTTTTTAAAAAATTTCGAAATTACTTAAAAATATTTGGTTTTGAATACCGAGTGTCGGTTTTGAATTTCTATATGGCGCCCAATTTTTTATAAATATTACATATTTGCTTAAAATTCTTCATGCACGGGTTCTTGGAGTCACTTAAGAAGAATTTGCAGTTGGATTTTTAAAATTCAAAATGTCGGATCCAACATGGCGATGTTTTTTTTTTTAAATACAGATTCACTCAAAACTCTTTACGCACCGGTATGTTGGGTTGCTAAATAAGAATCTGCCATTCGAAAATCTAACTTCAGATTCTTACTTAGCGACCCCAAAAACTCGGGTATAAATCGCATTATTTTTTAAAAATATTTGTCGTCATGTTGGATCCGTCATTTTGAATTATAAAATTCCAACTTCAGATTCTTCTTAAGCGACCACAAAAACCTGTGTTTAAAGAGTTGACAAAGAAACCCTTATATAAAAGAAACAATTCTCGGCTCATCTGCCACATCGGGGATTTTGGGATGAAATATTGCGATTTTTTTTTTATTATTCAGCTATTTCTTTCTAAGAAACTATATGATGTTTCCATATGAGAATAAACGTTTTTAATGCCTATCTTACAGGGGTACAGCCTTGTAAAAATTTGGCTTCGTTAAATATTTTTATACCCTCCAACCACAGTATGGGGGTATACTCATATTGTCATTCCGTGTGTAACGCATCGAAATATCGGTCTAGGACCCCATAAAGTACATATATTATTGATCAGTGATCGATTCTAAGAAATTCTAGCAATGTCCGTCCGTCTGTCCGTCTGTAGAGGACACGATACAGTCCAAAATAAAAGAGCTAGACTTCCGAAGTTTGCACGAATATGTCTAATATTCCTAGGCAGATTAAGTTCGGAAATGGGCAAAATCGGACCAAGGGGAAAAAAGTTCCCCCTTGGAGAACTTAACCAACCTAAGAAAAACTGCATTTTTTGCAGTGTTTTTTGTACATTTGCTAAGCAAATGCAACATTCCTATGTCAGATGAAGTTCAAAATCGCAAGGGGAAGGTGCTCCCTAACGTCTCCCACCAACCCCCCCCCCCCCCAAAAAAAAAGACGCCCTGGATTTTTTTTATATTTTTTTTTACATTGTGGAGGGTATAAAAGATTCGGCAGAACCGAATGTAACACTCTCACTTGTTTTTCATGAAAATGTGTAAATTTAAAATCGTGTTTTAAGTTTCAGGGAAATCGGTTCATTATCTTATCCTGATGCATTATTTTTGTTAGATAATTATCTATTTTTTACCATATTTTACTGATTTTTCGGTATAAATGACTTTTTAGAAACGAAACTATTTCAAACTGTAGAGTTTTTATAAAAAAAAATAAAATCTTTCTTTTAAAATCAAAATATTTAGAAACTTGTATTTTTTTTTTTTTGTGAATAAAATTTTCAAAATTTTCAAATTGAAAAGGGGGGGGAGGGCACGTGCCCCTTGTGCCCACCCCCTGTATACGTCCATGATTTGTTCCTTTTAATGAAAAAAAAAAATCGTTTTTTTTGTGGATTTTTAAAATAAAATCTTAAGGTACGCTCGCGACTTTTTTACGAAAATCTACGAATTTACGATTTTTAAATTATTTAAATTGTTTAAATGCTTTAAATTGGTGAAGTAAAAAAAATTTCATCAAAAAGGATAATTACGCTAAAAATAAGTATCGTCCATTCCATAAGATATTGCCCATTCCATGAGATATATCCCATTCTTTAAGAAATTTTACATAATGCCTTGAAATATTGCATGAAAACACCTTTAGGAATTGAAGATAGGTTGCTGGTATGTTCAGAAAAAATGTTGGGGGGTAAAAACTAAGGGGGTCGGCCTTGCTTTCTACCCTTCTAGGAAGACCCGTGAGGGCGTTAGGAGCGGATTTATAAAACAAAGTTATAAAAAAAAACAAAAATTGTAAGGGGGTCACCTTAAGGGTTAAAGATAGTGGGTAAGTGTGTTCTAAAAAATGTTCGGGTTGAAGAACTAATGTGGGTCGGTCATACATTTGACTCCTCTAGAGGCACTCTTGGGAAAGTTATAGCGGTAGAAATTTTTTTTATTAAAATGTTGTTTTCGTGTGGAAGCCCCTATAGGGAGTCGAGATACGGCTTAGGTATGTTTGCAAAAAAGGTTAGGGTGACAAAATCTTACATTTTACACAGTTTTTGGCGACTCTGGGGCAGTTGTGGGGCTTTTTGTGAATTTTTACAACTACACGCCCAACAGAAAAAACCCCACAACTGTCCAGGAGTCGCCTAAAAAGAGGTAAAAAGTGAGACCGACCCCCATTAATTTTCCATCCCAAACATTTTTTCCAACTATACCAAGTCCCTATCTCCAATTCCTAAGGGGGCTTCCATACAAGGATTACAACGATAAAACTGCTCCTACCTCTAACTTTCTTAAGGGTGGCTCTGGAGAAGTCAAATATATGACCGGCCCCCAATAGTTTTTCAACCCCAACATTTTTTCAGAACACACTTTCCATCTATCTTCAACCATTAAGGTGGTCCCCATACAATGCTATTTATTTTTTCAACTTTTTTTTATTAAATCCACTTCTACAGCTTCAAGGGGGCCTCCTCGAGGGGTAAAAAGTAAGACCGACCACCCTTAACTTTTACCCCCAAAATTTTTTTCTGAATATACCAACAACCTATCTTCAATTCGTAGAGATGATTTCATGCATAATTTCATGACATTATGTAAAATTTCTTAAAGAATGGGATATATCTCATGGAATGTGCAACATCTTATGGAATGGACGATACATATTTTTAGCGTAAGTCTCCTTTTTGATGAAATTTTTTTAATTTTTTTTAAGATTTTATTTTAAAAATCCACAAAAAAAACCGAAATTTTTTTTCATTAAAAGGAACAAATTTAGGGGGTAAGACCTAAAAAAAAGAAAAAGAGTTCTTTTTCTGCACTCAAAAAAAAAAAGTTTGTAAAATGACATAAAATCCCCGTGATTTTACGGGGCAGGTTTTGTAAAATATGTACTAGCAAGAATCCCCGTAAAGTTACGGGGATAATTTGTAAATTGATTTAACAAAAGAAAATGTAAATTTACAATTTTTTTGTAAAATATCATCTTCGAGGTGAACATTTTTTTTGTAAATTTGCAAAAAATGTGGTAAATTTACAAAACAAAATTGTAAACTTACAGAAAAAGGTTGTTATTTTACAAGGAAAAATAGAAAATGAAAAAAATAAATTGTAGATTAACAAATTATTTGGTTAAACTACTGTTTTTTATGCAAAAAACTTGTATATTTACAATAAAAAGTGGTAAATTTACAATTTTTATTGTATATGTACCATTTTTCCTTATTTTTTTGCCGTAAAAACAGTAGTTTAACCATAAAATTTGTAAATTTACAATATTGTTTTTGTATTTTCTATTTCATTTTTGTAAAATTACAATTTTTTTCGTAAGTATACAATTTTGTTTTTTAAATTTTCATATTTGTTTTGTAAATTTACAAAAAAATTGGTTTATTTACGTATTGGTTTTGTAAATTTAAAGGTCTTTTCCATTGATGCATCATATTTTTCCTTCTTCGGCAGCTGGAGTAGCACTTCAACAACCTGAAAAGATTTTTTTTCACTTGAGCACTTTTAACAAACTTTTTAATGTATAACACTGCACTTTTTTATTTTTTTCGACATTTCGTTTTTCTTAAGTAGAACATATGAGAATTGCGAAGGAGGCTACACAAGAAATTTCTTATATTTTCAGGAAAAATTAGTCAAAAAATAAGAATTTTTTTTTTTGAATTTTGAATTATTTTCACAAGTATTTTTAAAAAATCGGAAAAAAAAAATTTTGGATATTGTAGATTGGATGTTTAAGTACCAGTTAAAATAAGAAAAATTTGATTTTTCATAATTGGCAGCTTTCTATTGACATTTTAGGTACCAAATTTAAAAAAAAATTACCAAAAAAATATGGTAAAATCACAAAAAAAATGGTAAAAAAACAAAAAAAAAATTAGAACAATTATATAGTAGAAACACATAAAAATTGTGGTATTTTACTTAACGCAAATTACCAAAAAAATGGTGTAAAAATTATTTTTAACTAAATTTTTTACTCCAAAACGCAAAAAAAAAATCTGAACTTAGAAAATTTTTGCGTGTCCTATTGTTGAATAATTAATTTTTTTTTGTAAAACAACATTAGTTCTAGTAATAAAATAAGTTTTGTAAAATTATATTGGAATTTTGTACTTTTCAATACATACATTTCAAACTGAAAACCTTGTAAACGATCTTAAAAAAAAAAATTTTTGTAAGAAAACATTTTTTTGGTAAAAAGACTAAATAACATCAAGTAAAATTATGTTGTACAATTACAGTTTTCTTGTGTGAAAAAACTAAACACCTTGTAATATTTTTTTAATTTGTAAAATAATTCACTTTTTTGTAAATTTACCTAAAAAATTTGTAAAATAAATTTACCAACATATAATAGTAAAATTACAAAGCAAACTGTAGTTTTCGTTTTATTAAATATACAACAATTTTTGTAAAAAGACAAAAATATTAGTAAAATAGAATTACAAGACCTTTTACTTGTAAATTTACAAACTTTTTTTTTTGAGTGTGGGCATTCTAGTGTTCAAGTAAAAAATAAAATCATTTCAGATTGTTGAAGTGCTACTCCAGCCGCCGAAGAAGGAAAAATAAGATGCACCAATGGAAAAAAAACCTTTAAATTTACAAAACAAATATGAAAATAAACCAAATTTTTTGTAAATTTACAAAACAAATATGAAAATTTAAAAAACAAAATTGTACTAACAGATAAAAGTTTTAAATTTACAAATTATTTACTGTTTTTACGGCAAAAAAAAATAAGAAAAATGGTTTATTTACAAAAAAAATTGTAAATTTACCACTTTTTATCGTAAATATACAAGTTTTTTGCCATAAAAACAGTAGTTTAACCAAACAATTTGTAAATTTACAATTTTATTTTTTGATTTTCTACTTTATTTCGAAAATTTACAACTTTTTTTTTAAGTCTACAAATTGTTTTATAAATTTTATTTATTTTTTTGCAAATTTACATTTTTTTGCAAATATACGAGTTTTTCAATATTTTTCGCTGTAAAAACATTAGTTTAACCAAATAATTTGTTAATCTACAATTTATTTTTTTCGTTTTCAATTTTTTCTTTGTAAAATAACAACCTTTTTCTGTAAGCTTACAATTTTGTTTTGTAAATTTACCAAATTATTTTGTAAATTTCCAAAAAAAAAATGTCACCTCGAAGTTAATATTTTACAAAAAAAAATTGTAAATTTATATTTTACATAATTTTTTTGTTAAATCAATTTACAAATTATCCCCGTAACATTACGGGGATTGTTGCTAGTACATAGAAAAAGTCTCGCAATCCCATTTTACCAATATTTGACAATTTTTTTCGTTTTTAACAAAAAATTTTCGATCGAAATTTACATTTTTTTGTAATTTTACAAACTTCCAAGTTTTTTTACAAAAAAAAAAAAATATAGTAAATTCCCAAGAATTGCATGTAAGTTTTGTTGCGCCAAAAAAGTTGTAAATTTACTATTTTATTGGTAACAAGTAAAAAAGTTAAATTCGGCCTTGACTCCACAATTTCAAAAAGATTATTGCAAAAAACTTTATTTAAAAGGAAATTACTTTAAAAAAAAAATTTTAAAAAAAATTTTAAAAAAAAATTTCCGCGAAAAAAATTTTTTGTAAAAAAAAATCCGCGATTTTTTTCTTTTTTTTGTAAAAAATTTGTTCGTACTTGTTTAAATACCATTTGGTGTTCAATTATGTTCACATATCTCAACCAGAAGCCGAATTAAAGCATTTTGTATTTTGTAGGTTATGTTGAATGTACTGAAATTTTAGAGGTGTGCTTACATTTTCGTTCATAACTTTTGAACCGCTGAACCGATATCGCTCAAATGCAACACCAAACTTCTCGGGAGAACTTCCAATAAATATGTTAAGTTTCAGTCATCTCTGTGCAATATTTTGTCCGCTACAGCATTTTCCACAGACAGACAGACGGACAGACGGACATCGCTAGAATGTCTTAAAATCGATCTGGCATCATGAATATATATACTTTATGGGGTCCCAGACCGATATTTCGATAAGTTACAAACGGAATGACAAACTTATATATACCCTCTGTCACTAAGTGGAGGGTATAAAAATCTTGCAAAATTACGAAAAAGCTCGTAGTTTTTACTAGGAATTTTTGTAAAGTAGGAGGTAGCAAAAATCTAGTAAAACCACGAAACCTCCTTGCAAGTTTTATCGCGTCAAAAAATTTGTAAATTTACAATTTTTTTTTTTTTGTAAAAAGCATGTAAAATAACAAAATTATTGGTTAAAATCTTGTAAAATTACAAGGACTTGTTTTCAAATAGGAGGTTTTTCATAAAAAAAAAATCAGATTATATCCTTTTATTTTTCACTTGTCATTCCGTTTGAAACACATCGAAATATTGGTCCAGTACCCCATAAAGTATTTATATTCATGATCCTCGGTCGATTACACAGTGCAACACCCAAAATCGGAATGGGATGAAACCAAAAGCAAATGAAAGTTGACATATTCCATAACAAACCCCTCAAGGCTTTTTTCTAGTTCAGAGCTAGATTTTGTTTTACACGCATTTGAAGTTGGTGCACTTTTATTATAATTATAATAATAAATGCTTGAAAACTGTATTAGTGGCGAATGATTAATATTGTAATTGCCTTTAAATAACAATCATACGCAACGGTGTGCAGTGATTTATATTAATAATTGCCTTTAAATAACAATCATACGCAACGGTGTACATGGTTTATTTTAATAATTTGGCTATTCAGTAAATAGGTACTGGACCGATTGCAGCAAAATTCATACCAGTCATAGCTTAAGTAATTTTGAGCTTAAGTTTGGAAACTGGACCCTACATGTCCAATAAGGGCACCACCAGGGGTCTTTAAAGTTGGACACGTTTAGTACACAAAAACTTTAAATGCTTTAAAATCACCAACTTTAAATGCGTGTAAAATAAAATCTAGCTCTGACCTAAAAAAAAGGCCTTGAGGGTTTTGTTATGGAAAACGTCAGCTTTCATTTGCTTTTGGTTTCATCCCATTCCGATTCCGAAAGTTCGATTTTGTATCACTGTATTATAAGTAGATCTAGCGATGTCCGTCCGTCTGTCTGTCTGTCCGTCCGTAGAAAAAACACTAACTTTTGAAAGACTTCACAGAGGCTACTGAAGTTTAGCATATATGTTGGTCATTTACCTGGTCAGGTTGGTATTGCAATCCAGCCAAATCGGACTAGTGGTTCAAAAGTTATGAGCAAAAGAGTAAATTTCGGCAATGGTGTTTCGCGAATTTACGAGATAAAAAACACGATAACTTTCGAAAGGCAGTAATAAGACTGTGAAAGCTTGACATATACCTTTGCCGTTCCACAGGTCTGTTTGATATTAAATTTCAGCTCAATCGGTCCAGTGGTTCAAAAGTTATTAGCAAAACCCTGAATTTGAGATTGGTTTCATCTTAAATGGCACGTGTTAAACAAGTTTCAAAGGCATTGGTGATAACTTAACAATGCTTTTCAAACTTGTTTAGTTTTAAAGCAATATTTTTTTAACTTGTTTAGTTTTAAAAAAATTTTACACTCAAAAAAAATTTTACACTCAAAAAAAATTTTTTTTAAAAAAAACAGTAAAAAAAACATTACACTCGAAAAAACATTTACACTCAAAAAAAAAATTGTAATTTTCCTTTTTTTTTAATGAAAAAAAAGAGTTTTTTTTACTCAAAATAAAATATTTCTAATCAAAATTGTTAATTTTTTCACGTTAAAAAATGTACTACCCTTTAAAAAATGCATTGTGGAGGGTATTCATATATTCGGCAAAGTCGAATTTAACTTTTCTACTTGTTTCCCTTTTTTCGAACTCGGTTTTGTGGTGGGGGTAGGGCAGAATTTCCCTTTTCCTACCAATTTAAAGAAAGCTTCCGTTCAAAAATGTCAGTGAAAACTACTAATTTTCAATTAATTCTCATCAAAATCTAAATAACAAATAAACCTTTACATTTGGGATTTAAGGTTTATTAAAGTTAAATAAATTAATACAATTTAACGTATCAAAGGTTGAGCGTGTACATAAACTATTTTTCATTTTATAGTAAACAAAACAAAAACGTAGAAAAATGTTAAGAAAACCATTTTATTATACAAAATCCCTAGTGATTCATGTAGATTTTCGTGTAATTTTTTAATGTCGGCCTCTGGAGGTGATTAACCTTTGTTTGTTTATACGGTTTTTTTTTTGTTTTTATAGCTTTTGTTTTCCATAGTTTTTCTTTATACATTTTCTATTGTTTTGCAAGTGAATGGATTTGTGTTGGTTGCCAAACAATGTGACGTAAAAAAAATATAAATGAAAAGGAAAGAAAATAAAAAAAATAAAATGTGCACAGTGTTACGACAAGAGAGTGAAATGAATTTTGATATTTTTTAAAACTATGTCATACGATTTTATTTTTTTGAATTGGAAAAGAAAGATGTTGATGGTGCGAAAAAGGGTGGGCTGGGGAAGTTTCTTTTTTAAAACGGAGGAAGTTTAGGTGGATTATATAATATTTTTTTTTTTTTTTGACTATTTTTATTTTTTATTTCATCAATTATTTTGCGTTTTTTTTTCATATTTGAGCGATTTGTTATAAAACCAATATTTGTTTTGGCGCTTTTTTATTTGTGATTTTTTTTACATATTTTTGTATATTTCTGGGATTTTTAATTTTCACCTATTTTCTATTTTTGCTGGTTATTTGTATGTTTTTTTTAAATTTTGTATACCAAATTTTTATTTTGGCGATTGTTTATAATTTAAAGTGTTTTTTTTATTTTTACGCGTGTTAAATTTAATTTTTTTTTTATTTTTACTTGTTTAAAGTCATTTTTTTTTTTAATTATGTTAGCGTTTTTCATTTTGGCGATTTTTTTTTATTTAAGTGATTTTTTTAATATTTTTTTATATTTCTGGGATTTTTAATTTCCACTTGTTTTCTATTTTAGCTGCTTATTTGTAGGTTTTTTTTTTTAATTTTTTCTACCAAATTTTTATTTTGGCGATTTTTTTTTTAATTGAGCGATTTTTTATAACTTTTTTAGGAGACGTTTTTTATTTTACCTCTTTTATATAAGGGTTTTTTTATTTCTACGTTTTCTACCTACTGTGCATCAATATACAATGCCTAACAAAAGAAAATTTTTATTTGATTTTCCTTCCATACGGCGTTTTTTTTTCTCAACTTCGAACTACAAAAAATTAATGTTTATTCAAACATGAATAAAATCAAGTTTTGTATAAATAAACAGAATTTAAAAACAAACAAAAAAAAAAACTTTACACATAATTTAATTTTATTACATGTCTAAAATGAATTTATTTGCTAAATTTTTTGGTTAAATGTTAAATTTAACAGAAAAACCTCAGAAAAACATCAAAAATAAGTACAAAATAATATTATGGTAAAAGTTGAAATTATTTGTCTGTCTGTCTATCTGTAGTTAGTGTGAGTGGTTTGATGTTCAAACAAAATCTAACTAATAATATTAAAAACTTTATAAACACTTTCATATATGAGGTAAACATGTGGGAATGTTCGGAGGATAATTTTGAAAAAAAAGGTTGTTTTCTAAAAAAACTTAAATGCAGGCATACTCACTTTGTTGTTCCATGTGTAACATATTGAAACATCGGTCAGGACCAGCGTTGCCAGGTACTTTTTTCGGTTGTCCTCAAAAATAAAACAAAATATTCCCAAGCAATAAAAAATACGCCTTTTTTTAATCACACAAACATTTTTTGTTAGTTAAAAAAAAAAAAAAATATGGCTGATAATTTCTTAATTTTATTTTGTAGATTTAAATTAAAAAAATACCAAAAAATCCCCAAACGAGTTAATTAACGGGTTTTGACAATGTTAATATACATTTTTCAGCCGATAAATGCACATTTTATTGAATTCGCTTCGAAATCTCGTACCAAAGAGTTATTTTTACAAAAAATTTTGTTAAAAATCGTTGATTATATTAAATTTAGCTTGTTGTATCAAATAGATAAAATTTTGAATATCCCCAAAAAATCCCCCAAAATAATTTTTGAAATCCCCATAAAAATCCCCAAAGGAGCTTTTTTGTCCTTTTTTCTCTAGTGAAATCCCCAACTTTGGGGATAAATCCTTAAGTCTGGCAGCCCTGGTCGGGACCCCATACAACGCAATTTTTTTAAATGTTTTTTTATGATACAAGATATTACAAGTCCTGCATTTTGACTCTTTTATTTTTATTAAATTTTTATTTTACCAAAATTAAGCGGAAATTGTCTCAGAATCTGAGACTTTTTATATCGAAAAAATTTAAACGAGTTTGAGAGAAGTTATCTCTTAGAAAAATTCTCAGATTTGGACTTTTCTATACACTCAAAAAAGACCTCGTAAAATTACAAGAAAAGTTTGTAACTTTTTTTTGCTACCTCCTGTTTGACAAGAATTCCTTGTTATTTTACAAGCTTTTTACCAATAATTTTGTAATTTTACAAGCTATTTTTTTTGGCGCGATAAAACTTACAAGGAGGTTTCGTGATTTTACTAGATTTTTTGCTACCTCCTATTTTACGAGAATTCCTAGTAATTTTACAAGCTTTTTACCAATAATTTTGTAATTTTCCAAGCCTTTTACCAATAAAATTGTAAATTTATAGTTTTTGGCGCAATTAAAATTACAAGGAATTCTCGTGAATTTACTAGATTTTTTTTTGTAAAATTATCTTGACAATTTGTAAAATTACAATAAAAAAATTGTAAAATTACAAAAAAAAATGTAAATTTCGATTTTTTTTTACAAAAATCCAAAAATTATATCGGCGGGCGCCATGGGTTTATTTAATTCGATGGCTTCAAATTTGTAGCACATAACTTTAAGGTATAGTACACTCAAAAAAAAACGTGGGTATTCAATACTAAAAATTTAGCTACGAGTACTAATGTTTTAGTCCAAAAGGACCTAGTGCAGGAATTGGTAATCAATACTAAAACTTGTTACTAATATCTAGTACATGAAAAATACTAAAAAAACAGTAAATATTACTGCAATTTACTACAGTTTTAGTAAATATAATTACTAAAAAAATCATAAATATTTTAAATTTGTGTCCTATTTAGTAAAAAAAATTACTAATTTTAGTAAATAAAATTGCTAATTTTAGTGAATAAAATTACTACCTATATCAATTTTAATAAATAAAAACCAGAAAAAAATTATATATATGTAAATGATTTTTATTTTACTTTGGGTTTAAGATATACTTAATTACATGTCTTCTTAAGCTGTTAAAAAAAATTTTAGCGTTGATTGTACCACATTTGAAAAAATAAATGATTGATGTCGCCATACCATTGAAATATATTTTGCAAACGATCGCTAAAAATATAAAAAAGAAATAATATTTTTTCAATACATGTTCAAATGTATGTACAAACATTTTACCACAGAGGGTGCTTTTTTAACATACATTTTTTTGTATACGTGTGTGTATCCATATTCTCTTCAGCTGAGTTTTTTTCACACAGCCATTGAAATAAAAAACTATTAAACAAAAAAACTGACGGAGTTTTATTATTAATGTTATTTTATTAAATGAGCATATTTAAATAAATAACGTGCATATATTTAATTACTTTAACACAATTTAAATTAATAAATATATAATATATATTTTTTTACAAACACTCCGTGACCGGGTATCGCGTTGTTTCGGTTTTAATTCTTTTTCGCACTAAACAAACAGAAAAATCAGTTGGTAGCACTGCAGGTAAATGCGAGAAAATGTGGTGATCGCACACACTGCAGCAGCAAGCAGCAGACGGCAAGAAATATAAAGAACTGGGTTTAATTATAAATAATACATTTAAAAAATAAGAACTTTTTGTATTTGCAGCTAGGAGTATGATCTTTTAATGTTAAGAAATAAAAAATGCGTCATTTTAGTGAAATTATAATTAAATAGAGTACTCTTCATTTTTTCTGTCTGCTGCTTGCTGCTGAATTGTGAAGAAGAATGTAGTGGTTATTACAGACAGTGTTGCCATTACCAATATGAAAAAAAAACGCAAAAATCATAGGAAAAGGGTAAAAATTTACAAAAAAAAATCAGCTACAAGAAAAAAGAGAAAATTAAAAAAATGGAAATGTGCTTTTTAAGGTTAAAAGAATAAAAAGCGCAAAAAAACAATAATAAAAATATTTGTTTTTATCATAAATTAAATAAATAAGCTGATACAATCACGAGTAAAAATAATATTACATTCATATTACTTAAAAACACAATAAATTTAATACAAACTTTTGTATTACATTCAATCAACACGCCCCATATCATTTTTAATGAAATGTTTGGATATTTTATCAGTTTAATTTTTATGCATTTTACTTCATTTTGACAGTAAACAAAATTGTTTCAATCAAGTAGGAGTGTTAAATTCGGCTGTGCCGAATCTTTTATACCCTCCAACACGTTTAAACTTAAAAAAAAAAATTGCAGGGGCGTCTGTTTTTTTGGTGGGGGCGGATGGGGGGGGTCGGCGAAGTTGGTGGGGGACACCTGTACCCCCGCTATATATGTTTACAAATTATTTGTTTATGATTTTGACGCTTAAATAATACATTTTTATCGTTATTTTTAATTAATTTAAAAAAAATCGAATTTTCTAACCCCCTTGGTCCAAGCGCAGGTCAATGAACATAATATGGCACACAAATTTTACATTTGTTGAGTAAAAATTAAAAAAAACTCGTAAAAATATCGTATTTTTTAGGGGTCGTTTTAGTTCTTCAAGGGGGAACTTTTCCCCCCTGGTCCGATATTGCCCATCTTCGAACTTAACCTTACCAGTAAAATAAGAGATATTCTTGCCCAATTTCAGGGGTCTAGCTTTTTTGGTTTGGACTGCATCGTTATTTCTACAGACGGACGGACGGACGGACGGACGGACATCGCTAGAATGTCTTAGATTCTATCATGGATCAATATTATATATACTTTGTGGGGTCCCCGACCGATATTTCGATGTGTTACACACGGAATGACAAAGTGAGTATACCCCCATACTGTGGTTGGAGGGTATAAAAACAACAGTCATTAAATATTTTAAAAAATACGTAGTTGTAAAAAAATGTAGAAAATATGTACCAAAAAGTTTATAATACATTTTCATTAAAAATTATTATATAATATAATACATTTTCTTTAAAAAATATTGTTAGTATTTCCAATCCGTATGAAGTGATATTAGACAGGTAGTTTAGTAAAATATTTTACTCATATCTTTCGTGGGGAATCCCAATATTTAAATGTTATAATTAGTGTTTGGGGTCCGGGAATTCCCGGGTCGGATTTCCCGGGAATTCCCGGGAAAAGACTGACGGGAATTCCCGGGAATTTTTTTAATTTTTCCCGGGAAATCCGGGAATTCTATAAAATAAACCATTTTACATAAAAAACGTTTATTTCAATTTAATTTTCATTTGTTATTTTTTGTATTTTTTCTATTTGGAAGAACAGTGCAAATATAAATTCATAGGAAAACTGACCAAGTGTAAAAAGTATGAGAAATATCATGAAAAAACTTAAAAAGGCAAAAAATATACGTCGGTTAATGATAATTTTGCTAAGACTGTCTAAAAAATATAAAAATTTTTAACCTAGAATTTACATTTCCAGAACAAATATTGAAAGTGCTGCCAACTACATTAGTTTTTGCTCGAATAACGCTGTTTTAATTTTTCTTGCGATTTTTAGCTATTTTTTGCGATTTTTTGTGGGGAAAAAAGTTGCAATATTTTTTTGTTTTATTGTATTTCATGTTTTTATGTTTTAATTAATTGTTTATCTCTAATAAAACTGTTTTTAGTAAAAAGTTGGTCAAATTTTAATGTTTTTTTATGATTTATATTAATAATGAATATTTCCCGGGATTCCCGGGAATCCCGGGAAATAAATAATTTTTTTCCCGTTTCCCGGGAAATTGAAAAGTCCGGGAATTCCCAAACACTAGTTATAATCCAAAAACTAAATTGTCTTGATGAAGAAAAAAAATATAATCCAAAAACTAAATTTGCTAAATGAAACAAAAAAAATAAATGGCGAAAAATTTTAATTTTTGTACGACCGGTACAAAACTTAATTAAATTTTGAATCAAATAACAACCAAAAACAGCGATGCCAATTCAGTGCGCTTCGTGCTGGATTTGAAGCTATCCGACCACCCAAAAAGCACATTTTTTAAATATAAGAAATGGAAAACTTTGTTGAAAATTTTTAAAAAAAGATATTTCACAATTTTAAGACTTATTCTGTGAATAGGCCTGATGATTTTCTAATTTTTTTTTAACCTTGAATTGAAATTATTTTTTTAACGCTTTTTACTTTATTCAAATTTAGCGCTTTTTGAGTCACTGTTTTGCGCGTTTTGCCTGTTACACAATTTTCGAAATTAAACCCAAATTTTCTTTATTTAAATCTGTCAAAAATACATATTTTGATTGCATCATTAGAAAAATACATATACATAAGAAATCCGCCGTCGGCAAGCAAAATGGGCCGAGCCGCCAGTGGCCAGCGGCCCGCCACCGCCAAAAATTCCTAGTCGGCTTGGTTACCTGCTCACGCATACTAATAAAGTATAAATCAATTATTATTTATTTTCATGAATTTTGAGAGAACATTTGGGATCTTGATTTGTGAACACAAAACACGTTTACCTGCAAATTTTGAAAGGATACCTTGAGTCAAATTTAAAGGGGACTGTTTTTTTCCAATTTCATTAGGTCTTAGGCGTAAGTATAATATAAAAATTGATAATATAAAAATCACAAATTAAAAAAAAAATATCGCGAAAAAAATGGAAAAACACCATAAATACCCTATTTACGAATTTAAAAAACCCTAAACGCGTATTTAAAAAACGGCAAGACCAAAAAAGCACCAGCAAATACCCGAAATGTAACATAATGACAACACTGAATTCAAATTTAACGATTTTGCAAAAAAAAAATAGTTGGTAGCTCTGCTTGTAAACAAGCGCCCCCTTACGGAATTATTACTAACAAAAATAAATTAAAAACCTAATAAATTACTATATATTAGTACTTTTATGAACTAAAAATAGTAAAAAAATTAGTAAAACCAACTACCAACAAAAATTACTCATAAACAGTAAGAAATACTAATTTTAGCTCTTTGAAGATACTAAAAAAACTACTGTAATACTGGTAATTGGTAACTTATTAGTAGATTTGGGTTACCAACGCACTTACTAATTTTTTTACTGTAGAATTATTTTGAGTGTAGAATAAAAATTTGCCCGGACACTTTGAAAAATCAAAACTTCACTCAGAAAATTATGTAAGTTACTACATGTTAGTTGTTTGTATATTTTACAGTAGATAGTTGTTTTCAACTACAAAGTCAGTTTTTTTTGTATGAAAAATATCGAACAACTATTTCTGTTAGTTATTTTAAGTAGTTTTTTTGAATAACTAACAAAAAAGTACTGTAATGTAGTAACAGTTATTTAAAGTAGTTAATTTTATTTTTTTTATCTCTGAAAAATGTTCAAAGTTTTTTCCAAAAATAAAAATAAATTTTCGTTTTTTTTTTTATTTTTCACAACTTTTTTTAAAAAAAAAAAACTTGGAAAAAATTTGGTCTTCAATTTTTTTTCTGAAAATTTTTTCGAAAAACAAAAATTATATATTGATTATTTTATTTTTACTACATTTTAGTTGTTTTGACTACAAATGTAAGTAGTTTTTACTACATAAGTCAGTTGTTTTTTGTCAGTTAAAATAACTAACATTGTTAGTTGATTTAACTGAAAAAGTAGTTGACCCCAAAACAACTTGCAAAGTAGTTATTTTAACTGACATTTTCAGTTGATTTTACTAACATAATTTTTTGAGTGTTAAAGAAAAAACGTCACTCTAATGCTACACTGAAAATAAAGCCTCTGTCCAATCAGCAGAAAAATCAGATGAAAATACATCCATTTTGAGCCATATGAGAAATCTGCTAATTTTAGTATACGCGGTTTACTAAGTATCTTTCTTCATTATCTAGGTGAAATCAGCAGGGAAATTTTAGCAGAAAAATCAGCTGTTTTCAGCTGAACATGCTGCTGAAGTTACATTGAGTTTGAGCTATATGATAAATCTGCTGCTCTTAGCAGATTCAGCTTGCTAAAATTTTGTATTGTAGAATAAAAAATACAAGAAACTATCTAACAATAAGTTTTTTTTCCAAAGTGTTAATTTTTTTAAATTAATGTCAGTTTTCAGAAGGCGAAAAATACCCACGAACGAAAGTTTTACATGTATTTTGTTGCTGTTACAATAACAAAACACATGAAAAATTTTTGTTTGCGTGTATCGTTCGCCTTATGTAAATTGGTACTTAATCAGTTTTTCAAGAATAAAATTTCCAAGTTTTTGTAAAGATCAAGCAAAAAAAAACTTATACTACTATTTTTTTTTTTAAAGGAATAACTAAATATTTCTGTTAAACTAACAAAACAATTTTATATTTTAGGATTTTAAATTTCACAAAAAAAAAAGAAAAATTACATCTTAAAAATCCGGAAATTTTTTTGGAAAAACCCCAACCCAATATTTCGAAATTTAGCAAACAGAATCAGTAGAATTGCAAAAAAAAATCTGTTATTCCAAAACTGAATATTTTTAGAATTAACTTAAAATATATATTTCAGCAGAAAAATCTGTTAAAAGTTTGCTTATTTAAATTTAAAGCCATTTTACAGATTTTTTGACAGAGCTGTTCTCTTGAGTGTAGTTGTTGCTCAAATATATGGGCAATTTGTGAGTGTGATACCATATATGGGGTATTCCACCTAGGCGTGCTAATCTTTTTCTACAAATTATGATTAACTTGTTATAAGGGTTCAAGTTGAAAAAATGCAGAAGAAAAATTGATTTTCTAAAAATTATAGACATTTCTGGTATTCCCATACCGGTTTCAAACACCCCAGTTAGTGTTATCATCAGTAGGATTTTAAATGTCGGTTTGTCTTGTTAATGAAAACTGTTTTTTATATATGTGAATATTTATAGTTTCTACAGAACAAATTTTGACAGTTTCCAACACTACAATTCTATTTCCAGCAATCTCAACTTCATACTTTCTTTCAACTTTTTTGTCTCTTACATTATTTCGCAAGGGTTATGAACATGATCTGGAATTGCAGACACAAATGAAGGAATTTTCATTTTCCGTTTCGGAGACGTGCCTAATGGCATTATATTTATTTAATTTTTTCTGTAAGTACAGATCGAGCACGGGCTCTAATTATATTTGTTACTAGAGTGCGCAGGGTATTTCGTTGCCCGTAAATACAGAAAAAATAAATGACCCATTTTTGGAACTTTTCGCTATGTAATCTTTATATATCGTCACCTGAGAATTGGTTTGCTCCATAGAATGGGGTTTTTACCATCCTATAGAGCAAACCAATTATAAGGTGACGATATGTCTTAATCCTTTACAAAATCCTTTACTTATGATGATCACAACACTTACAATAAAAAAACCAAATACATCAGTTGATATAATAAATACTACGTCAACTTTAAGATTTATTAATTTGAGCAAAAAAAAAAAAAATTGATTAAAAAAAACTTTGAGTCAAAAATTTAATGAAAATTAATTGATAAGTACAAATAAAATTTTAGTAAAAAAAATTTAAAACATTTTCATTTGAATTCGTTCTCAGTTTCATTCCATTTCGTTCCCTGTTCTATTCCATTTGATTCCCTGCTCCATTCAATTTCGTTCAATGTGGTGTTCATTCCTTTTCGAATTGTATCCGCTAAATAACAAAAGATAAGATCATTAAATTAAAAAGAATCATTTTGCCCCTTATTTTGTTTCAGAAAATATAAAAAGTACCCCTTTAACTCCTTAAGAATCAGAATTAAAAAAAAAAAATTCTTTTGGGAATGATTTTTTTCGCTAGACGATCCTACATTCCAAATTTCAGGTTTCCAGTACCATTATTTCAGATAATATGAAAAGTACCAAAGTGCTCGTTTTTACTCCCTTAGAATCGAAATTTCGAAAAAATACTTTTTACAGATTTTTTTCTGTTGTTGGATCCTACATTTCTAATTTAAGTTGTTATGACCTCTATTTAAGAAAATATAAACAGTGCCAAAAATAAATTTTTTGAGGGACTTTCCCCGTTAGAGGATGCTACATTCCAAATTTCAAGTTAATAGGCTCATTATTTAAGAATATATAATTCCCTTTTTTAATTAATGTCCTTAGGAATCAGAATTTCCAAAAGTTATTTTTTTGGGAATATTTTATTTCGCTAGATAATTTTACACTCCAAATTTCCATCATAATTATTTCAGAAAATATAAAAGGTACCATAGTACTCTTTTTTATCCCCTTAGATCAGAATCGGAATTTCCAAAAAGTACATTTTTCATAGTTTTTTTCTGTGTTTAATCCTACATTCCTAATTTTAAGTTTTTATGACCTTTATTTAAGCATGGGATGCTACATTCCAAATTTCAAGCTAAAAAAAACATTAGTTAAGTATATATAAAAAGTACCAAAATACATTTTTTACCCGTTTTACCCCCAAAGAATCATTATTTCAAAAAACCCAGCCTTAGTGGATCTATATTCCGGGAGATGCAGCTACATATCAATTTTCAAATCTCTAGCTTCATTGGTTTGTGGAACTATAAAAAGTACAAACGTAACTGTTTTTGTTTTTTACCCCCTTAGAATCAACATTTCCAAAACCCAAGCCTTAGTGGACCTATTTTCCGGGAGGTGCATCTATATTCCAAATTTCAAGTCTCTAGCTTCAGTGGTTTGTGGAAATATAAAAAGTACCAAAATACATTTTTTACCCCTATTCCCTACAATCAACATTTCCAAAAACACAGCCTTGAAGGATCTATATTTCGGGAGGCCCACCTACATTCTAAATTTCAAGTCCCGATTTCGTTCAATTTGTTATTCCATTTGATTCCCTGTACCATTCCGATTAGTCCTATGCGGCTTCCATTCCGTTCCGAATATGCGCTTACATGCTCTAAAAAACAAAATTTTGTTTGCCTTCTTTAGAAATCTTTTTTCGCTAAATGACCCTGCATTCCAAATTTAAATTTTCCAGGACCATTATTTCAGGAATTATAATAAGCACCAAAACACACTTTTTTACCCCCCTTAGAATCAGAATTTCGAAAAAGTTCTTTTTCAGAATTTTTCCCGTTGTTGGAACTAACATTTTAATACTTTTTTGTAGGACCTTAATTTCAAAAAATTACCAAAGTAAATTTTTACAACTTTTACCCTTAGGAGCCCAAATTTCCAGAAAGTACTTTTTTGTTAATGATTTAATGTTAGAGGATCCTACATTTCAATTTTCAAATTAATTGGATTTTTTTTCAGAAAAAATAAAACGTGCTCGCTTTTTACCCGCTTAGAATCGGTATTTCGAAAAAATACTTTTTCAGATTTTTTTTCGTTGTTGGAAACAACACTGCAAATTTTAATTTTTTTGTAGGACTTTAATTTCAAAAAACATAAAAAGTACCAAAGTACAATTTTTTACCCCTTAGGAATCCGAATTTCCAGAAAGAACATTTTTTGGGAATGTTTTTCCGTTAGAGGATAATACTTTCTAATTTTCGAATTAATAGGATTTTTTTTTCAGAAAAAATAAAAAGTACCAAAGCACTCGCTTTTTTACCCTCCTTAGAATCGGAACTTCGAAAAAGTACGTTTTCTGAATTTTTCCGTTGTTGGAACCACCATCGAAAATTTTAATATTTTTGTAGGACCTTAATTTTGAAAAATATAAAAAGTACCAAAATACAAATTTTCCCCCTTTTTACCCTTAGGAATCCGAATTTCCAGAAAGTTCTTTTTTTGGGGATGTTTTTCCGTTAGAGGATCCTACATACATTTCAAAATTCAAATTAATTGAATTTTTTTTTTTTTTCAGAAAAAATCAAAAGTACCCAAGTACTCGCTTTTTCCACTTTTTCAACCCTTCGTTTTTACCCCTTAAAATCAACATTTCCAAAAACCCAGCCTTAGCGGATATGTATTCCGTGAGGTGAAACTACGATCCAAATTTCAAGACTCTAGCTTCAGTGGTTTGGGCTGTGGGATGATGCGTGATTAGTATGTCAGTCAGTCATCAGTCAGTCACTTAACTACTTTATATATATAGATAAGTAGGGATGAGATTTCCATGCAAATGCATGTTTTTTGTCGATAGTCTAAAAACAATATCGACCAATTATCTTTCCGAATCAAGAAATTTGCTTTAAAATGGCATCGATTTGTTTTTGCATATTGTTGCATATTTGGGTGAAAATGCATATTTTTGCATATTTTGGTTTTAAATGCATATTTTGTGCATATTTCAAACTTTTAAGTGCATATTTTTGCATATTTTGGCATAAATTAGCAAAAACACAAATTGAAATTTATTTGTTTTAAAAACTATTTTAAATTTTAAAAATTTATTTTGAAAATAATAAAATTATTTTATTTTTCTTTTGAATTTTTTTTTATAGATATTCTTAATTTCTCAAAAACTCTTGCTTATATAAAGTTTTAAATATGACTATTTAACACGGCGTTATTTTTTGCTTTTTAAGAAGTTTTTCCTATGAAAACAAGATTTTTATTGCACACATTTTATTTTTTAGTGCATATTTTTAGGTTTTTTAGTGCATATTTTGGATTTTTTAGCGCATATTTTAAGCGCATATTTTCGATTTTTTAGTGCATGAAAATCTCATCCCTAGTTATAAGGGTTCAAGTTGGAAAAATGCAAAAAATGTTTTAATTTCTCAGAAATAATTAATATGGACTCAAACCCAACTAAATAAAAATTCAGTTATAAAATATACAGTCCAACAATATATAAACACAATTACTACACAACTCATAAGGTACATTGCAATTTCGTTATATTTCTAAGAATTAGAAATATGAAACAAAAATTCAAACCTAACGGACATTTTTTAAGACTTGAAAAGTCCTACTAAGGGTTAATAATGGGAAAAATACAACTCTGTTAAAAGTAAAGATGGATTAAGTTTCTGCCAAATGAATACAACACGAAAGAGGAGTAATTCCAATTCTAAATTTGTTCAAACGTTTCATTTAAATGGCTAATTTTAATCTGACACACATTTAGTGTGAGGCAATCGAAGGAGTGCTGATGATGGAAGGGTGGCATCTTCCGAAAGCTGTCGACATCTCCACTTAGCCTGTGTTGTCACTTGGATTTTTTTCAGATTTTCTCATTGTACAACAATTATTATTTCTCAGAAATAATTAATATGGACTCAAACCGAACTAAATAAAAATTCAGTTATAAAATACATAGTCCAACAATATATAAACACAAGTTTTAAACAATAAAAATAAATTTATTCGAACTTTAAAATATTATATTCAGAGAAGGATTGTTCTAGCTCGATGTAATTTTTCTTAAACTAATAAAAACCATTATATTCTCATAAAATAATTTTAAAAAATTTAGTTTTTCTGTTTTTAATTTATTTATGTTTGTCATAGTTGTAAAATATAAAAAAAAATCCTCGATTTTTTTTAATTTTTTAATTTAAAATCGTGAATAGTTGGTTTTTGTTATTATTTTTTTGTCATCATAAAAATAAAGAGCGTTGATAAATTTTCTACGTTAAATTTGTAATTCCAAAGATTGTGCTTTTTTGCTTAACTTTATCGACGACTTGTTTTTTGCGGACCGATTTATATTTAAATTGTGTTAAAATAAAATTCAAAAATTATTTTCATTTATAACTAGAAATTTTTATTGCGGCCATTACAATTTTTCAACATATGTGAGCATAACTAAATTTTTTTTTTTCAATTTTGCAAAAATTAGTTTTTCCTATTTTTTTCGTTTTGTGTTTTTGTTCATGTTCATTTGTTCTCTTTAACAATTTTTGAAACAATATTGTAACAATTACCATTTCTATTTTTGATACATATCATTTTATGGTTATTGTTATAACACAAAAAAGGAGCAAAAAAAGTTTTTAATTTTGTGGGTGTATATGTGTTTAAAATACATATGTATATACAAATATATGTACATATGTATAAATAGTTGATTATTTTTTGTGCCATTGTATGCAACAACCCCTTTAACAATGCCTATTGTAAAAGATTGACAGCAAATAATTTTTGATAATTTGTAAAATTGAAAATTTTCAATAGCTTCTAAATTATTTATGGAACATATGTCATGTTTGACAAACAATTCAATTTGTTTCAACAAGAAGACAGTTTAAATGAATTATGGTTTTTATTCAACATAATAATAAATCATAATCAATTCAATCTAAACATTAAAGTTGTTAGAAATTGAACTACTAATACAAAAATATTTTAATATGTAGGGTATTTTAAAAAACATTAGAGTGAAATTTGTTCTTCAACTTTTGATTGTCCCAAGTGTCCGAAAAAATTTGTATTCTAGTGGACCTAAAAAATATGTGGTACAAATTTGAAGTCACTCGGATTTAATTAAATGGCGACCGGCGCACTGTGGCTCAAAATTTGATTTCACTGGCCAAAAATGAAACAATATTTATATTTATGAGCGTTTTTTTAAAGATAATTTAATTCTAAATACGATAAGCTTTATCCTGAAAAAATCGGATAATAATTGTGAGAGTTGTGATAATTTTTCTAAAAAAGAAAATTAAGCTTTTGCAGGAAATCGCCGTTCAGATAACCCAGGCACAAAAAAAAAAATTATCATAAATGGTCATGTACAATATTTTAAAAGGTTTTTGGCGCTCTGAATCCGAATCTGGCCTTTAAATTGCTCTATCTCGTCAGGTTTTCGAGTTATTTAACATAAATTGAATTGCGCTATCTTATCAAAAAGATAAGATAGCGCAATTTCAAGGTCAAATTCAAATTTAGGAGGTCAAAAACCATTAAAATAATGATACGCGACCCCTCAGTATATTCGTTTATTTTTTTAATTTTTTTGCCTGGGTTATCCGCACGGCAATTTCAAGCAAAATCTTAATTTTCTTTTTTAGAAAAATTATCACAACTCTGTCAATTGTTATCCGATTTTTTTTGGCATAAACTCATCGTATTCACAATTAAATTTTCTTCAGGAATACGTTTATTAATATAAATGTTGTTGAACAAACTAAAGCAGAAAAATATCGACAAACTCAAAAAATTTTCAAAAAATAACAAAAAATTAGATATTGTTGTAAAAATCAATATATATCTTTCTTATATGTATAGACCAATTCACACACATGAAAAGCCCTATCCTTCTTCTATCCAAAACAGTTGAAAAATTTAAAATCGGTTGAAAAATGTTTAATTTACACGTGGTTTAGTGAGAAAAGTACAAAAAAAACCTTTTTTGACAAATTTACTACCTCATTTTAAAAGTATATTCGATTTTGTGTTTTTTGTAGCACAGTGTAATTTATGGTGTTTAACGCATCGAAATATCGGTCTATGACCTCATAAAGGGTATTTATAACTGATAGGGAATCGATTTTTAGTTATTTAAGTGATTTCAGTCCGTCCGTTCGTAGTCTGTCCGTCTGTCAGACTGTGGAAGACACGATATAGTCCAAAGCAAGGTAGATTTATACAAGGTAAGATCCAATAACCTCACTTTTCTTCCATGGTAAGTTTTTTGACAAATTTGAAAACAATAATATTTACGAATTTTCAAAACGAAATAAAAATATTTTGTTCGGCATAAATGACTTAAGTTTATACTAGACTTTTTATGCTTAAAAATATTTGATTTTTTTTTAGTTTTTGTCGTGGAATATAAAAGAATTTCGTTTGAATTTCAATATTTTTTTATAATTTAGTTGTTTTCTAAAATTTTGAAGTCTTAAAAACCGTTCAAATTGGTTAATGTGTGCACTGAACATTTAAGTCGTTTTTGCCGACTAAAATGGTTGTGAAAGAAATTTGTTTTCATTTACGTCACTAAAATATTACCTTATATAAATCTACCTTGGTCCAAAGTAAAAGATCTAGACGCCTGAAGTTTGCTACAAATATGTCCTATGGTCTTGGGCTGATTAAGTTCGAAAATAGGGACATGCGGATCAGGGGAAAAAAGTTCCCCCTTGAAGTACTTACCCAACCACATAATTTCTAACAGGTTTTTGTATTTTTGCTTAGCCAATGAAACATTTTATATCAGAAGAAGTTCAAAGCCCAGTAGTTGGATCCAGAGGACTAGAAAATGTGTTTTGGTCCGCCAATTTTTGTGGGCGTGGACAAAAAAATATTTAAAATAATGATAAAATTGTATAACTACACTCAAAAAATTATATCATTAACTGTTTGTAGTTTATTTAAAAAGTTTTCCGTTTAGTCGTTTTTAAAAGAAAAATCATTTGTTTGATGTTCAGTTTTTATTAATGACTACTTCAGTTCTTTGTTTCAAAAATAACACACTAAAAAATAAAGACTTTCATTAACATTTAATTTTTAAAGTCATTTATTTTTGTTCTGTAAGTAAAAACTACTGATAATTCTTTTGATTTTTAATGATTTGTGTAAGTAATTTTTTTTTAAATTGTTGGTATTTTTTAATGAAATATCATTAGTTTTTACCTACACAAGTCAGCTATTTTTTTGTAGAAAAAAAAATCAAAAAATTATTTATAGAAATATAAAAACATGTTTGTATCAAGTGACTTTGGCACGATGGGTAGAGTGTTTGGCCAGAATGTAGGTGATTGCGGGATCGATTCCCCAAAAATTTTATTAAAAATTTTTAAAAAAATATTTCAATAAAAAATTGTAAAAAATTACCTACGACATCATTAATTTTTATTGTTTTCGTAGGTTATTTTTTTGAAATTTGTTGGTAAAAATAACAGAACTATCATTAATTTTTATTGTTTTCGTTGGTTATTTTTTTCGAATTTGTTGGTAAAAAAGAGTGAAAAAAACGTAATTTTTTTATGTTTAATGTCATTTATTTTAGAAAATTTTTTCAACAGTAAAAAATAAATGTTGATGTTTGTTAAAACAAATGAATAATTACTGGGATGGTTTTCAATTGTTTATTCACTGGTTTTAAGTGTGTTTTTCTTTTGTTTTTGCCTACAAAATATTTTGAGTGTATAGTGCAAAAAGCATAATAAATGAATTAGTAAACATTTATTGCGTAAAAAAGGTGGCCCGCTAAGCCTCCCCCTCCTCCAACAAAAAAGACGCCTCTGTTATTTTTTTTTAATGTGTTGAACGGTTTAAAAAGATTTGGCAAAGCCGAATTTAACCTCTCACTTGCTCTATATTTTCATTTTTCCTAGCAATGCACCATAGATGGGACTAATTAATTAAGGGGACCAATTAATTGATGGTTTAATTAGTACCATTTAATTGATGTCAATGGTAATGAAATTTTTTTCATTACCATTGGTTGTATCAATTGTACCAATTAAATTACTTATCAATTTAATTACTAATGAAAATAAAAAAAAAAATAATTACCATTGGTATGCCATCACTTAAAAAAAATAATTACCATTAGTAAAAGTCGTCACAATTTTATCAAAATCGTTAATATTTGGAAATATCTGTTGTTTTTTGTTATATGGTGTTTTAGTTTTTCACATTTTATAAACCAAACACAGGTTGATTGCCTTTGTATAACACAATATTTGAAATTTTTATTTGCGTTTTGTTTTTTGTCTTTGACATTTTCATATTTTTTTGTAAAAACATACTTTGATGTTTAAATTTTTAACTTTTCAAAAAAACAAAAATGTGCAAACCAATGGTTTTGAAACTAATTATAATTGGTGTTTTTTAACAATTGGTGCATTTCATTACAATTAGTAATTATTTTTTCAATTAAAAAAATTTAATTACCATTAAATGGTAATGAAAATTTTTTCAATACCATTGATGTCAACCAATGGTAATTAAATTTCAATGGTAATGAAAAATTCCCGTCTATGCAATGCACTAATGAAAGTAATAAAGAAAACACACAAATGTTATTGATTTGTACATTGGATTATTTTTTACCTTTTTCTTATATATTTTTAATTTACCTACCAGTGCACTAATAATAAACAGAACTTCCCATTGTTACAAAAACTATTTCAATCTTTTGTAGTTGTTATTTTTAAAATAAAAGTTTTTTATCCACATACATATACATAAATGTTTTCATAAATAAAGAAGATTCAAACATAAAAACCCATACTTTTCTATTAAAATAAAAAAATCAGAACCATTCCGCTAATATTCAGCATATTTTGTTAAAGGGTCATTATTAGTGAAATCAATCATGAATATTTTTGACCCCCTCCGATATTGATGAAATTTGGTTAAATTCTTACACTACGTACACTCAAAAAAAAACGAGGGTATTCAATACTAAAAATTTAGCTACGAGTACTAATGTTTTAGTTCAAAATGATCTAGTGCAGGCGTTGCTAATCAATACTAAAATTTTTTACTAATATCTAGTACATGAAAAATACAAAAAAAACAGTAAATATTACTGCAATTTACTACAATTTTAGTAAATATAATTACTAAAAAAATCATAAATATTTAAAATTTTTGCCCTATTTAGTAAAACAAATTACTAATTTTAGTAAATAAAATTTCTAATTTTAGTTAATAAAATTATTACCTATATCAACTTTTGTAAATACCTGCTCACGCCTACTAATAAAGCATAAATCATTTATTTTCTATTTTCATAAATTTTGAGAGAACATTTGGGATCTTGATTTGTGAACACAAAACACGTTTACTTGCAAATTTTGAAAGGATACCTTGAGTCAAATTTAAAGGAAACCGATTTTTCCCAATTTCCTTAGGTCTTGGGCTTAAGTTTTAAATTTCAAATCTATTAATAATATAAAAATCACAAATTTAAAAAAAAAAATGTTGCGAAAAAATGGAAAAACACCATAAATACCCTATTTTTAAAAACGCGTATTTAAAAAACGGCAAGACCAAAAAGGCACCAGCAAATACCCGAAATGTATCATAATGACAACACTGAATTCAAATTTAACGATTTTGCAAAAAAATAAACAGTTGGTAGCTCTGCTTGAAAACAAGCGCCCCTTACGGAATAATTACTAACAAAAATAAATTAAAAACCTATTAAATTACTGTATATTAGTACTTTTACGAACTAAAAATAGTAAACAAAATAGTAAAGCCAACTACCAACTAAAATTACTCATAAACAGCAAGAAATACTAATTTTAGCACCTTGAAGATACTAAAAAAACTACTGTAATACTGATAATTAGTAACTTATTAGTAGATTTGGGTTACTAACGCACTTACTAATTTTTTTACTGTAGAATTATTTTGAGTGTAATAAACTAACAAATGCAAATTTTCAGCCCTCTAAGTCAACAGGGGCCGAAAATACGGAGGGTCAAAATTTCCCCCAAAATCTCCCAGTCGCGACACTTTACACCGTAAAAACTTAATATCGTTGGTTCTATTATAGCTAGAAAGCCCATTTTTGGTTTGTTTTAAAGCTCATAATATGCTCTACAAGACCTACCATAACCAAAAAAATTTCGAAAAAAATAAGGGTTACCTCCCTTATTTTAAGGTCGTGATAAAGGGAGGAGAAAATGGGGAGGATGGTATCCCCCGATTTTTTTTTTACTTGACAATCTTATAGAGAAAGTCCTAAAGAATATATTCTAAAATTTTTAAGTTGGGACAACAATGGGATCACTCAAAATCAAATTTTTTCACAATTTCCCCTAAAATCTCCAAATCGCAACACTCTTGAACCTTAAAAATTTAATATCATAAGTGCTATTGTAGCTACAGAGTCCATTTTTGTTTATATTAAAGCTTATAGTACGCTCTACAATACCTACCTTAACCAAAAAATTTTAGAAAAAAAGAACCTGGTGCCCCCCTTATTTGAAGGTCATGGCAAAGGGTGGAGGAAATGGGGGGAAAGTATCCCCCGATTTTTTTTTTACTTGGTATTCTCAAAGTGCAAGTCCTAACGAACATATTCTAAAATTTTTATGTTGGGACAACAATCAGATCGACCAAAATCAAAATTTTTTACAATTTCCCCCAAAATCTTCAAATCGCGACACTCTTGCATATTACAAATTTAATATCGTGGACTGTATTGTAGCTACAGAGTCCATTTTTGGTTTGTTTTAAAGCTCTTAATATGCCCTACAATATTACTATCACAAAAAAAAATTAGGGGTGCCTCTTGTATTAAAAGATCGTGGCAAGGGGTGGGGGAAATCGGGGGATAGTATCCCTCAATTTTTTTTTACCTTGTTTTTTTTAAGAGTAAGTTCTAGAGAGCATATCCTGAAATTTTTATCTTGGAACTCCAATGGGAGGCGCAAGAATGTCGCGATTTGTTGATCTTGGGGGAAAATTTTGAAAAATTTTGATTTTGGTCGATCCCATTGTTGTCCCAATATAAAAATTGTAGAATATGTTCATTAGGACTTGCACTTTGAGAATACCAAGTAAAAAAAAAAATCGGGGGATACTTTCCCCCATTTCCTCCACCCTTTGCCCCGACCTTCAAATAAAGGGGGCACCAATTCCTTTTTTTGGAAATTTTTTTGGTTTTGGTATGTTTTTTAGAGCTTATTATAAGCTTTAAAATGAAAAAATGGGCTCTGTAGCTACAAAAGCACTTATGGAGTTAAAACACCTCAATTCAACCGAAAAAAGTAGCATTTTTGACCTTACCCCTTTCGAATTTTATGAAACTTAGAATATAGTTGGGCCCTTACAAAAAAATCATAGTGCCAAAATTTTGGACTTCTGGTAGTTTTTCTTCCCGAGATATGGGGTCTTGAAAATTGGCAAAATCGTAAATATTTGACAAAAGTGTTTTGAGATAAATAAATATAACTCAAAAAGTAATACAAATACAGGTCTCAGTCAGGTTGAAAATAATAGGTAATAAGACAGCCTTTAAAATGGCATTCCCCAAGATTTTTTTTGAAAAAGGTCAAAGGTCATTGATTTTAACCTTCATTTTTGGAGAGCTATATCTCAAAAAACGATATTTTTAAAATTTTGGAAAAAATATATGTTGTTAAGAATCACCTACACTACTTAAGTTTAAATTTTCAGGATGGAGACTTCATTGGAACTTTTTATATTAATAGAAACATTGTGATAGGAAAGAAAAAGCGGTGTAATTTCCCTTAGAAAAAAAAATATTTTTTTTGTCTTTGAAATTCTGGTACCAAAATTCATTTTTCTGAATGTTTTTGACGTGCTGAGTCCAAATATGACCTTTGAACTGGTCTATCGTTATTACTTTTCAAGATATATGCACCTAAATGTTCAAAGAAACACAGCAATAGCATTTGAGCAATTTTTACACATTTATGTGCTGATATCTTGAAAAGTAATAGCGATAGACCAGTTCAAAGGTCATATTTGGACTCAGCACGTCAAAAACATTCAGAAAAACGAATTTTGGTACCAGAATTTCAAAGACAAAAAAAATATTTTTTTTTTCTAAGGGAAATTACACCGCTTTTTCTTTCCTGTCACAATGTTTCTATTAATATAAAAAGTTCCAATGAAGTCTCCATCCTGAAAATTTAAACTTAAGTAGTGTAGGTGATTCTTAACAACATATATTTTTTCCAAAATTTTAAAAATATCGTTTTTTGAGATATAGCTCTCCAAAAATGAAGGTTAAAATCAATGACCTTTGACCTTTTTCAAAAAAAATCTTGGGGAATGCCATTTTAAAGGCTGTCTTATTACTTATTATTTGCAACCTGACTGAGACCTGTAGTGTTTTTACTTTTCGAGTTATCTTTATTTATCTCGGAACACTTTTGTCAAATACATACGATTTTGGTAATTTTCAAGACCTCATATCTCGAATACTGGAATCACCAGAAGACTGAAAAATTGGCAAAATCTCTTTTTTGTTAAAGTAAACCCCAGTACATAATTTCATTAAATTTGGAGGGGGTGCGGTCAACTCCTCGGTTGAATTGAGGTGTTTTAGCTCTATGATATTAAATTTTTAAGGTTAAAGAGTGTAGAAAAAGAGTGGTTAAAGAGTGGAAAATTGTGAAAAATTGATTTTGAGCGATCCCATTGTTGTCCCAACTTAAAAATTTTAGAATATGTTCTTTAGGACTTTCTCTATAAGATTATCAAGTAAAAAAAAAAATCGGGGGATACCATCCTCCCCATTTTCTCCTCCGTATGTCACGACCTTAAAATAAGGGAGGTAACCCTTATTTTTTTTCGAAAATTTTTTGGTTATGATAGGTCTTGTATAGCATATTATGAGCTTCAAAACAAACCAAAAATGGGCTTTCTAGCTATAATAGAACCAACGATATTAAGTTTTTACGGTGCAAAGTGTCGCGACTGGGAGATTTTGGGGGAAATTTTGACCCTCCGTGTTTTCGCCCACTGTTTACTTAGAGGGCTGAAAATAAGTGTGCGTCAGTTTATCACTTAGTGTTACAACTAAACCAAATTTCATCAAAATCGGAGGGGGTCATGAAAATTTTTAGCTATTTTTGATTGATTTCACTAAGACTGACCCTAAAGTAGCAAATTTGGCACCAAAAAAAAAATTATAATATTTTCTGTGGTATGTATTTGCAAAATTTACAGTTGCTATTACTAACCTTTTTTTAAGTGTAAATATTTTTTTAACGGAAACAAATAGACAAACTTTACTGATGAAAATTGTTAATTTTCAATAATAAAGCTAAATTTTTGCTAGAGTCTGAAATTCTGAGAGGTTTTCCCAGAATCGAAGATTTTTCTATGGCAAACATTCTTAGTTTCTGATTTTTTTTTAAATTATATAAATTCTTCAATTAAATTTTCTTTTATAATAATTTCTATAAATTAAATACAAAACGTGTCAATATTTAATTGATAGTCATTAAAGTTTAAACCATAAAGTATGCAGTTAAAATATTTCAAAAGGCATTAACATTTTTTCTTATAAAAAAAACCGGAAGAAGGCTCAATTTCCTACATACATCAAGTTTTTTTTTTTTTTTGTAAAAAAAGTCCTTCTTTTCTTTATTACCGGTATCAATTATCAGTTCATAATGTTGTTATTGTTGTCTTTTCAACTTTTTTTTCTTCATTTTTCTCAACTTATTTTTCGCAATAAATCCCTCATTATTGACACCGCACATAGCAATAATAACATCAACAACAAAAACAACATCAAGAACTTTTTAACAATGTCATCATCATTATCATCATAACTATCATCATCAACATCATTTCTTAACTTGAATCGAAAAGTAGAAGAGATACTGCACGAATATTCACTTGATATGTAGTTGAGATGAAGAATGAAAAAAAATAATAAAAAGAAACATTATACAGGCAAATTCAAAATTGGAAGTCTAAGGGCCTAAACAGAACAGTAACGACATGGCTGTGAAAAATTTGTCGGATTATAAGCGGTGTCCAGTGTGAAATAAAAATTGTTTTATTTAAAATGGTGGTGGTTCTGATTAAGAACCCGTCTGCCGTGCTTGTTCTGTTTGACATCTTACCATAGATGTGATGCCTCTAACAACAACATCATACGCAAATGATATTTAAAAAAGCAAAAAAAGTAATGTTCGGTTTGGTCGAATCTTTAAATATCCTTCACAATGGCCAAAACAATTTGATTAAAAAAATTTTTTAAATAAAACTTCTTTTTTAGTAAATATTTTTATTTTTTTTTTTAGAGTGTAAAAATATTTTTTGAGTATAAAATTTTTTATAAGTAATAAACACTTTTTGAGTGTAAAATACTTATGTTACACTCAAAAAAAAAAGATATAAATCCTTAAAAAAAATTGATTTTTCAGAAAAAGTTTAAAAGACCAGTTTGTAACTTTTTTTTGCTACCTCCTATTTGAAAAGACGTTCTTTTTATTTTACAAGCTTTTTACCAATAAAATTTACAAATTTTTTGTGGCGATAAAACTTACAAGGAGGTTTCGTGTTTTTACTAGATTTTTTGCTACCTCCTATTTTACGAGAATTCCAAGTAAAAATCAAGAGCTATTTCTTAATTTTACAAGATTTTTACAAATAAAATTGTAAATTAACAGTTTTTTTTTGGCGCAATAAAACTTACAAGAAAATCATGTGAATTTACTAGATTTTTTTTTGTAAAAAACCAAATTTGTAAAATTACAAAAAAAAAATTGTAAAATTACAAAAAAAACGTAAATTTCGATCGAAAATTGTTTGTTAAAAAACAAGGAGAACTCCCGAGTAAAAATTTTCTGATATAATCATATACAATTTGATACAATTTTATATAAGTTAATATGCTTCCGTTTAAATTTATATAAAATTATATCTATAATTTTGATACGGTTGATCCACTTTATTTGGTTAGATATTGCTCCATATATGATTAGATTCGTATTTTGGTTTTGCTCATCAAATTGTATTAAAATAGATAATATATCATAAAAATAATATATAATCAGGATCAAATTGTATCAATTTTTATTATTTGATACAACCATTTTACGGATCAAATTAGATCTATTTAGTAAAATTAGCATAATGTTTTTACTAGGGCAGTCAAATATTGGTAAAATGGGATTACGACACTTTTTCTACTAATTTGACAACCCGGGTAAAAATGAAATATATATGATCATATATGAAGATATATGGATCATATATGGATTTATATACCCATATATTATCATATATGCCTCCCTATATGTTCATATATGTTCAAAATATATGCCTCCATATATGTTCAAAATGGGTCTATCTAATTGTATTAAATCATATCTTATCTGTAAAAATTAGATAAATTTTTATGTAATAAGATGAAATTTGGTGAATTTTTTTGGAATTTTAAACGTGAAATTAGAAATTATTTTATCAGATTGGATACATTATCAATTAGAAGAGTTTTTATTGCATTCTTTGGAATTTTTTCGGGACTTAGCAAATTATTAAAAATTTGTCAATTTTGTCAGAAGGGATTTAAAAATTCCAAAAAATGTTTGTGTCTTAGAACATTTAAAAACATTTTTCCGGAACTTAAAAATTTTTCAAAAAAAATAAAATTTCTCCTAAAATCATTTTCAATGATTTTTTTACTCCAAAATAAATTGCCGAAAAAATTTTGTGTCCGGGACACTGTTGCCAACTATTTTTAACCAAAAACCTCTAAATTTCACTAAAAAAGCGCTAGAAACCGCCAAAAATAAATTTGGCGGGGAAAATTTAAAATTCTCCCGCTAAATTACGAAAAAAAAGCGCTAAAAACCAAAAAACTTGGCATTTTTAATTGACAAAAAAGAAAATTAAAAAAAAAAAAAATCCAAATTATTTTTTCTACGAAAATTGTCTTTTCACTAAAAACGCACAAGAAACTGCCGAAAAAAATTTAGCGGGAAAATATAAAATTCTCCCGCTAAGTTACAAAAAAAGCGCTAAAATTCGACAAACTTGGCGTTTTTGATTAAAAAAAAAAGAAAAATTGGAAAAAAATCTCTAAATTTTTCCCACTAAATCCAAACAAAAAGAGCTAGATTTTCCCGCTAAAGCACCGTTCCCGCTAAAACCAATTTTTCCCCGCTAAATCCAAACAAAAGGAGCTACATTTAGCGGGAAAACCTCCAATTTGGCAACAGTGGTCCGGGACTTTGGAAAATTTTCATAAAATTTTTTAGGACTTGAAAATTTTTTAATTTTTTTTTAATTGTCCGGGACTAAAAATTAGAAAATTTTTAATTTTTTTCGGGGTATAATTATGAATAAAATCATATATCATTTTATCTGCCATATCTAAAAATTCCCGACCTTATATGTCATATCTAATTTCATATAGATCGGTATATAAATAGATAGGAATATGTATGTTATCATATTAAAAAATAAGGAAAAATACAATGCTATATATAAACTTATATTTTTTTTTTTTTTTGACCAACACTCAGGGGATGCCCCCTATAAATGCATTGCATTGTGTTAAGATCAGGAAATATAGGTATGGGAAGGAGGAGAGAGGGAGTAGTATTTGTGGATATTTGACTTGAATCTGTAAATGTTATAAGTGTCAGGAAAAACGTGTGCGGGAAGTCTGTTCCACATACGTATAGTTCGGCTAAAGAAGGAATTTTCCCTATAGTGTGTTGTGCGGTCCGTAGACCAATCAACAACAAACGGATGAGCTCTGCTAGAAAGACGCGTATTATGATTAAATACACGCACATCCGGAATAAGGCTCCTTATCTCGGCAGAACTTTTTCCGAAGAAATAACGATAGAACAAGGACACACAACCCACATTCCGACGATGTTCCAAGGAATTAATGGAATTGGATATATCCTCAACCCCAATTAGCATCAGCGCCCGCTTCTGTACGCGGTCAAGTAATTCCAATGATGATATTGAAGCACCTGCCCATACATGAGAGTTATATTCCATTTTAGGCCGGATATATGTGGTATAAACTGTCAGTAGGTCAGATGGAGTAAAAAATCTTCTACACCGTTTCAAAAAACCTAAGCACTTAAATGCTTCTTTTGACACCTCAAAAATGTGTCTGTTCCAACGGACGTCACACTGAATTTTCATACCAAGAACATCAAGAGATTCCGACTCCTTAATAGTCACACCATCAAATGATAAATTACCCGTTTCCGAACTCCGAAATCGCTTGTGTGTCAGAATAGCGCACTATTATACACTCAAAAAAAAAATATTGTAAAACTAGCAAAAAAAATGGTTAAAATTAGCAAAAAAATCTGTAGTTTTGGACGTTGCAAAAATTTTGGTAATATTAGCAAAACCATTTTGCTAATCAAAAAATTAGGAAAAAAAATGGTAAAATTACAAGAATACCATTTTATTTTTGTAAAAAATCAACCTTGTAAAATTATCAAAAAATATGGTAAAATTACCAAAAAAAAATGGTAAAATTGAAATAGATAAAAAAAAATTGTAAAATGGTAAAAAAACTGTTTTATTCAGTAATTTTTTTTCTCTGATTAGTAGTTGATTTAAAATTTGGTGAACATACTAAAAAAAATTTTGCCTGTTTTTGAGCACCACGTTCTTTAAATGTAGTAAAAGCAGCGTCAACTATTACTTCAGTTGTTGGATGGTTTCTTCGGCTTGATGGTGGCAGCATCTTCTTTTGCCTTCTTCTCAGCAGCTGTAGTTGCAGTACCTGGACTTCCAACAACATCAAAATCCAAAATGATTTTTTTTCACTTAAACACTTTAAACAAAAAACTTAAAGAACAACACTTAACTTTTTTTATTTTTTTTGCGTCATTTTTTTTAGCTTAAGTAGAACAAATGAGAATTGCGTAGTAGTCTACACAAGAAATTTCTTACATTTTCAGGTAAAATTTGTAAAAAAATGAACAATTTTTTTTCGAATTTTTAATTTTTTTCACATGTATTTAAAAAAAAATAAAAAAAAAAACTTTTGGATATTAAAGATTAGATATCTAACTATGTGTTAACATTTTAAAAAAATAATTTTTCAAAATTATCAACTTTTTATTAACAATTTAGGTGGCAAATTTTAAAAAAATTTTCGTATGAAATTAGCAAAAAATATGGTAAAATTAGCAAAAAATATGGTAAAAAATACTAAAAATTGTGTAGCCTATTTTTCAGCGCACATGCAGTTGATGGATGGTTACTTTGCTATGGTGTTGGCAGCATCATCAATCTGCAATGAGTTTTTTTTTCCACACTAGAACACTTTAAACTATTTTTTTTTTCTTAAAACTAAGAAAAAAAAAAATAAAAAAGTATTACCATTTCTTTAAGGAAAATACTAATATTTTTGCTAAAATTATAGTAAAATAAAAAAAAAACTAGCAAGAAAATATAGTAAAAGTACCACAAAATTTTTGTATTTTACCAATAGTAAATTTCCAAAAAAAACTGTAAAAGTTAAATTTTTACAATTTTTTTTGCTAAAGTTTGGTTGAAGTAAATTACAACACCTTTTACTAATATTTTGACTAAGTTTTTTTTTTGAGTGTATCAGATCTTTTTTACTCGGGAAGATTTATTTTGCGTGTAGCTCATTTATTTTATTTATTCATCATTAATTTTTCGAGTTGTCTCTACATTTTGACTCATAACTTTTTTACTACACGACCGATTTCGCTAAAATTGAATACCAATCCGACTAGGACCATGGCTAAAATATCTGGCAAGCATCAGTCGCTTCCAGCTTGTATTTTAAAAATAAACATGATTTCAACAGACAGCCAAACAAAAACATTGACAGATCGTTTTAAAATCATTCACGAATCATGAATTTTTCATTGTGTCTCAAACATAATGACTAAATTATATACACCCTCCTTCACTAAACAATATGTGAAGGGTAAAAAAAAAATATGTATGTATTCCTTTAGGGATGTTTGTGTTGTTAATAAAGGACACAACATGTAAAATCATATAGAAGGAGGTTGTTTTTGTATCAATGATCTATAGACAGAAAACGTACAACGCATTTGTACACTCAAAATAATAACTCTGTAAAATACTCTGTAAAATGGCTGTAATATCAATTCGACAGATATTTGACAGAGTTTTCTGTCAAAATATAGATTTAAAGAAACTGCTTTGTATTTTGTTGTGACAAAAAAAAAACAAAGTTTCCTCTGTTATATTACTTTTTACTTTGTAATCTTAATTTTACAGATAATTAAGAGAGTTTTCTGCTAAAATACAGATTTAAGCAAAATACTTCGTACACTCATAATAATAACTCTGTAAAATACTCTGTAAAATGACTGTAATCTCAATTCAACAGATATTTGACAGAGTTTTCTGTCAAAATACAGATTTAAAGAAAAAATTTTGTATTTTGTTGTGACAAAAAAACAAAGTTTCCTCTGTTATATTACTTTTTACTTTGTAATCTTAATTTTACAGATAATTGACAGAGTTTCCTGCTAATATACAGATCTAAGCAAAATACTTCGTATTTTTTTATAACCAAAAAAGTTTTCTGTTTTGAGTAGTTTTTGTTTTTGTTACCAAACATCAAAATTTTATCTGTAATTTTTTTTTTTGGGAAAAAGTTGAAAAAGTAGCAAAAAAAGTTATCAAAATTTATTTTTCAGAAATCTTATAAAAATTTTACAAAATAACATGCATTTAACTAAACTCTGTAAATTTACAGAGTTTTTTCTGTAAATTTTTTTTTGCATCAAATATATGTAAATTTCATAGTTTTACTTGCTAAATGGTGGTTTATTTAACCAATATTTTACTGTAAATTAACAGTTTTTTTTTCCAAATCATTTTACAGAGTTTTATGGTAAAATTACTGAGTTTTCTCTGTAAAAAAGCTTTCATATTTAACCAAAATTTTACTAAAAACTCTGTAAATTAACAGCTTTTTTTCTGTCAAAATCATTTTACAGTGTTTTTTAGTAAAATTACCAAGAAATGTTGTTAGCTGGAAAAGTATGGTGTACTCTGTTAAATTAGCAGAGTTTTTCTGTAATTTAACAGAGTTATTATTTTGAGTGTAGTAAAATTTCTAACCCCCTTAGTGAGTCATATGAATTTGTTATTGTTGTAGAGCAGTATTTTCTTACAATTTTTTTTTATTTTTTTTTGTAAAATTTATTTGATGCAGATATAAAACGTCGCGTTGCTCTGTTGTTATTTCAAATGTTTGTAAAGCGCTTAGAAAGCTGTTGGAAGTTATACGTTAAAGTTACACAGGAAAAATAATCAATAATTGTTGTACTTGAAAAAGAAAAAAAAAAACATGCGAAAAAATAAGTTAAAAAGTTGTATTCGACCTTGTTGAATTTTTGGATGCCCTACACAATGTTAAGAAACGCGCAGGACTTTGATGTCCTTCTAAAATGAAAATATGTCGCCATTACGTACGTCTTCATTAGACACTAATTGTAAGTGACAAAATAGTTGAAAGAAAGTATGAGGTGAGTTTTAGATTGCTAGATATAGAATTGTAGTGTTGAAAACTGTCAAAATTTATTCTGTAGAAACTATAAATATTCATTCACACCAAATGTCCAGCGAAAAAAAGTAGTGTACCGTAAATTTCTGAATAGGTTGTATCCCAGAAAAACTTTGGTAATAGGTGGTGATTATATAACACATTACCAGGCAATGTATATACTATATATGTAGCATTATTTAAGGATGTCTTACCAAACATTTGTTCCACAACCAGGGTTGTCAGATATGGCGATTTCTCGCCAAACGTGGCGATTTTCTAACTTGTTTGGCGTCTTAATTTTTGATTTGGCGACATGGCGATTTTTTGGCGATTTATGAAATGGTTGGCGATTTTGTTGGCTATTTTTGAACAAAATCCGATTTTTTTTTTTTATAAATTTTGCGATTTTTTTTAGTTTAACGATTTTTTTTATTTTTGATTGTTTTGTTATCATTTTAAAATGAATGCCACACAAACGTCAAAACTATTTTTTTACTCTGTTGCAAAGCTTGAAAAAACTAACGGTAAACAGAAAATATTTTCTTATGAAGTTTGTTAGTTATACCCTAAACCACACTGTGGTACAGGGTATAATGAGTTTGTGCTGATGTTTGTAACTATGTGAATGTTATATTATAACCACATTTACTGTTACTTATATCTCAACCTTTTAATATTACTCCTTTTTTAGGAGTTTTTAAGTGTATATATAATAGTATATACACTCAAAAAAAAAAACTGTAAAGTTAACAAAAAATTTAGTTAAAATTAACTAAAAAAGCACCTGATTTTGAACCTACTAAATTTCTAGTTAATTTAACTAAAAATGTTAAGCTAACTTTTCGTAGAATAAATGTAGCAAAAAAAGCAGTAACTTTAACTAAAAATTTTGTAACATTTTTATGTACATATTAACAAAAAAAATTAATTGAATTCAGCTAAACTTTTTGTTACTTTTTTGTACAAAATTTTAAGTTTTTTAAATATTGGTTTTAAACACAAACACTTCACTATTTTTTTTTCACAGCATTAAGTTCAGCTTAAGTAGAACTTATGAGATTTGCATAGGAGGCTACGCAAGAAATATATAAAAAATTTTCACTTAACAAATATGTTACAAGAAATTAGCAAATTAATTAGTAAAAATTTGTAAACTCAGTTTAAAATTCAACAAAAAAAATTAATTCAAATTTTGTTCAAAACTAGTATTTCCGTAAATTGAAATTAACTCAAACAAGTAAAAAAGTTAAATTCGACCGTGCCGAATGTATTGATACCCTCCACAAAATCAAAAAGATTATTGCAAAAAACTTAAAAAAATAAAAAATTTGAAAAAAAATTTCCGCGAAAAAAATTTTTGGAAAAAAATCCGCCATTTTTTTTCTTTTTTTGACAAAAAATGTGTTCGTACTTGTTTAAGTACCTTTCGGTGTTCAATAATGTTCACATATGTCAACCAGCAGCCGAATTAAAGCATTTTGTATTTTTAGGTTATGCTGAATGTAACAACATTTTTGAGGTGTCCTTACATTTTCGATCATAACTTTTGAACCGATATCGCTCAAATGCAATACCAAACTGCTCAGGAGAACTTCCAATAAATATGTTAAGTTTCAGTCATCTCCGTGTAATATTTTGGTCGTGATCACTATTTCCACAGACAGACGGACAGACGGACAGACGGACAGACGGACCGACGGACAGACGGACATCGCTAGAATGTCTTAAAATCGATCACTGATCAATAATATATATACTTTATGGGGTCCTAGACCGATATTTCGATGAGTTACAAACGGAATGACAAACTTATATATACCCTCTATCACTAAGTGGAGGGTATAAAAAGTAGTTAAAACGATGGTTTTAACTACAAATTTGCTAAAAAGCCAGTAAATTCGAGTTAACAAAAAAAATTTGTTAACTTTACAGTTTTATTTTGAGTGTAGTATATTCATAAATTATATTTATTTTTTGTTTTTAAAAAAAAATAAAAAAGAAAATATTTTGGCGACTTTTTTTAATTTTTGGTGATTTTTGGCTACTTTTGGCTATTTGTAATTTTCATTTAATTTTCTAAAAAAAAATTTTTTTTTGATGATCTAAAAAAAAGTACAAAAACTAAGAAAATTATGGTTTTGGCGACTTTTGGCGATTTTTGACATTGCATTTGGCGACAGAGCTCAAAATAATCTGACAACACTGTCCACAACGTATTATTTTAAAGTAAAAAATAATGCTTTACTAATAATTTGTTACGTAATGCATGATTATTGGAAAAATTGTATTTCATATTTATTATTTCTAAACATTAAATCATGGATGACTTATATTTAGTTACATTATGTATTATTTCAAAGTTTGAAATAATGCATTATTTATAATGGGATGCATAATGCATTACAAGGGGTAATTTTTTGTGAAATTGTAAATCGTTGTATCGTCTTTCGTGGAGTATAACTTAAAATGTTAACAATTGTTAAAACATTTTTATACATGTAAATCTTCGTAGAAAGATCACGTTAAAAACGTGAATTTTTGATGTTTTTTTTCGGAAATTCACGTGTTGAAAAACACACTAAAAACGCTTTAAAGCTTAGTGGAAAGCTTCAAAAATAATGGCCGAATAGTACTTTTTTGTCTACCGAATATTCGGTCAGACACTTCAAATTATTAAGGAAGATTTTAATTAAATACAGTTTTGTGAGCATTAATTTTTTTCGAAAATCCCCCTTATGGGCGGGACACTAGAAAAAGGGGGCGTGGACCGCCAATTTTTTATCAAATCGAATATTTCGGAATATTTATACAGTTGAACCCTGCATACCTAATTTGGTGAGGCTAGCTTGTCGGGAAATAGTTTTTGCCGCGATTTGGGGATTTTATATTTTTACAGTAAAAAAAAAAAAATTTACACTCAAAATAAATAAACGCACAAAATTTTTTTTTTCCATGAACGATTATCATAGTATGTATTTATGAACAAATTCATACAATTTATAAACTTTTTCATAATATTTATAAACTTTTTCATAGTATTTATGAATAAATCATAATATGCGAAATTTAAGAATTTTTAACATTTTTCATAAATACTATGAAAAAGTTTATAAATATTATGAAAAAGTTAATAAATTGTATGAATTTGTTCATAAATACTATGAAAATCGTTCATGGAAAAAAAATTTTTTGTGTGAAAACAATAAAAAAAAAATTTTACACTCAAAACAAAAGTTAGTATTTTTTTTTACAAAAATTGAAAAAAAAGTGTTTAAATAAAATATTTCTAATCAAAATTGCTTTTTTTTCACGTTAGAAAATTTACTAGTGTTTATTCGGAAAATCAGCTTTTTCGGTTCTTTTATTGACATTTTCGCCATTAACAGAAATTTTTGTATCTGATTAACAGTAACTTATTAATAGGGATGAGATTTTCATGCACTAAAAAATCGAAAATATGCGCTTAAAATATGCTCTAAAAAACTCAAAATATGCACTAAAAAACTTAAAAATATGCACTAAAAAATAAAATGTGCACAAAAAAATCTTGTTTTCATAGGAAAAACTTTTTAAAAAGCAAAAAGTAACGCCGGGTTTAAATAGTAACATTTAAAACTTTATATAAGCAAGATTTTTTAGAACTTAAGACAATCTATAAAAAAATAATTTAAAGAAAAAAAATAATTTTTCTTATTTCCAAAATAAATTTTTAAAATTTAAAATAGTTTTTGAAACAAATAAATTTTAATTTGTGTTTTTGCTAATTTATGCCAAAATATGCAAAAATATGCACTTAAAAGTTGGAAATATGCACAAAATATGCATTTAAAACCAAAATATGCAAAAATATGCATTTCACCAAAATATGCAAAAATATGCAAAAACAAATCGATGCCATTTTAACGCAAATTTCTTGATTCAGAAAGATAATTGGTCGATATCGTTGGTCGACTATCGACAAAAAACATGCATTTGCATGGAAATCTCATCCCTACTTATTAAGTTACTAACACTTAAAAAGAGCATTGTAGAGGGTATTCATAGATTCGACCAAGTCGAATTTAATTTTTCTACTTGTTAATAATAGAGTGTTACCAGCCATACGATAAATTTAATATTTATATTTTTAATGTAAAACACAACAAAAATATATAAAAAAAAGTTGAACTGAAGTTAAAATCAGCCATATTGAATTAAAAATGTATTTAATATCCCCCCAAAAAAACCGACTTGTCAGTGTATTTGTTAACGAAATTCAGTGTGTGGGTTTTTGGTAAAATAACTTTATGAATGTGTTGGTGACTGTGTCTGTACGAATGTTTAAATCGTATAAAATGAATGTTTATTTATTTTTAAAAAACGTTGCAATGTTCAGACATAAAAAACGAAGAAATTCATACATAAATTTCTGCACGTTCTTTTCTATTCCATTCTACTTTACAAATATTAAGGGAATTCACCAATCAAAACAAATTTAAAAGAGATAAATGCATTACACCCTCACATTTACTACATTTTGCCATTCTGTAGTGAAATCCTTTAATATTTTTTTTATTTGCTTTTTACTTCATGTATTTCCCTGAAAATAGCTTTAGAACTCTTTGAAATTGTAAAATTTTTCTTGCTGCTGTAAGGGTAGTAAAATCTATAGATCCAACACTCACACACTTACATTCTCTAACACATACTGCAAAAGATGAAGTGTATTGAAAGAAATGAAATTGCATTAAAAATAAATTATTGTTGTTATTTTTCGTTCTGTGTTTTTTTTGCATGGCCAACACGTTCGGAAAAAGGGGGAGACCCAGAATTTGCAGGGATTAACAAAAGGGAAACGAAAGTGAGTGTTAAAGTACTTTCATTTTACACATTCAACCATTTTATCCTCCACATTCTCTTATACTTACATAAATACACTGACACATACAAATGCCGGTATTTAGTAAATAAAATATTTGGGGGATTTTGTGTTTTTTTGTTTTTTTGGTAGGTTGGCATTGAAGTGTATATGTGATTAAAAGTGGGGTTATTTAAAAGAATGGTTTCTTTTTTGAAAAATTACTGACAAGGGAAGTATTTCAACCCATATGAACCGATTTGCTTGAAACTTAAAATATATATAAATGAGACGATTTTAAGGTTGGGGTGTCTCGGCTTTTCGGCCATATCAGTGTTTCAAAATTTGGTTGTCCCCTTATGAAACCATATGGACCTCCGGGAAAATTTCGATAACTCACGAACTAACAGAAATATCCTCTAGAGCAAAATTACGTGTCGACTTAAATTTAATAAAGATTATTTCGTATTCATATGGACATCGTAGCTTTATGTCTTCATATAAATACCCCCCAAAATTTTCACATTTTCATGAAAAAAGTATTTAACGAAGCCAAACTTTTACAAGGTTATGCCACCGTTGGATAGGCATTAAAAAACCTTTCTTCTCATATGTAAACATCATAAGTTTCTTAGAAATAAATGGCTGAAAAATCCAAAAAACTATTTTTTCGCCATTTTTTGACCCATGTTTTGATCCCCTAAATCCCCGATATGGCCGATAAGCCGAGACACCCCAACCTTAGAATTGTCTCTTTTATATATATTTTACGTTTCATGCAAATCGGTTCATAAGGGTTGAGATACTTCCCTTGTGAGATATTTGCCATTATTAAAATTTCCAGGTAAACAAAATGTAAATTAAGCACTTTTAAAACAAGTTGCTTTGGGATAAACAACAAAAAAAATTGTAAAATTTAGCCAAAAAAAAATTGTAAAATTTCATTGAACATTAAATTTTGCTTTAAATTTAGTAAATGTTTTTCTTTCAATTTGTAGTTTTTAAATTTTTTTTGTATAAATAAGAGTTTTGTGAGTGTGAGTCAACGTGAGTGTGAGTGAAGCTTGTGCAGACGCGGATCCAGCTGTTGGATTTGGGCATGGGGAATTTTTTTCTACTTAAATTGTTTTTTTTTTGGCAAGGAGCCTCAGGTAGGATTTGAATCATTTGTTTAGGTTTTTTAGTGTTCAACTCTTGTTTATTATGATTTTTTCTATAGAAACATTTCAAAATTTTGAAAAATTTATTTAAATTTTTCTGATTTTAAATTTTTTCTGAGTCATTTGCTTGAAGAGAAAGTTTATGATTCTGAGACATTGTCCCAATAGAAAAATTCTGAGGTTCTCAGGCATTTTAATACGGAAAAAATTTTAAAATTTATACAAAAATTTTTAAAAATCTGATACATTTTCATTTAGAAAATTCTCAGATAGTATGAAATTCTCCCACTAAAAATTGCTATTTTTAGAAAAAAAAAATCGTAAAGAAAAATTCTCAAACTTACAAGGGAAGTCTCCCTGGTGTCACAATCCGATCTTCATGAAATTCGTATATGTTGTTAAGAAAGAAAATTAATTCGACACGTATTTTTTTTTTAGCGGCCCAAACTCATTTTTAGGGGGGGTCGATATTTATGGGGAGAAATTGACCTTTTTCAGTTTTTTACGATTTACGCCTAGTTTAACAATATTAATATAGGCATGTGTGGTAACAGATTAAAGGTATTAAAAAGACCTATCTCGTGGTGCTAACAATGGGCCAAAGAAGTTAATATTTTTTGACTTATTAACAAAAATGTCCTAAAATGTTGTTTTTTTACTCAATATGACGAAAAGTTGTGCATATTTGGACACGTTCTTAGCACACGTAGATAGGTTTTCTTAAGACCTTTCATTTGGTATGTAACATGACTAGGTTCCTTTGCATAATATAGGAGATAAACGAAAAAAGAACTGAAAAATGGTTTTGTCTTCCACCCTCCTTTTTACCCCCTAAATATGAATTTGAGCCGCTAAAAAAAAATACGTGTCCCTTTATTTTTTCTGCTCTACAAAATAAAACCCATTCCATAAAGATCCGCGGGTGACATTAGGGAGACTTCCCTTGTTAGTGTCTTTTTTCCCATAGAGAACTTTTTAGTAGAAAGTACCTGCACAGAAAAAAAAGTGAGTAAATTTTTAATACTATTGAGTAAAAAATTACTCAATTTTGCACTCAAAAAAAAAAGTTTGTAAATTTACAAGTAAAAGGTCTTGTAATTCTATTTTACTAATATTTTTGTCTTTTTACAAAAATTCTCGTATATTTAATAAAATGAAAACTATAGTTCGCTTTGTAATTTTACTATTATATCTTGGTAAATTTATTTTACAAATTTTTCTGGTAAATTTACAAAAAGTGAATTATTTTACCAAGTAAAAAACTATTACAAGGTGTTTAGTTTTTTTACACAAGAAAACTGTAATTGTACAACAAAATTTACTTGAAGTTATTTAGTCTTTCTACCAAAAAATGTGTTACTACAAACATTTTTTTTAAGATCGTTTACAAGGTTTCAGTTTGAAATGTATGTATTGAAAAGTACAAAATTCCAATGTAATTTTACAAAACTTATTTGATTACTAGAATTAGTGTTGTTTTACAAAAAAAAATTAATTATTCAACAATAGGACACGCAAACATTTTCTAAGTTCAGATTTTTTTTTTGCGTTTTGGAGTAAAAAATTTAGTTAAAAATAATTTTTTATAAATAAAAAAATTTCATGAAAAAAAAAAGTTTGGAAATTTTATAAGTTCCGGACACAAAAATTTTTCAACTAATTGTAAGCTTTAGCAAAAAAATTGAATTTTTACACCATTTTTTTTGGTAATTTGCGTTAAGTAAAATACCACAATTTTTATGTGTTTTTACTATATTATTGTTATACTTTTTTTTTGTATTTTTACCATTTTTTTTGGTAATTTTACCATATATTTTTGGTAATTTTTTTTTTAAATTTGGAACCCAAAATGTCAATAAAAAGCTACCAATTATGAAAAATTAAGTTTTTCTTATATTAACCGGTACTTAACATCCAATCTACAATATCCAAAAATTTTTTTTCCGATTTTTAAAAATACTTGTGAAAAAAATTCAAAATTCAAAAAAAATTTTATTTTTTGACTAATTATTCCTGAAAATATAAGAAATTTCTTGTGTAGCCTCCTTCGCAATTCTCATATGTTCTACTTAAGAAAAACGAAATGTCGAAAAAAATAAAAAAGTGCAGTGTAATACATTAAAAAGTTTGTTAAAATTGTTCAAGTAAAAAAAAAAATCATTTCAGGTTGTTGAAGTGCTACTCCAGCTGCCAAAGAATGAAAAATAAGATGCACCAATGGAAAAAACCTTTAAATTTACAAAACAAATATGTAAATAAACCAAATTTTTTGTAAATTTACAAAACAAATATGAAAATTTAAAATACAAAATTGTATACTTACGAAAAAAGTTGTAATTTTACAAAAATGAAGTAGAAAATACAAAAACAATATTGTTAATTTACAATTTTTTTGGTTAAACTACTGTTTTTACGGCAAAATAAGAAAAACTGGTATATATACAATAAAAATTGTAAATTTACTAATTTTTATTGTAAATATAGTTTTTTGCCATGAAAAACAGTAGTTTAACCAAACAATTTGTGAATTTACAATTTTGGTTTTTGATTTTCTACTTTATTTTGTAAATTTACAACTTTTTTTTAAAGTTTACAATTTTTTTTTGTAAATTTTAATTTTTTTTTGCAAATTTTAATTTTTTTTTGTAAATATACGAGTTTTTCAATATTTTTTTTGCGGTAAAAACAGTAGTTTAACCAAATAATTTGTTAATCTACAATTTATTTTTTTCATTTTCTATTTTGTCTTTGTAAAACAACAACCTTTTTCTGTAAGTTTCCAATTTTGTTTTGTAAATTTTCCAAATTTTTTGTAAATTTACATAAAAAATGTTCACCTCGAAGTTAATATTTTACAAAAAAAATTGTAAATTTACATTTTCTTTTGTTAAATCAATTTACAAATTATCCCCGTAACATTACGGGGATTCTTGCTAGTACATATTTTACAAAACCTGTCCCGTAAAATCACGGGGATTTTATGTCATTTTACAATTTTTTTTTTTTAGTGTAGGCTCTTGTTTATTATGATTTTTTCTATAGAAACATTTCAAAATTTTGAAAAATTTATTTAAATTTTTCTGATTTTTAATTTTTTTCTGAGTCATTTGCTTGAAGAGAAAGTTTCTGATTCTGAGACATTATCCCAATGGACAATTTTAATACAGAAAAGCTTTTAAATTTTATACAAAAATTTTTAAAATCTGATACATTTTCATATAGAAAATTCTCAGATAGTATGCATTTCTCCCACCAAAAAATTGTTATTTTTAGAAAAAAAAAATTCGTAAAGAAAAATTCTCAGACTTACAAGGGAAGTCTCCCTAGTGTCACCCGCGGATCTTTATGAAATTGGTTTTATTTTGTAGATCAGAAAAAATAAAGGGGCACGTATTTTTTTTTGCGGCCAAAATTCATATTTAGGGGGTAAAAAGGAGAGGGGAAGACAAGGCCATTTTTCAGTTTTTTTCGTTTATCTCCTATATAATGCAAAGAAACCTAGTCGTGTTACATACCAAATGAAAGGTCATTGGAAAACCTATCTACGTGTGCTAAGAACGTGTCCAAACATGCACAACTTTTCGTCATATTGAGTAAAATACCAAAATTTTAGGACATTTTTGTTAATAAGTCATAAAATATTAACTTCTTTGGCCCATTGTCAGCACCACGGGATAGGTATTTTTAATACCTTTAATTTGATACCACACATGCCTACATTTATTTTGTTTAAATAGGCGTAAATCGTAAAAAACTGAAAAAGGTAAATTTCCCCCCATACAAATCGACTCCTTATAAACATGAGTTTGGGCCGCTAAAAAAAATACGTGTCGAATTAATTTTCGTTCTTAACAACATATCCAAATTTCATGAAGATCGGAGGGTGACCAGGGAGACTTCTCTTGTAAGTCTTTTTTTCCATGCGCAAACATTAAAAATTGAAAACAAGTCCACACTCAAAATAATACATTAGTAGATTTACCAATTTTTTTTTTTTTTGCTAATGCTAGTAAGCTAACATTTAGCAAATTTTTAGTTGTGATTAGCATGTTAGCAAAAATATCTTGTAAACTTTATTTAGTGCATTAGCAATTTTAAACAAAATTTTAACTAATTTTTTTGCTAAATTTAAAATTGAGTTGACCAAATTTTTACAAGATTTTTTGTTAATATTAGCAAAAATTAATGGTAATTTTTTTTTATTTTCAGAAAACTTTAAATGGCGCTATCTCGGAAACTAAGCCAGATAGAGCAAAATGGAGGCCATTTTTGGTTCTCGGGCTCTCCATAGTATCGCCCGAAAATTTTAAAATGCTCATATCTCAGTAAATATTGCCGACACAACAAAAAATCCGAAAGCATTTTTGTAGCCCTCAACACGTAGAACAAGACCGCAAAATAATCAAAAGCTCTCCGAGTAATAGTTTTGAAGTTATCGAGTTTTGTAATTCTCAAAACCCCGGTGGTCCCCTAAAATCACGTATCTCAAAAACTAAGCAAGGTAGAGCGAAACGGACACAAATTTTGGATCAAAAACTATGATGATTTTTAATGAACCCAACTAGGTCTGGGCCCATCGGGGTCTCGACCTATCGGGTCCGAACCCATTGGGGTCCTCAAATGTGTATGAACTAAGTTGAAATAAAATAAATTTCAGTTAACTAATTTTTGGCAAAACATTTTTGCTAACTTTACCAAAAAAAATTGTGGGTTCAAAATCAACAAATTTTCTTGTAGGTTTACAAGCTTTTTTTGCTAACATTACAGTTTTTTTTTTTTGAGTGCAATATATAATATTCAGTGATCAACAAATTTTTCCAACAACCCAAACAAACAGTGAAATTTTTTAAGTACAGTAGAAAAAATCCACATTTTTTGACCTCCAATTCTTTTGAACACCAATTTTTTGTAAACAAAGAAAAATTTTAATTATTTAAATAATTAATTACCAGAGACTGGAACTTCATGCAAATGCATGTTTTTTTCTCGTTAGTCTGAGAACATTGTTAATGCGATATATTTTCGAATCAACAAATTTGCATTAAAATGGCATTGATTTGTTAGTGCATATTTTTGCATATTTTGGTAAAAATGCTAATATTTGCATATTTTTGTAATAATGACATTTTTTAGTGATATTTTGTAATATTTAAGTAAAAATTCAAGTTTTGTAATATATTTTTGTTATAATTTTTTCGCAATTGCTTTTAAATAAGTACATTTTTTTAATTTTATTTTTTATCAATGATGCCAATGACGCTTTTTGACGTTCCGGATTTGGCGGGATTGTCCTGCTTTATGTCAACGATTCCAAATTTCCACCTTTTAAGGCGTCAGAAAGGTTGACGTAGAAATAAGAAATTAATCAAAACATTTTTGAAAACATTTTTGAAAAAAAAAATTAAAAAGATTTTTCTTCTGAACTCGCTAAACAAAGCAGATTTTTCTGTCATGACAGATTTTCTCATATGGCTCAAAATGGGTTTATTTTCAGCAGATTTTTGTGCAATAAATGTTTATACATTTAAGTGCATAATTTTGAACTTCGACAGGATCTTAGAGTTTATGTTATTTTATCAATGACAATTTCAGAAGATAGTGACCACATCATTGATAAATGCATTATTTTGTCCCGCCAAAAATAATCGAAAAAACTTTTAAATTTCCATCTCTTTACATAAAAAATATTGTTTCAAACTTCATATAAACTAATTGTTTTTGTCCCTCCAAAAATTTAAATTCGAGATGTACTCGAATTAGTAAACAATAACATCTTTCTTTGTTTACAAAAAATTGGTGGTCAAAAGAATTGGAGGTAAAAAAATTGTGGATTTTTTCTACTGTACTTGAAAAAATTTCACTGTTTTTTTGGGTTGTTAGAAAAAATATTTGATCACTTAACAAAAACTATTGGACTTTTTTTAAAATTTGTAATCTTTGAACTTGAAAAAAATTGACTTGGAAATATTTTTAAAAAATTTTCTAAAAAATGTTTATAAATAATTTCATTTTGCAGATCGACCCTCGTAACACATTTATAATTTACTCAGTCTGGACACCATTAAGCTTAAATTAAAGCTTTATAAATTACCTATAAAATGTTTTTTAAAATAATACTCCTTTGATAATAATAATACTCTACTATAAAAAGTTTTCAATGTATTGTCGCCCACTCTACATAGATATTCAATAGATAAGAACTACCTACACTCTAATTAATATGATTTCAGTTTCCTGGGTAAATTTACACAAATTGCGTAATTCTACTTAAAAATATTGGAAATTTACTCAATTTATAGTAGTATATTTTTTTAATTTGTTGAAATTTACCCAATTTGTAGTAGGAAACTGGACTAATTTTTTATGGTGTACCCGAGTAAAAATGTTTATATATATTCTTATATATCATATCAGATCCAAGATTTGAGAGATCAGTTCTGTTCTGAGTAAGATCAGTACTGATCTAAAAAATGGATCGCTAAGATTATATCAGTTTTAATCGAGCGGATACAATTTCATCCGAAAAATGGGTTAATATAATTAGATAAACCCATTTTTCGGATGAAAATGTATACGTTCGAACAAAACTGATCTAATCTTAGCGATCCATTTTTGGGATCAGTACTGATCCTTAAAAGCTGTTTAAAAATTAAAAGTGCCTCCTATGCGAAAATCACAACTTTAGGTTTTAAATAAAATTAGTCTGCACATTTATTGGTGGGTTATATTACTTTTTCCTTCAACTCCTTAGTCAACACCTTTTTAAGGACCTCGTTCATATAAACACTACTTAATATAAGTGTCTGTTAGATTATCATCTGTTTCATTAATTAAAATCATAATTACTAAAATTTTCAAAAGCCATCGTATGTGTGGCAAAGTGTCATATCTATGACACTATAAAATATTAACATTAAATACAAATCCACTTCACCTTTGAAGCCGGCCAAATGAAGTCAATTATTAAAAAAACAAGTAAGAAAATTATAGTCGGTCAAGACCGACCATAAAATACCCTACACCAGAGTTTCCCGGAAAATGGGTCCCAAGTTCAAACATGGACTGATTAGATCTATATTTTGTCAAATCTTTAATAAGTGTAAAAAGCACTCACTAATCAAATTTGAGTGGAATAGGCTTCTTTTTGTTGACAATAAATCACTTCAACTGAATATCGGGCGAAATTTCCACATGGGACCTAAGTCCAAAAATGGTCCGATGATAATCAGATTTGATAAGGTTATTAAAGTACGCGTTTAACATACACAAACAGAATTTTAATTAAATATATTCTATTTTCATGAAATTTGAGAGATTTATGTGAAAATCGGGAAGGTGGTTTGTATGGGGGGTACAATAAGAACTAGTTCCATTTCTTTAAAATTTTGAATGGTGATTTGTGTTGATAAAACATGATTACCTGCCAAATTTCGAATAGATACCTGTTAAAATGCGTCTATTAGAGTCATTTGAGCCAAAACTAAAGAGGACCTTTGTATGGGGGCTAGGTCTAAATATGGACCGATTTTTTCCAATTTCAATAGGCTTCGTCCTTGGGCCAAAAGAGGCTTAAGTTTCAAATTTCAAGTCAATTGATTAAGAATTGCGACCTGTATCGTGTTTACACCGTTTACATGGACAGACGGACGGACGGACGGACGGACAGACGGACGGACGGACGGACATCGCTAAATCGACTCAAAAAGTGATTCTAAGCCGATCGGTATACTTAAAAGTGGGTCTAGGACCAATATTTCGGGTAGTTACAAACATCAGCACAAACTCATTATACCCTGTACCACAGTGTGGTGTAGGGTATAAAAAACGCCATAACAACCCTTAACAAGAAGACTAAAAATCTATTGAAATAAACTGCCTGGCATAACACCACTACTTTTGACTTAATTCAGTTTCCACTTCAACAAAAAAACTATAAACTGACTAATATAAAAACTATTAGTTCTAAAACTTAACTATCAGCTGCTATGGAATTACAAAAATTTTCATTTCATTATTTTTTTTCCTATGAATCATTAAAATAACTAAAATACAGTTTTTCACCTTTTTAAAAATGAAAAAAAAAAAAATAATAAAATAAAATTCTGGTGAAATGAGCACGTATCCAAAGCAAGGATAACAACAAGCAGACACACACTAGAAAATCCTTAACAAATAACACACAAACACATGCATGCCTGCATCCATTCACATTTACCACTACATAGAAAAACAAGTGATAAAGTTAAATTCTGCCTGGCCGAATGTATAAATACCCTCCACAATGTGAGAAACAAGATTATTTGCAAAAAAAAAAAAAATTTTTAAAATATGTTTGTTCTTGTTAAAATATCATTGGCCATCGAATTCTGTTCACAAATGTTAACCAGCAGCCGAATTAAAGCATTTTGTATTTTTAGGTTATGTGTAATATACTAACATTTTCGAGGTGTTCTTACATTTTCGTTCATAACTTTTGAAACGCTGAACCGATTTCTCTCAAATGCAATACCAAACTGTTTGGGACAACAACAAGTAAACGTGCTAAGTTTCAGTCACATCTGGGTAATACTTTGGCCGTGATCGCCATTTCAACAGACGGACATTGCTAGAATGTCTTAGAATCGATCTGCACTCAAAAAAAAAGTTAACTAAAATCTGGGAAAATTAACTCAATTTTGAGAAAAAGAGGGAATGATTTGGCTCCAAAGATTTTTTTTCTTATTTTTAGTTCATAATTTTCCCAAAAATAAGGAAAACAAAGTTATTTAATTTTAAGCCAATTTTAACTAGAAAATGGGAAAAATTATACTTCAAATTTTAGAAATAGATTGGGTCTAGACCCTGGACCCATGGGTTCGGACCCCATTTAACTCGAGACCCCGTTGGGTCCTTTAAGGGTCCCCATAGATTTTGAACCAAAACTTGTGTCCGTTTCGCTCTAACTTGCTTAGTTTTTGAGATACGGTAATAAGGGGCCTGATAGGGTCTTGAGAATCTTAAAAACCGGATATCTCAAAAACTATTAGTCGGAAGGCTTTCGAGTATTTTGCTGAAGTGTTCTACGAGTCAAGAGCTACAAAAATGCCGTTGGACGTTTTATCGTGTTGGCAGTATTTACCGAGATATGTGTATATATAAAATCTCGGGAATTTCAAATTTTAGATCTTAAATTAGGGTCTTGAGACCCCGACAGATATGCAGAGCTAGGCTATTCCATATTTTTCTTTGTAGTCTTTCTTTTGAAAATTTCATCCGTTTCGCTCTATCTCGCTTAGTTTTCGAGATATCGCCATTTTGAATTTTTAACTAAATTCTAAGAAGTTATTTACTAAATTCTCAGAAGTCATTAACTAAATTCTAAGAAGCACACTTCCTCAATTCAAAGAAGAGAAATACGATGATGTTTTTTTTAATAAATTTTAACTAAACTTGAACTAAATTGTTTTTTAAGAAATATGTCTTAAAAATAAAGATACGATTCTTAGATTTGTGGAAAATTTCTTTGGCAGTAAGAATTTTTTTCCTAATATTTAAAAAATCCGTTTAAAGAAAACTTTGAACTAATTATAAGTAAATGAACTAAATTTTTTTCCTCATAGTTAAGAAAATTTCTCATTTTTAAGTTAAATTTAACTAAATTTTAGGAAAATTCATGATAAATTTTCAAAGACATTTTTTCCTTAAATTTAGTTATGTCTTTTTTTTCAGTGTGATCAATAATGTATATGAGCAAATCCATGGAAAATTTAACTGACGTTTCACCGATTTTTTTAATTTTTGGTTATTTGATAGAGCTTCGTAAATCATTAAAAAACATTTTTTGTACCCTACACCACTCTGTGGTACAGGGTATAATGAGTTTGTGCTGATGTTTGTAACTATCCGAAATATTTGTCCTAGACCTACCTTCAAGTATACCGATTGACTCAGAATTATTGTTTGAGTCGATTTAGCAATGTCCGTCCGTCTCTCCGTCCGTCCGTCCGTCTGTCCATCTATCAGTTTAAGCACGATACAGGTGGCAATTTTCAACCAATTGACTTGAAATTTGCTACTTAAGCATCTTTTTGACCAAGGACGAAGCCCATTGAAATTGGAGAAAATCCGTCCATGTTAAGACCTAGCCCCCATACAATCGCCCCTTTGGATTCGGCTAAAATGACTCTAATACCCGTAGTATAATAGATATCGCTTTGAAATTCAGCAGGTAATCATATTTTGTATGCAAGAACCACCATTCCAAATTTCAAAGGAATCGGGTCAGTCCTTCTGGTAAACCCCTTACAAGCCACCCTCCCGATATTCACATAATTCTCTCAAAATTCATAAAAATGGAAATATTTGACAAAAATTTTATTTTTAGGTTTTAAACGTGTACTTAAGTAACCTTATCAAATCGGAATATAATTGGACCATTTTTGGACTACCAAGGGAAGTATCTCAACCCTTATGAACCGATTTGCCTGAAACTTAAAATATAAATAAAAGAGACGATTTTAAGGTTGGGGTGTCTCGGCTTATCGGCCATATCAGTGATTCAAAATTTCGTTGTCCCCTTATGAAACAATGTGGACCTTCTGGAAAATTTCGATAACTCCCGAACTAATAGGAATATCCTCTTGAGCAAAAATACGTGTCGACTTAAATTTAATAAAGATTATTTCATATTCATATGGACATCGTAGGTCAATGTCTTCATATAAATACCCCCCCAAATTTACACACTGAAAAAAAAAAAGACATAACTAAAATTAAGTAAAAAATGTCTTTGAAAATTTATCATGAATTTTCCTAAAATTTAGTAAAATTTAACTAAAAAATGAGAAATTTTCTTAACTTTGAGGAAAAAAGTTTAGTTCATTTACTTATAAGTAGTTCATAGTTTTCTTTAAATAGAATTTTTAAATATTAGGAAAAAAATTATTACTGCCAAAGAAATTTTCCACAAATCTAAGAAACGTATCTTTATTTTTAAGACATATTTCTTAAAAAACAATTTAGTTCATGTTAAGTTAAAATTTACTAAAAAAACATCATCGTATTTCTCTTCTTTGAGGAATTGAGGAAGTGTACTTCTTAGAATTAAGCTAATGACTTTTGAGAAATTAATAAATAACTTCTTAGAATTTAGTTAAAATTCAAAATGGCGATATCTCGAAAACTAAGCGAGATAGAGCGAAACGGATGAAATTTTCAAAAGAAAGACTACAAAGAAAAATATGGAATAGCCTAGCTCTGCATATCTGTTGGGGTCTCAAGACCCTAATTTTAGATCTATAATTTGAAATTCCCGAGATTTTATATATGCACATATCTCGGTAAATACTGCCAACACGAGAAAAGGTCCAACGGCATTTTTATAGCTCTTGACTCGTAGAACACTTCCGCAAAATACCCAAAAGCCCTCCGATTAATAGTTTTTGAGTTATCCGGGTTTTAAGATTCTCAAGACCCTATCAGGCCCCTTATTACCGTATCTCAAAAACTAAGCAAGTTAGAGCGAAACGGACACAAGTTTTGGTTCAAAATCTATGGGGACCCTTAAAGGACCCAACGGAGTCTCGAGTTAAATGGGGTCCGAACCCATGGGTCCAGGGTCTAGACCCAATCTATTTCTAAAATGTGAAGTAAAATTTTTCCCATTTTCTAGTTAAAATTGGCTTAAAATTAAATAACTTTTTTTTCCTTATTTTTGGGAAAATTATGAACTAAAACCAAGAAAAAAAATCTTTGGAGCCAAATCATTCCCTCTTTTTCTCAAAATTGAGTTAATTTTCCCAGATTTTAGTTCACTTTTTTTTTGAGTGCACATTTTCATGAAAAAAGTTTTTAACGAAGCCAAACTTTTACAAGGTTATGCCACCGTTGGATAGGCATTAAAAAAAACCTTTCTTCTCATATGTAAACATCATAAAGTTTCTTCGAGAGAAATGGCTGAAAAATCCAATAAACGATTTTTTCGCCATTTTTTGACCCATGCCTCTAAATCCGCGATATGGCCGATAAGCCGAGACACCACAACTTTAGACTTGTCTCTTTTATATATATTTTAAGTATCATGCAAATCGGTACATAAGGGTTGAGATACTTCCCCATATAAAAATTTGGACCGATATTCAGTTTAATCGGTCAATTGACAAAAAAAAAAAATTAACCCATTCCACTAAAATTAGACCTGTGTGTGTTTTCTACATTAAATAAAGATCTAACAACGACAGATCCAATCGGTCCATGTTTGGACTTGTGACCCATTTTCCGGGAAACACTGGTGAAGGGTATCATATGGTCGGTCTTGACCGAATATAACTTTCTTACTTGTTTTTTATCTAATACTTTGGAAGATATGGTCGTTTAAAAAATCGTTTTTTTGACAATATTCACTTTTAGACAGTTCTTTAATATTTTTGTGATCGGAAACCGTAAGTCGTACATAAAAACATAGAGAATACATAGAGGCGAAGGTAAAAGAAACAATAATATCACTATCTTTTTCAAATTTCTCACGCGTACGTTGTCGATGTGAATTCAAAACACAATACATGTTTACAAGTCGTACTTTGTCAACAAATACATGTATACAAGTTGTACTTTGACAACTCAATTTTTGACCCCTTCGCCTCTATGTATACTCTATGCATAAAAACTTGTAGCAACAATATTCTTTATTAAATTATAAAGATTTAAAATTTATGAATATTTTTTTTTTTTTTTAAATTTATAAATATTTATTATTTTTTTTTTTTAATTTCAACAAACAAATTTTGAAAACCATATTTGAATGTCCTTTTTTTGCTGAGAAGGACACCATGGATTTCCAAAAACAAAATTTTGTATTAAAGTTTAGAATGTCCATTTAATGCTACTAAAATTTCCGAGAAGTGGGTTTTCATATTGTTGAGTAATAAATTTTAAAAGTTTGTTAGATGGCCAAATATTTGATTTTTTGTTTCAAAATTTTGGCAAAAAATCAAAAATTTAGCTATATCACCAACTTTGAAAACTTTTTTCTCGACAACACGAAAAAGCACCTTCCTGAAACTCTAACAGCGTTAAAAGGACATTCTATATATTAATAAAAAATTTTGGTTTTGGAAATCCATGGTGTCATTGATAGGAGAAAAGGACATTTCAATATTGTTTAATTTTTTTTTTTTTTTTTAATTTTAAATCTCCAAAATTTTATCAATATTTCAGTTTGAAAATTTATTGCTCAACAATACGAAAAAACACCTCTTTGAAAACTCAAAAGCATTAAGAGGACATTCTAAACTTTAATACAAAATTTTGTTTTGGAAATCCATGGTGTCCTTCCCAGGAAAAAAGGACATTCAAATATAGTTTTCAAAATTTTTTATTAAAAGTTGAAAAAAAAATTATAAATTTTAAATCATAAAAATAAAATGTTTGAGCTCGATTCCTGGATTTTTCTTTAATTAAAATTAATTTCCAATATTTTGCTACTCATTTTGTTTTTTGGAAATCCATGGTGTCCTTCCCAGGAAAAAAGGACATTCAAATATAGTTTTCAAAATTTTTTGTTGAACATTTTGTTTTTGCAAATCCATGGCGTCCTTCCCAGGAAAAAATTACATTCAAATATAATTTTCAAAATTTTTTATTGAAAGTTGAAAAAAAAAAATTATAAATTTTAAATCATAAAAATAAAATGTTTGAGCTCGAGGCCTGGATTTTCTGTAATTAAAATGCTTCTTTATTAATTTCCAATATTTCGCTACTCATCACAAATTGTACTATTTTTGAGGACGAGTTATAAACAACGTTAATTTTTAGAATTTTGTGTTTTTATTTAAAATCCATTATACTCCCTGAGGATGCTACTCGATGAGTAGCAAAAGATTGGAAATTAATAAAGAAGAATTTTTGTTAAAGAAAAATCCAGGCCTCGAGCTCAAACATTTTATTTTTATAAATTAATTGGAAATGTCGAATAAAAAACAACTATAATTTAAATTTTAAATCTTCATAAATTTATAAACAATATGGTTTTTATAATTTTTTTCGGACGACTTACGGTTTCCGAACAGCTGTCAAAAAGTCATTTACGAATCTCTAACAAATAACCAAAAATTACCAAAATCGGTGATTTGTCAGTTAAATTTCCCATGGATTTGCTCATATTCTTCATGCGCTCCCAGACCGATATTTCTATAAGTTACAAACGGCATGACAAACTTATACATATATACCCTCTACCACTAAATGGATGGTATAAAAATGTTTGTAATGTAATCAAATCAACTAGAAATGAACGTGTTGTTTAGAAAATTTATACGAATATAAAAATATAAAAAAAAATATTTATTGATAGCAGGGTTGGAATGGAGGAGGGAGTGGAGTAGAATGTTGTAAACAATGAATACTTATAATCATTAGAATGACAGCTGTAAAGTTAAGGTGTTTTGCTTTATGGGGATCTTTCGTTGTTATTGTTTAAGTGTTAGTGTTTGAGTATCATTAAAAAAAATATTTCAATTTAAACTTAAACGTACCCCACGGGCAGTGTTGCTAGAACATTTTAGTAGAAATTTAACCAAAACAAACTCAAATTAAATTTTATATGAAATAATTATAACAAAACCAATTTAAACGAACAAGAAATTAAAAAAAAAAAAAAAAAAAAAAAAGTTAAGACATTATTTAAAAAAAAAATTAAAGAAATTCCGCGGAAAAAAAATTTTGAAAAATAATTCCGCGAAAAAATTTTTTGTTTGTAAAAAAATATGTTTGTACTGTTTAAATACAGTTCGCTATGCAATTCTGTCCAGATCGCAGTACAGACTAGTATGCAAATAATGGTGGTATGGATGTAGTACAGAATTATGATAGCTGCCTAAAGTATGTGTGACTGTACGTGTGAGATTTTGTGTATGTATTTTGTTGTTTGTTTACGTTTTGTATGAAACGTCAAAAGTTACACCGTGTGCTGTCACTAATAGTTACTCACATCAAATGCACCTCTGTGAACCTACTACTCATGTACTGTGGTCCAGATACAGTGAGCGTCAAAAGAAAGTGTACAAGAATATCTTATTGTCATCAATCGGATATTTTCCAAGCTTTAATTTAAGCTTGATAGCGTCCAGATAGAGCAAATATTAAATTAGATACGAGAGTCGCGCTGAAAAATGAAATTATTTGTGGACTTTTTTGTAGAAAATTTTTAAAAAATATTTCTTACAAGGGAAGTCTCCCTAGTGTCATCCACGGATCTTTATGGAATTGGTTTTATTTTGTAGAGCAGAAAAAATAAAGGGACACGTATTTTTTTTTAGCGGCCCAAATTCATATTTAGGGGGTAAAAAGGAGGGGGAAGACAAGGCCATTTTTCAGTTTTTTTCGTTTATCTCCTATATTATGCAAAGAAACCTAGTCATGTTACATACCAAATGAAAGGTCTTTGGAAAACCTATCTACGTGTGCTAAGAGCGTGTCCAAACATGCACAACTTTTCGTCATATTGAGTAAAATACCAAAATTTTAGGACATTTTTGTTAATAAGTCGAAAAATATTAACTTCTTTGGCCCGTTGTTAGCACCACGAAATAGGTATTTTTAATACCTTTAATCTGATACCACACATGCCTATATTAATTTTGTTTAAATAGGCGTAAGTCGTAAAAAACTGAAAGAGGTCAATTTCCCCCCATACAAATCGACCCCCCCTAAAAATGAGTTTGGGCCGCTATAAAAAAATACGTGTCGAATTAATTTTCGTTCTTAACAACATATCCAAATTTCATGAAGATCGGAGGGTGACACCAGGGAGACTTCCCTTGTTAGTTAAAATTTTTCAAATTCAAACATTTAAAATTTAATTTACAAAAATATTTAGTTATTCCTTTTCGAAAAACAATTTTTCAAAAAAAATTTTTTGTTTGATTTAAAAAAAAACTTGCAAATTTGATTCTTGGAAAACAGTTAACTTTTTTCCAGAAAGTTTGTTTTTACCGAAAGATCCAACATTACTACAATTTTTTCATAAAATATAAAAAGTGCCAAGAGAACAATTTTATACCTCGCAAAAAAAAGTAATTTCGAAAAAGGACTTTTTCTAGAATATGATTTTTTTTATAAATTATCCTTCGAAATTTTAAGTATCTACACTGAAAAAAAGACGTAACTAAAATTAAGGAAAAAAATGTCTTTGAAAATTTATCATGAATTTTCCTAAAATTTATTTAAATTTAACTAAAAAATGAGAAATTTTCATAACTATGAGGAAAAAAGTTTAGTTATTTATTTATACTTAGTTCATAGTTTTCTTTAAATGGAATTTTTTAATATTAGGAAAAAAATTCTTACTGCCAAAGAAATTTTCCACAAATCTAAAAAACGTATCTTTATTTTTAAGACATATTAATTAAAAAACAATTTAGTTCAAGTTTAGTTAAATTTTACTAAAAAAAAAAACATCATCGCATTTCTCTTCTTTGAATTGAGAAAGTGTACTTCTTAGAATTTAGTTAATAACTTCTGAGAATTTAGTAAATAACTTCTTAGAATTTAGTTAAAAATTCAAAATGGCGATATCTCGAAAACTAAGCGAGATAGAGCGAAACGGATGAAATTTTCAAAAGAAAGACCGAAAAGAAAAATATAGAATAGACTAGCTCTGCATATATGTCAGGGTCTTAAGACCCTAATTTCGGATCTAAAATTTGAAATTCCCGAGATTTTATATATGCACACATCTCGGTTAAAACTGCCAACACGAGAAAAAGTCCATTGGCATTTTTGTAGCCCTCGACTCGTAGAACACTTCCGAAAAATACCCGAAAGCCCTCCGATTAATAGTTTTTGAGTTATCCAGTTTTTAAGATTCTCAAGACCCTATCAGGCCCCTTATTACCGTATCTCAAAAACTAAGCAAGGTAGAGCGAAACGGACACAAATTTTGGTTCAAAATCCATGGGTTCATTTGGTTCAAAATCCCTTAAAGGACCCAACGGGGTCTCGAGTTAACAGGGTTTGGACCCATGGGTCCAGGGTCTGGACCCAATCTAGTCCCAAAATGTGAATGACCTAAAGTGTATCATAATTTTTTCCCATTTTCTAGTTAAAATTGGCTTAAAATTAAATGACTTTGTTTTCCTTATTTTTGGGAAAAGTATGAATTAAAACCAAGAAAAAAAATCTTTGGAGCCAAATCATTCCCTCATTTTCTCAAAATTTAGTTAATTTTCCCAGTTTTTGGCGCCATTTTTGAAAAATTTTTAAAAATAAAATTAAAAAAATATATATATCTTTCGGCACATCATATTTGTTAATTTAGATGCGCTGAGAACGAATATAAAAAAAAATTAAAATCGCTCGATCGGTTTTCGAGATATCGCCATTTCAAATTTGTAACAAATGGCGTTTTTTTCCTACGTGCAAGAAATTTTTTAAAAAAAAGTCTCAAAGTTTCTTTGCGTTGACCTTTTCATAAAGCTTAAGACAACCTTTCATTTAAAATTAATTTGAGCCAAATCCGATCATTTTAAGCCGTAGTTTTGGCATTTTAGAAACTTTTTACTGAAAACCCTAAACTTTAATCGAAGTGCGCCAGGGGTAAAATGATCGGATTTAGCTCAAATTAGGCTTAAATGAAAGATTGTATCAAGGTTTATGAAAGGGTTAAAATAAAGAAATTTTGGGAGTTCTTTAAAAAAAATTCTTAAACGTAGCACTTTGGGCCAGCTTCCCTGAATTTTGGCCATAAATAGACCGCTTAACCTATATGTCAAAAAAGTATTGCATATGGGTGTTAAAGGATCGCTGATCACGATTATGGAAAAAAAATTTCAAAATTCAAAATGGCGGATCCAAAATGGCGGACATGATTTTTTAATTATTTGTTTATTGTGTTTAATATAATCATTATCGATGTATTTGGGGTCGTTAATAACGAATATGAGCTCAGACTTTTAATATTCAAAATGGCGGATCCAATATGGCGACAAATTCAAATTTAAGATTTTTTATATGTTGTCTCTTTTGTCCAAAAACTTCGATTTTAATGGGTTTTCGGATGCTAAAACTGATTTTGGAATTAAAGATTTGAAATTCAAAATGGCGGATCCAATATGGCGAATATGCTTTTGTAATTCTTAGCTAATTGTACTTAAATTAGTAATTTTTGATGTATTTAGGGTCGGTAATTACGAATATGGGCTCCGATTTTTTAAATTCAAAATGGCGGATTCAATATGGCGTCAAATAAAATATTATGTTTTTTCTATGTTGTCTAATTTTGATGGTTTTTGGAATGCAAAATATGGTTTTAGAATCAAATATTCAAAATAGCAATATCCAATATGGCGGACAAGATATTTAAATTATTGATTAATGTTTCAAAATATTACTAGGAAATGATTGCGCAACACGAATACGAACTCAGATTTTTTGAAATCAAAATAGCGGATCCAAAATTTGGGACATAGCTTTATAATAAAATGTACAATGCTTGGATTTCTAAGTTTTTATAAATCCCTCTTTTTGCTTTTATCAGAAGATTTTAATAAAATATTTCTCTTTTAAATGCGTCAAAAAGTTCATATATTCAGTGGCTTATTTAAGAGAGAACTTTTTTATTTCCAATTAGTTTTGCCATCCTAAATGTACAAATAACTTACAATTTCGTAAAAAATATTAAAAATGCTATTGCCAAAATATGCCCGCTTAAATGCGTTACCAGCTTTAATGTTTAGCACTAGATATGGACGCTGGTCACATGAATTACGCGTGATCGAAAGTGAGCGTGATTCAATTTTTTTGTTCGTGAGTGAGAAGTGATTGAGACAATTTTTTTCGTGAGTGATTCGTAGTGAGTGAAATTTTTTTGCGTGAGTCAAAATTATTTAATTTTATTGATTCAGTTTTTACAATTTTTTTCGTGTTTTAAATGTTTAGCGTGAGTTACGAGTGAGCGTGAGTCACACGTGAGTGGTGTTTTGTTTACTCACGTAAATAGTGAATAAGTGTGAGAAAAAAAAAACGATTCAGTAAATTATGTTTTTTTTTTGCGTGAGCGTGAGTCAACGTGAGTCAAAATTCACTCACGTGCCCATCACCACTTATCACGCCAATGTTGTCAAAGTGGGACATTTTTTATTAGAAATCAATAGAAACAAAAATATCCAAAAAAAATTTTGAAGGTCCATTTTAGGGCATTTCTAAACGTCATGTTTTGGTTTATTGCCTCTAGATCAAAAGTTTATGAACGGTCGCACAGGGTCGCAAAAATGTGAATAGAATACATTGTCAGAAACATTTCGCAATTCGAGGTTTGTCAATATCGTTTGGACTTTTTTGGACTTTGGTGTTGAAAAAAGGCGGATTTCAACAAAACTATGAATTTCCATTATTTTTTTTTTTTAAATAAGCTTATACCATACTTTTTGGCAGTTTATCTCATGTGTTGGACAAACAGGTATGTCTTTAGGAGAAATTCGCCAAAAATTTGAAAAAATATTGTGTTGAAGTACAAAAAAAAATTATTTGTTTCATAAATAAAAAATATAAAAAAATTCTCAAACTTTGACTTTAACCTCATGCAAAAAAAAAACTTTGAGCTATAATAAAAAGATATTAAAGGCGAACAAAATTCAAGATGTCGACATTCCGAAAAAATATTTTTAAATATGTGTTGCCTTACAGACCTTATTGGCCAATAAATGGAAATCCTGGCCCACAGTGCGTAGGAAAAAACAGCCCATTTTGAGATTTTTTTGACAAATTTTAAAAGCGAAATCTCGAAAACCGTTCGACCGATTCTATAAACTTTTTGATATTCGTATTCAGCATGCTAAAATTAAAAAAATTAATGTATCGCAAGATATTTTTTTTTTTCATTTTCAAAAATCCAAAATTTTGGTGAAAATTCCCCAAAAGTTCAAAATTTTGATCGAAGGGAGCCACGGGTTAAAGTGATCGAGTTTGGCTCATATTAGTTTTAAAAGAAAGATTGTCTCAAGCTCTACAAAGGCGTCGGTGGAATTAAATTTTGAGACTTTTTTTAAAAAATTTCTTGAACGTAGGAAAAAACCGCCATTTTTTGCAAATTTTAAATAGCGATATCTCGAAAACTGTTCGACCGATTTTAATTTTTTTTATATTCGTGCTCAGCGCATCAAAATTAACAAAAATGATGTGTCGGAAGATATATTTATTTTTTTATTAATTTTTCAAAAATCCAAAACTTTGACGAACTTTTGGCCTGTGACAACCCCTAGTAAAATTTGATGCTGAAAATGTTTGTAGAACATTTTAACCCCTTAAAAGCACGTTTTAGTGGTGTTCTAAAAGGGTATTTGAAAAAAGGACAAAAATGTCCTTTTTTCAAATACCCTTTGAAAGACATCTATTATCGTATTTTAGCTCAAAAGCATATTTGTAACATTTATTCGACTTATTTTACACGACTTTGATGAAAAACAATTTAATAGTATGTGATAATTTACAATTTAGATTTTTTAAGAATTTTGACATTTTCGCACGATGTTTTAATCTTCGACAACCCTTAGTGAAACTTAATGCAGAAAATTTTTGTAGAACATTTTAACCCATTAAACGCATGTTTTATTGGTGTTCTATGAGAATATTTGAAAAAGAACCAAAATGACCCCTAAAAATTGGAGATAGAGGGTTAATATATTCTAAGAAAAGAACCGCCATCAAATTTCACAGAAGAGATGTCTTAACATTATTTACCTCTGAACTAGATTTAATACTTTTTTTTTGACTTCTTCAAAACGCCTTTGAAAAAAATTTAAAAATTTCAGTGATCATAAAAAAAGAACTCGAGCTAAGTTTTCAAAACCCGGAATTTTGCTCTACTGTTGGTATACTTTAATTTTTTTTTTTTTTGGGTGCCATCGAAGATACAAAATCGTGTTTCACAGTGTTACAGGTGAACTTGAGTAACTATAACTACGAAATATTTCGTAATTCTACGAAATCTTTCGTATCTTAACGAAATTTGTTTTGTAAAAAATAAACTTAATTTGAATTTACAAAAAAAAAATCTTTTTTTTTCACGAAATATTTCGTAGTTATAAACTAAATTCGTTTTTACAAAAAAAAAAAAATTTAATATGTACAAAAATATTTTGTTTTTCACGAAAAATTTCGTAATTATACAAAATATTTTGTAACTTTACGATATATTTTCGTAAAAATAAACAAACGAAATACTTTGTAGAATATACGAAGTATTTCGTTTAATTTACTTATGAAATTTGTCGAGTGTTTGGACGCTGGACCCCACATGTTCAATAGGGGCACCACCAGGGCCCCTACAGTAGGACGTATTTAGTAACAAAAACTTTAAATGCGTTAAGATCACCAACTTTAAATGCGTGTAAAAGATCTAGCACTGACCTAAAAAAAAAAACATTGTTTGGGGTTTGTTATGTAAAATGTCAACTTTCAGTTGCTTTTGATTTCATCCCATTCCAATTCGAAAAGTTCGACTTTGTACCACTGTGTTATTTCTGAGAAATAATTTTTGTAGTAAAATAAGAAATTTAAATGACAACACAACGCATAATAAGTTGCCTCGCTTTCATCATCAGCGCTTTTCGGTAGCCAAACTTATTTTGTGACAGATTAAAACCAGCAATTTAAATGCAACATTAAATAAAGATAAAATTTGTTTAATTCACTTAATCAAATTGAACGTTTCACAGTAATGGGGAAAATTTTCATAATTTTCCCGAATTTTTTGGATTTTTTTCTGTTGATTTAAAGAAATTTTCTAATTTTATTCAATATATGATTTTAAGAAAACCGAAAATTGGCTTGAAATCTAAAAGTTTTATTTCTGAAATTATGGGGACCAATCAAGTTTCCACAATTTGTTGTTTTGCGCCCAAAAAAATAATTTCAATGTCTTAAAAACTTTTTTTTCTTAAATTCTTCAATTTGCTGTAATTTTCTTAAAAATATTGTAAAAATGTTCCAATTATATATTTAAAACAAAAAGTTCTATAGCCCCTAAAGTATAAAAAAAAATGTTCTCTCCCAACTTACTAAATATTCTAAAAAAGTTGTGTTTTAACAAAAAAAAAAATAATTTCTGTTCGTTTAAAATTTCATTGTCCTGTATAATTTGATTTTGATAAACTCTGTAATTACACAAATATTCTCTCAAGTTTGTTTGGTATAAAATGGCATTTAACATAATTCTTGACTTCTAATGAATATTTTAACTATATATCGAGGGCAAATATTCGAAACTTGCTATCTGCATAATGAACATTTTTTCGGAGATCAAAAATAACTTTTATTTTTAGGTAATTTAGAGTAATTATTAATTTATTTTCCCTACAATATAAATAAAAACAAGTGTTTTTGATAAAAAATTTCAGTTAAAAATTAATTTGATAGATTACCGCTAATGTAGTGAACACATTTCTATCGAAAATCATCTTTCGAAAATATTGCAGATAGCAAGTTTTGACTATTCGTCCTCAATATATACTTATTAGGTACATTGTTATATCATTCCTTTCTAGTTTTATTTGTAATTTTTTTTTTCGTCTTCCATTCCACAACAACAAAAATAAAACCACAATTTCATAATATTGCATATAGACAGGCTGTTAGAGGCGCCATATGGTCGAGACTATATTAAATGCACTATATATATATTAGAGCACCCATATGTGCATAATTGTTTTTTTTATCGCTCCCCGCTCATTTTCGGTTGAGTTGGGAGTAAAAAATAATATCTATCCAGAAATTGGACTTCTAGGTTGCAAACAGGCCAAGCGGTTTGAACTTTTGACCTCAAAAATGGGCTAAAAAACCTTTATAGATTAATTTGGCTGTAACTCTTAAAATAAAAGTTTTTCGCAATTAACTTTCATAACAATTTTTTTGTAGAATCAAAATGCAAAGATTTTTCACTCATACTGTTTTGTCCTAAATATGTCCGATCGCAGTGTTTTAAGCGGTTAAAATCGAAATTTGGGTCAGAACTTTTTTTAAAAAAATTCTCGTAAATTTTTAAATTGGGAAAAATTTGAGCTCTTTGCATAATTTAATAGGGTATTCAATGCAGTTTTCCAAAAAAATTTTTTTTGCAAAAATATATCGACCCTTCCATGAAAAATTGCCAAAATCCTACCATGAACCACAATTTTTTGACCTCCAACCACGTTATGAGGGTGTACTCACTTTGTCATTGCATGTTTTACGCATCGAAAGATGAGTCTTGGATTCCACATAGTATATATGGGGTATTCCATGCCAAATCGGACGCTTGGAAAATTTTTAATTTTATGTTTTTTCAATTTTTTAGTACCCTTCAAAAACCCATTCCAAGTAAATTTTGACATCTTTTTTGATAATCCGTTCAAAAAATATTGAATTCAAAAAAAAAACACGATTTTTTCTGTATTCACTTCTTTAAAAATGGTCCAAATTCGAAATAATTTCTTGAAATTTTAGTATTTTCTTCAAAGTGTTTTAATAAAGATTGGAAAACAACAAAAAAAAATCAAAAACCGCTGAATATATTAATTACCATAATCCCACGATCTACTTAAGCTTAAAATTTTAAAAAAATATTAAGTTTACCACGAAAAATTAAAAAAAAAATCAAATAAAAAATTTTAAGAAAAGATTGAAAAAAAAAAAACAAAGATAGCAATCAGTTAAAAATTGCATATTAGAACACTTTAAGAAATATTTAATAAAAAAACAAAAATTAAAAAAAAAAAAAATGTTGACCATTTTTGAATTTGTTATGATAAAAATACGGAAAACGATAGTTTTTTTTTGAAAATTCCATATCTTCGAAACGGGTAATTTAAAAAAATTTGAAAACTGACTTGGATGGGGGTTTTAATGGGTTTTAAAAAAATTTAAAAATAATTAAAAAATGTAAAAAAAAAAATTTCAAAGTGTCCAATTTGGCACTGAATACCCCATATATATTTAGGGAAATCCTAGACAGATGTTTTGGTGCGAAACTCACGAAATTACAAAGTGAGTATTCGCCTATATTGAGGATGAATTGTAAAAAAATGAGATTCAGAGCAGAACTTTGGGATTTTTTCATGGAACAGTCGATATATTTTTGCAAAAAAAAATTTTTTGGAAAACTACATTCAATACCCTAGTGAATTGTGCAAAGAGCTCAAATTTTCCCCAATTTAAAAATTTACGAGAATTTTTTTAAAAAAAGTTCTGACCCAAATTTCGACTTTAACCGCTTAAAACACCGCGATCGGGCATATTTAGGTCAAAACAGTATGAGAGAAAAATCTTTGCATTTTGATTCTACAAAAAAAATTGTTATGAAAGTTAATTGCGAAAAACTTTTATTTTAAGAGTTACAGCCAAATTAATCTATAAAGGTTTTTTAGCCCATTTTTGAGGTCAAAAGTTCAAACCGCTTGGCCTGTTTGCAACCTAGAAGTCCAATTTCTGGATAGATATTATTTTTTAATCCCAACTCAACCGAAAATGAGCGGGGAGCGATAAAAAATACAATTTTGCACATCCCATACATTTTGTGGGTGCTCTAATATATATGTATAAAGGACGAAAAGGCAAAATGTTCATACCATAATTCCGCATATCTATGAGTTTTTAATCTGTTGGGTTTTGGTAGAGAATTTTCAAAATATTTTTTTTGCCATTGGTGAATTATTGTTTGTATTTGTTCGACACTTCAATATATATTTTGTATGAGTTAGAAAAAAGTTCTTTAAAAAGTTAATTTCAAAATAGACATAAACTAATTAATAATGGACAACAATTGCATAATTTAACTTTATAAATTACTTAAATAAGAAACAAAATATAACAAGCGATTAAAATGTGAATTCAAAATTAGTTTTTGGGTTAATTGGATTGATATTATATCAGGGTGAATATAAATAAGGTTATATATGTTCGGCATTGTATTGATGCCATTATTTTTTTTTGATAACGTCTAAAATTGACCACGCCCAGGATCGGCAGGATCGCCTTGGCTAATTTTAACATGATAATGTTTTTAGGCTGGTGTCTAATTTTAAAAAAGTTGCAGCACGCCACCTCAGTTTGACTATACATAGAAAAAAATAAAAAAAATATTTAATTAAAAAATTCGTAGATTTAATTAAAAAATTAATTAAATCCGGACCAATCACTAAAATGCGCAAATAAATTAAAAATATTTGTATGTCGTTAGTTAAAAATAAATGGATATTTATTTAATTAAAAATTTAATACTATAAATTAAAAAATTTAATTAAAATTAAAAAAACAAAATAATTAAAATTTTAATTGTATAAATTAAAAAAATTAATTAAAAATATTATATTAAAAAAAAAATAATTTGTAAAAACATTCTTTTTGAAGAAAATAGTTTAAAAAAAATATTTCTTCAAACTTTACCAAATTTATTTATGCCGTAAAGACATAGTCAGTGAGATGATTTTATAAAGTTGATTATAAACCTTTCATATACATACACATAAAACTATAAACAAAATGAGAATTCAAAAACCTATGCGATAAAAAAAAAACTTTCAACAAACTTTTTATACTTATTTATGTATTTTTTTTGTATGTAAAACAATGCAAGAGAAAAACACACACTCGCACACACACGGAAAACAAAACAACAAAAAAAAAATAAGTAAAGCTAGAAATTTAATTAAACATTTAATTATATAAATTAAATACTTAATTAATATTAAATTTGAAAACAATTAAAATATTAATTAAAATAAAGTTAAAAATTTAATTAAACAATTAATTATATTAATTAAAAGTTTAAGTAATATTAAACTAAAAAACAATTAAAATTTTAATTAAAATAAAATATACGATATTATTTTCTGTGTATAAGCTAATAATTAACGAAAAAGAAAACAAGAATTACTATTTTCATTTTCTTAAAACCAAAAAATTTTATAACTTGGGTTTGTAACTTGGATAATAATTCACCTCGTGGTCAATAAACCCGTTTTTCACCAGCTGGTGAATAAAAATTAACATAATTATTTTTCAACAAAAAAAAATGTTTTTTCATGAATTTTTTTGTTTTTCATAATTTTTTTTTTTGTTTTTTATAATTTTTTTTCCATAAAATTTTTTTTTCATCAAATTTTTTTTTCATAAATATACCTACGCCCTATCTCCACTCCCTAAGTAGGCTCCCATACAAATAACAGTTGGAGCAAATTTTATAAAAATGTAATTTTGAATGGAAGCCTACTTAGGTAGTGGAGATAGGGCGTAGGTATGTTTTAAAAAATGTTGTATGGTTAAAATAAATGGGGGTCGGTCTCACTTATGACTAGTGCCCGACCGAACAGTTCGGCGAAAAAACGTAATTTAATCAAAAATTTGGTATTTGGAAGTACTTTTAACAACTTTTTTTATATGGGGTAGAATTGTTGAGGCGATGGAAGACAATTCTGAGTGTAAAATTTAAGAATGAGTACGAAGTTATGCCACAATTTCGAAGTTCGGTAACCGAACTTTTTTCAATTTTGTCGAACGTTCGGTTACCGAACATCTAAATTGGTGCTTAACTTCGTCCTAGCCATTAAATTTGAAAGTCAGAATAGTCCTCTATCGCCTAAACAAACAAATGGCCATCAGAAAAAGCTGTTAAAAATGCTTGAAAATATTAATTTTTGGCCAATACCGTTTTTTGGCCGAACTGTTCGGTCGGACACCACTAATGACCCCTCTCGGACGCACCATTGCACAGTGGATTATATAAGGTGAATGCATCTCATAATTGATTTTTTCAAATGTTTGAAATTAACCATAAAACAAGATCTATCGTAAAGCTAAGATGTCAAGCCATAAATATTTTCAGAAATTATACATAGTTATTATGTCAACAGAACTATAAGAAAATGGCGACCGAAAACACTACTTTCGACTTTAAGGATTTGGGGAGATAAAATTATACCATAGTCAAGTGCGTATTTTTAATATTTCTGATTATTTTTTTTAGGATTGTAATACCATGTTGGAAAGGGTAACTTGTCCAGATTCTATTTTTGTTATGAGTTTTGTATATATTGTTAGCAGGTTTGAAATTTATTCATTTGAAGTATATAATATTTTTTTGCTAACCTACGCAACTTTGAATAGGATTTTAACTGTAAGCGCCATTTTCCTCCAATCTAGTTATAACATAGAATTAAAGTTTAACTTATTATCTAAAAGATATATCTAAAGCCAGCTGCCTTTTCGTGCCTTTAAACAAATGGCATGCAAAAATGTTGACGATCTCACAAATTAATAATAAATAAAAATTTAATTATGAATTAATTTCGCTCACTATGCCCTACTCAATTTGCCATTCCGTGTGTAACGCAACGAAATATCGGTCTAGGACCACATTAAATACATATAACATTGATCCATGATCAATTTTAAGATATTCCAGCGATGTCCGTCCGTCTGTCTATGGAAAGGACGATGTAGTCCAAACCAAAAGAGCTAGCTAGACCCCGGAAGTTTGACAAAAAAAATTACTTATAACTGGCTAAGTTTGTAAATGGGCAAAATCGGACCTCGGGTTAAACAATTTCCAATTAAAAAAAAACAAAAACAACCCCAAAAAACATTTTTTGCATATTTTTAGCATATTTGTTCAACAATTGAACAATATGTTGATTACTATAAGAATTAAAAAACCTGCGCTTGTCAAAGAGACTGAGAAACGTATTTTTTTTTGTCCGCCCCCCATTTGGAGGCGTGGCTATAACAATAAATGCTAAAATTGTGTTATTTTTGCGTATTATAATTAATGAGTTTGTAGACATTTATCGCAAAAAGGTAGAGGTAGTCCCCCGCCGACAAACCATTCCCCCCCCCCCCCCCTTACTCCATTTCCCAACAAGTAGAAAAGTTAAATTCGACTTTGTCGAATCTATGAATACCCTCCACAATGCATTTTTTTAAAGGGTAGTACATTTTTTAACGTGAAAAAATTAACAATTTTGATTAGAAATATTTTATTTTGAGTAAAAAACTCTTTTTTTTGTCATTTAAAAAAAAAAATTAAAAATTTTTTTTTTGAGTGTAAAATTTTTTTCGAGTGTAATGTTTTTTTTACTGTAAAAATATTTCTGAGTGAATGCACGTAAGTATGTACACAAAATATTGTAATTTTTGTAAAAAAAAACTAAATTTTTTTGAGTATAAAATTTTTTTTGAGTGTAAAATTTTTTTTGAGTGTAAAATTTTTTTCGAGTGTAATTTTTAAGTTACTAATGCTTTTAAAACTAAACAAGTTTAAAAAGCATTGCTTTAAAATTAAACAAGTTTGAAAAGCATTGTTTAGTTACCACCAATGTTAGGTTAGGTTATGGTGGATGGCATTGGCATAAACCAATGCCCATAGAGGCCGACTTGTGACCCATTATGATTCCAGTTTCCCCTTCTTCTTAGATAAAAATCAATAGTTGCATCTATGCATTCCACTTCGATGTTTTGATAAACGCCATAAGGTCCATGGATTTATTCCTCGGATTTCATGTAAATTCTGAAAGAAAAAAGAGCCAAATAATTTAAATCTTCTAAAAGACAGTGCAGGGCATTCACATAAAAAGTGAAAACTGTCTTCAACAGCTTCCCTACACCATCGACATGTATCATCATCTACTCTTCCAATTCTTACCATGTGTTTACCCAGGGTGTTGTGGCCTGTAATCAAATTAATTACCATTCTCAATTGTCTTCTATCCATATCAAGAAGAACTTGGCTTTGTTTCAACGAATTTTCATTCCATAATGATTTTGTCTGAATACAGCAGTCCGACTGAGTCCATCGGGTTAACCAAGTTTCTCTCGCTTCCAGTCTGATCCGTTGCGAGATTAGAGATAGAGGTGGATAGACGTCACCCACAGCCAACTCCTGTGAAAGGTTGGCTCCCCGCTTAGCAAGCTCATCTGCCTTTTCGTTGCCCAGTATATCTTTATGTCCAGGTACCCAGCACAGTCTAATGTTGTGCTGCTCGCTGAGAACCTTAAGCTCTCTGTGGCAGCGGCTAACTACCTTGGACCTTATACTGTCATTTTTCAGAGCCATTAAAGCAGCCTGGCTATCAATGAAAAAACTAATATCACTTCTGTATATTGGTGACATTGAAAGCTGCTCCGCTGCTTTGATAATAGCGTAAATTTCAGCTTGAAAAATACTGCAATCATTATCAAGTCGAAATGAACCTTCCATGTTAAGTTCATTGCAGTGGAAGCCACTGCCTGTACCACTTGCCATTTTAGAACCATCCGTGTAGACATTAATTGGATAGAACTCCACCTGATCATTGAGCCAATCATCCAATGAAGGGATTTCAATGTTTAATCTCCCATTTACAACATTACGTGGAGTAATATAATCAGTAATAGTGTTCCTTTCAGTGCCACTTATAAGTTCCATATGTCGTACTTGTCTGTTTTTCAGTGATCCTGTTTGACATAGTCTATTAAGAGTAATCGCAGCATTCTCCTTCAAATGAATATCTAAGGGTGCGATGTTTAGTAGTATTTCCAATGCATCAGTAGAAGTCGTACTCATCGCGCCTGTGAGACTGAGCAGGGCTATTCTGTTAACTCTCTTGATCTTATCCGCATGTACTCTATGATCAACAACTGGCCACCACACATGGCAACCATACGTCATCACTGGTCGAATTATAGCCGAGTATAACCATAGAAAGAGCTTTGGTTGTAGTCCCCATTTCCTGCCCACCAATTTCCGACACGTGTATAGTGCAGCAAAAGTTACCACCAATGCTTTTAAAACTTGTTAAAACACGTGGCATTTTAGATGAAACTAATCTGAAATTCAGGGGTTTGCTTATAACTTTTGAACCACTGGACCGATTGAGCTGAAATTTAATACCAAACAGACCCGGGGAACGGTAAAGATACATGCCAAGCTTCAGTAGTCTCATTATTGTCTTTCGAAAGTTATCGTGTTTTTTATCTCGTAAATTCGCGAAAACCCCTTGCCGAAATTTACTCTTTTGCTCATAACTTTTGAACTACTGGACCGATTTGGCTGGATTGCAATACCAATCTGACCAGGTAAATGACAAACATATATGCCAAACTTCAGTAGCCTCTGTAAAGTCTTTCAAAAGTTAGCGTGTTTTCTACGGACAGACAGACAGACGGACGGACGGACGGACATCGCTAGATCGACTTAAAATCGATCGAGGATCATAAATATATATACTTTATGGGGTCCTAGACCAATATTTCGAGGTGTTACAAACGGAATGACAAACTTATATATACCCTCTATCACTAGAGTGGAGGGTATAAAAAAAGGTATTTTATTTATTTTTTTTTTCACTTTTTGGAGGGTTCTGGAAAGATTTGGCAACAGCCGAATTTAACACACACAATTTTTTTTATCTTGGCAACCTTCATACGATTTTTCTATTATAATTTCCTTATTTTTGTCGTATTACAATAAAATATCAGTTAAATTTTATATTTGACACCAATGAAAATCTATAAGAATCTGATAATTTTTTAAAAATTGCAACATTTGGCACTTAAAAGTCTATGGGGCTAAATGTTGACCTTTTCTGAAAAATTTATCTACAAAATTACTTATTATAAATATCTGTTGCAAAATTCAACTGAAAATAATTCCAAAATATAAAAAATACCTACTTAACTTGTCCTAACATTTTACATTTATACTAAAATTCAACAAAAATATCGAAAATGTATTCTTAAACCTTCACAACTTTAGTTCTCGTCAGTCGATTTTTATGATTAAAAGCACAAAGTAACGCCTAAAGTCTCACCTATTCAACAAAAAAGACGGCATACAAAAATATTGATCCAATCAAAAGTTACAGATTTTTGATCCGGAAATGACCAAAATTTTCCACTGTGCATTGCACCGGTAGAAGCTGATTAAATAAAACAAATTTACAATAAATAAAAAATTGTATGGGGACCGCCTTAACAATTAGAGATAAAGGATAGGTGTGTTCAGAGAAAAAGTTTAAACTAAAAAATATTGTGGGTCGGTCTTACATTTTTTGCTCTAAGGGCACTATTAGGGCAGTTAGAGCGGTTGGAGCAAATTTTAAAAAAATGTCGTTTTGTGTAGGAGCCCCCTTAGAAATTGGAGATAGGGTATTAGTTTGTTCCAAAGAAATGTTAAAACGTAAAAATTAATGGGGGTCGGTCTTATAAAGGACCCCTCTATGACGCACCATTGCAGCAGTAGAAATGATTTTAAGATTGCAAAATTACAATAAATTTATTTCACAAAAATTAAAAAAAAAAATAGTAATAATCGTTATCCCACGATCCTCCTGGGCAAAAAATTTGTAGAATCGATAGAAGTTTTACACCAAAAAATTTCAAAAAAATCGATGAGTACAAACATTTTTAAAAATGAGATTTAAATTTTAAAACTTAAAAATCGCATACTAGAGCGCTTTTAAGATTTTTTTTGGATTTTTTTTTTTAAAGTACGTAAAAAAACAAAAATTTTGAAAAAAAAAATTTAAATTTGGACCATTACACCGCTCAACACTCATTTTCCGGTTTGAATTCTGATGATAGATTTTAGTAGACTTTGATCTCCTGATTCCAAATCTGTTCTTCAAATTTTCCCATCACGTCCAGATTTTTAGTTATTCACGGTTGAAAATGCGAAAAATTACGATTTTTGCATTATTTGAAAGCCTGCACAGCAGCCATTCAGTGGAATACAAATTTGGTATAAAGCGCAAAAGTATAATTTGTCTATGGTCTCCAACATAGAACACAATTTTTTTCAAATTATTACGTTTGGTTGGGCTTTACTTGCGTTTTAAAATGATACTGTTAAAATTACCATTTTTGAAAAAAAGGTAAGGTAGATAGATACCTTAGTTTTTTTTGATATTTTTCAAAGAAAACTAAAAAAAATAAATATTTTACAAATTTAAGATTTCTGTGTTATTTTTCGCATACACCGGAAGATATATTTAATGGGTTTAAAAGTCTATAAGAAAGAATGAACTTTTGCCTAAATTTTGAGCTCATCACTGTAAAGATTGATCATCTGGTTATTGTATTAGAGCCTTTTAAAAATGGTGCTTTTTCTAATTTTATTGACAGTGTTTTTTTAAAATGCATGTTTGGCCAATAATAGTGCAACAACTTGAAATTTTTTTGATCATATTTTTGAGATCATAGTTCAATTCTACTCTCACGCTTTATACCTGATTTTTATTCCACCCAGCGGCTGCTGTGCAGGCTTTCAAAAAAGGCAAAAATCGCGTTTTTTCGCATTTTCAACCGCGAATAATTAAAATTCTAGACGTGATGGAAAAATTTGGAGCACGAATTTGGAATCAGCGAGTCAAAATCTTTAAAAATTTTATATCAAACTTCAAACCGGAGCCAAAAATCTTCGATTTGTTGAGCGGTGTTATTGAAGAAGTTTTGAGTAAAAGAAGTTTGAGTAAAGGAACAAACTACCAATTTTTAAAAATTCGATATCTTTTGAACGGGACATCAAAAAAAAATTGAAAATTTACCACGAAGGAGTTTTCGAAGGGTACTAAAAACTGTAAACAAATTGGGAAAATCTAAAAAAAAAAAATTCAAAGTGTCCGATTTGACATGGAATGCCCCATATATATTTTACTAGCTTACCATCCCGGTACTTCGTTACTGGTTGTATTGAATTCCGGATAATAGAAGGATCAGGATTACTCTACCGATTTCAAAAAAATTCTCTTACGTAGTCTTTGTTTTATTCACTTTCATAAAATAATATTTCAATGAATAATTTAAACATTAATATTTGAATAACTTCGCTGGTACGTTGTCATGTTCGTTCCGGTGAAAAAAGATATTGACAATTTTCGAGCCCTTATAACGGAATTTTGGATTTTGAATGAATAAATATTTCAACGAAAAAAGAAACTGAAAATAAGTTTGAGTGAAAAAACATACAGAGAGAAAAAATATGGAGTAAAAAAAGTTAAATACAAAAAATTTAAGTAAAAAGTATCATTCCATATTGTTCCCTGCTCTATTCCATTTCGTTTCCCGTTCTACTGCATTTCATATCCAATTCCATCTCCTTTCGTTACATGTAAGTTTCATTTTAAAAGTACCAAAAAACAATTTTTTACACCTCTAGAAACTGAATTTTTTTAAAATACTTTAGCAGAATATATATATAAATGGTACTTTTTATAAAAGGTACTTTTATAAAAGGTACTTTTTATAAAAGTTACTTATTGTAAAAGGTACTTTTTATAAATGGTACTTTTTATAAAGGTACTTTTTATAAAATGTAGTTTTTATAAAAGGTATTTTTTATAAAAGGTACTTTTAATAAAAGGTACTTTTTATAAAAGGTACTTTTTATAAAAGGTACTTTTTATAAAAGGTACTTTTTATAAAAGGTACTTTTTATAAAAGGTACTTTTTATAAAAGGTACTTTTTATAAAAGGTACTTTTCATAAAAGGTACTTTTTATAAAAGGTACTTTTTATAAAAGGTACTTTTTATAAAAGGTACTTTTTATAAAAGGTACTTATTATAAAAGGTACTTTTTATAAAAGGTACTTTTTTTAAAAAGTACTTTTTATAAAAGGTACTTTTTATTAAAGGTACTTTAATGCGCAATTTCCAAAAAGTACTTTTTCCTGAATTTTCTTTTTCACTGAAGGATTCTACATTCAAAATTTTAAGTTTCAATGCCCATTATTTGAAGAAATAACAAAAAGTGCACCTTTTACCCCCCTTAAAATCTAAATTTTAAAAATTTGTTTTTTTTAGCACAGGATCCTACATTCCAAATTTTAAGTTTGTATGACGATTATTCCAGTAAATGCAAAAAAAAGTACCAAAAGTACACTTTTTTTACCCATTTCACCCCGTAGAATCAACATTGGCAAAACCCCAGCCTTGGTGAATTTTTTTCCGGGAGGTGAACCTACATTGCAAATTTCAAGTTTCTAGGAGCATTATTTAAGAAAATATAAAAGGTACCAAAAGTAAAGTTTTTTACCCTTTTTACCCCCTTAGAATCAACATTGGCAAAAGTCCAGCCTTTCAGGATCTACATTCCGGGAGGTGAATATAAAATCAAATTTCAAGTCTCTATGGCCATTATTTTATGAGATAAAAAAAGTACCAAAAGTACAGTTTTTTACCCTTTTTACCCCTTAGAATCAACATTGGCAAAAATCTAGCCTTAATGGATCTATATTCCGGGAGGTGAACATACAGTCCAAATTTCAAGTCTCTATGATCATTATTTAAGGAGATATAAAAAGTACCAAAAGAACAGTTGTTTTACCCTTTTTGAAATTTCCGTCAATCGTGAATTTATTTTATATTCTGTCTTCACCGACTTCAATTTTCTAATTTGATGTTGATTTATTTTGTTTACTAAGGAATGGTTTTTCGACATAGCCGAATTTTTGTGAATGCTTGTTTATTTAAAAATGTTTCGAATTTAATTTTCTTATCAACATGCTGCTAAATAATAAGCAACATATTTCTAATAATTTTAAACATGAATTCTATTTCTATTAAGTGAATTTCTATTTATAATTTTCCTTTTCAAAATTTATTATATTCCTAATTATTCATCATTCTTATTAGATTTAACATTGTTTGCATTTAAAGTTCTCAGCAGCATGTTGCCGAAACATTGGCAACATGAATCTTAATATTTAATAATATCCTTTGTTTAACTTAACATAATATTTAATTCATACTATACCGTTAAAACTGTTTACTATAGAAGATTTTACGTAAATACTACAAATATTTGACATTACAACCCCTGTTCTTCTTAAGCTAAGCGCCAACCATGTAGGCCTGCCTGGCTGTTTGTCTGCATGAATGCTGCCTGGAAGGCAAGCAATCAAACAAACTGACAAACAAGATAGACTTCTATAGTCAACCACCACCTAAGGGTAGTTTTTCGAATATCAAGTATTCCTCTTGCTATTTTACTACATTTTTGTATTTTATTTTTTTGCTTTTTTTGTACACAAACCAAACAACATCACTTGAACTACGCCAACACCACCACTTTAGATATGACACAACACAACAACAACAATAATAATAATACAACACCGGCTAAAATATTTATAAGTTGTTTTGTTGTTGTGCAGTCTGTAATACACACAACACATACACCAACATTTACACACACACACATTTATTTCAATACAGCCTGCACATCAGTGTTGCCACTAAGAATATTCGAAATTACACATGCATGTTGATAAAATTACACATGAAACCTAAAATTACACATATAATTTCTTAATGCAATACTAAAGGAAACAACCAACACTAATTGTCAGAAAATGGATTTGAAAAGGAGGGTATGAATACCCTCCACAATGCGCTTTTTAAAGAATGGTAAATTTTCTATCGTGAAAAAATTAACAATTTTGATTAGAAATATTTTATTTTGAGTAAAAAAAGTTTTTTTTGTCATTTTTGTAAAAAAAATAAATATTACTATTTTTTTTTTTTTAGTGTAACATTTTTTTCGAGTATAATTTTTTTTTAGTGTAAAATATTTTTGAGTGACAAAAATACTTTTAAAAGTAATTTTGTGGCTTTTCAATGTGTTTAAAGCATGTTTTTTTAAGACTCGGTTTATTCAGCACGTGAATTTAAGGTGAAGCGAATCTGAAATTTACGGATTTAGTAATAACTTTTGAACCACCAGACTGATTTGGCTGAAATTCAATGTGAATTAGGCCAGAGAAACGGCAAATATATGTGCCAAGCGTCAGCATCCTCATAACTTTCTTTCAAAAGCTAGCTTGTTTTTTATCTCGTAAATTGGCGAAAAACCCTTGCCGAAATTCATTCATTATATAAGTTTCGAAATGACAAACTTATATATACCCTCTATCATTAAAGTACTAAAATGTTACTTTTTTATAAGGTGTACTAAAATAGTACTTTTTTATAAAAAGTGCTAAAAATGTACTTTTTATAAAAAGTAGTTAATAGTATTTATTATAAAAAGAACTAAAATAGTACTTTTTTTAAAAAAAGTTATAAAATATTATTTTTTTTTTTCAGAAATAGTACGTTTTTATAAATAAATAGCTAAATAGTACTTTCTGATAAAAAAAAATTATGTATATAAAATAACAACATACTCGTAGTACTTTAAATTATTTTTTTATAAAAAGTTCCTAACCATAAAGTACTATTTATAAACGGTACTATCAAGAAAATTGCCATGTTTATTAAATATTACTTGATTAAAAAAGTACTAAAATAGTACTTCTATGAAAAGTACCAAAATAATATTTTGAAAAAATGTACCACTTTATAAAATGTTTCAAAATAGTACCTTTTTATAAAAAGTACTAAAGTAGTATTTTTTAATAATGAAAGGTACCAAAATAGTCCTTTTCGTAAAAATTACTTGAATGGTAATTTTTTATAAAGCGTACTAAAATAGTACTTTTTTATTAAAAGTGCTGAAAAATTACTTTTTATAAAAAGTACTAAAATGGTTGTTTTTTTAAAAAAGTGTGCTAAAATAGTATTTTTTCTAAAATATAACGTTTTTATAAATAGAAAAACATTACTCCTTGATAAAAAAAATTATTTAAATAGTACTTTTTTATAAAATACCAATATTGTACTTTAAATAATTTATAAAAGGTACGAAAAAAATAATATTTTTTTTTATAAAAGGTTCCTAAACACGAAGTACTTTTTCATATAATGTTTCCAAATAGTACCTTTTTATAAAAAGTACTAAAGTAGTTTTTTTAAATAATAAAAGTACCAAAATAGTCCTTTTCGTAAAAATTACTTTAATGGTAATTTTAATAAAAACTTTCGATCAAGTTTTTCCCATGATTTTAATGCTTTTTCTTCACAGCAAGATGGTAACTTTCGATAGAAAGTGAAACACTTGAAATATTTTATCAAAATAACACTGTGCTACAAAAAACACAAAATCGAATATACTTTTAAAATGAGGAAGTTAAGGTTGTAGGTCTCGTCAAAAAGATCACAAAAATGCCCATCAAACTTGCCAGACACCCTCAAATTTTAAAGTTATTGTCAAAAAACGATTTTTTTGGACTTTTCTAACTTAACCACGTGTAACTTAAACATTTTTCAACCGATTTGCAATCTTTCAACTGTTTGGATAGAAGAAGGATAGGGCTTTTCATGTATGTGAATTGGTTTATACATATCAAAAAGATATGCATTGATTTTTTCAACAATATCTAATTTTTTGTTATTTTTTGAAAATTTTTTGAGTTTATCGATTTTTTTCTGCTATAGTTTTTCAACAACATTTATATTTATAAACGTATTCTTGAAGAAAATTTAATTGTGAGTACGATGAGCTTTATACCAAAAAAATCGGATAACAGTTGACAGAGTTGTGATAATTTTTCTAAAAAAGAAAATTAAGATTTTGCTTGAAATTGCCGTTCGGATAACCCAGGCAAAAACAAATAAACGAACATACTAAGATGTCGCGTATCATTATTTTAAAGGTTTTTGGCCTCCTTAATTCGAATTTGACCTTGAAATTGCGCTATCTTATTAAGTTTTTGATATATCAATTTATGTTAAATATCTCAAAAACCTGACGAGATAGAGCAATTTAAAGGCCAGATTCGGATTCAGAGGGCCAAAAACCTTTAAAAATATTGTACATAACCTCTTATGATAAATTTATTTTTTTTTGCCTGGGATAGCCGAACGCCGATTTCATGCAAAATCTTAATTTTCTTTTTTAGAAAAAATATCACAACTCTGCCAATTGTTATCCGATTTCTTCAGGATTAAGCTTGTCGAATTTAGAATTAAATTTTCTTTAAAAATACGTTTATAAATATAAAGGTTGTTAAACGAACTATAGCAGAAAAAAATTGATAAATTCGAAAAATTTTCAAAAAATAACAAAAAAATTTGATTTTATTAAAAAAAAAAAAAATCAATAAATATCTTTCATATATGTATAGTCCAATTCACACACATGGAAAGCCCCATTCTTCTTCTATCAAAAACAGTTAATAATTTTAAAATCGGTTGAAAATTTTCTGAATTACAGAAGGTTTAGTGAGAAAAGTCCCAAAAAAAACTTTTTTTGACAATAACTCTAAAATTTGAGGGTGTCTATCAAGTTTAATGGGCATTTTTGTGATCTACTCGACAAGACCAACAACCAATACTATGTCACATCAGAAGTATTTTTTCACAGTAGCACAGTGTAATCAATGTAGTGAATTTACACATAAAAACAATTACACATCAGCTACACATGCAGCCGAAATTTACACGTGTTATGTGTAATTAAAGTGGCAACACTGCTGCAAATACATATTGTAACTGCAAGTTACTTCCATACAATCGACCAAAAAAACAACTGAAAATTAAAATTTCTACATGTATTTGATATTGGATGTGTATTGTGAATTGTACTAACTGTAAATGCACAACAAAATTTTATTTAACAAAATATAAACAACGAAATAACTTGAAACACATTCATTCTCACTCATACTTAAGCATTAAAAAGTTCTGGTTCCTGTTAATAATGAAGAGAGTAATTTTAATTCTTAATGTGGTACTAATTTTTAAATAGGTACTTTTTCGAACACAACCTTGTCGGCTAGTTGGCTGCTTGCTACACTCAAAATAATTCTGCAGTAAAAATATTAGTAAGTGATTTGGTACCAAAATCTACTAATAAGTTACTAATTACCAGTAGTACGGTAGTTTTTTAGTATCTTCAAAGTAATAAAATTAGTAATTTTTACTGGTTTTGAATAATATTAGTAAAAAATTTTAGTATTGATTACCAACGCCTGCACTAGATCATTTTGGACTAAAAAATTAGTTCATTAGTAAAATTTTTAGTATTGAATACCCACGTTTTTTTTGGGTGTAGCCTTTGAGAGTGGGGGTTGTGGGTTCGATTTCCACCACATGCCGATGGTGTTTGTAACTTGTTCTCGGCTAGGTTAGGTTGTAAGTGGCTGCTGACGCTTTACACAGCACACATAGATTCTAGGGTAATGGGGTTTGCCTACTAGTCCCTGACGTTATACCAATTTTAGAGCCTTATGAATCTCTTAGGATATTAAAATCCCAGTGAAGCAAGTCTCTACGAAGACTTTTATCGTTCCATTGGACTCTAGCATTTTCCAGGCCGAAATAGTTGCCATAAGCAGGGCAGCTGAACAGTTCGGTGATGAGACAAACAGAGAATTTAATATAAATGTTGACAGCCAAGCTGCTCTAAAAGCTCTTAAAAGCTTTTACATGAAGTCGAAAGTAGTTTTCGAATGCTTCGAGAACTTACAAAGTTTAGGGAGTATGAACAAGGTGAAACTAATATGGGTACCAGGTCGCATAGGTATTCAAGGGAACGAGAGAGCGGACGAGCTCGCGAAACAAGGTGCTGATGGTATTGGTATTTCTGTACATATTGATCCATCAATTCAGCACTTCAGATCGCTACGCGACATTCAAAACACTGCAATGGCTAAAAGAAAGTGGAGAGAGCTAACAACAAGTGCGATCAGTAGAAGATTGTGGGCACGCTAGAATCTTCTAAGGAAAACTAAATACTTACTCTCACTAGATGGAACTGCCGTGTACTTACTGGAGTGACTGCCTTATAGGTTATCATAGAAAGAAAATGGGACTTATTTCTGATGCCAGCTGTAGAAGGTGCGATGAACCTTACACTGAGGAAACGGTCGAACATATTCTGTGCCAATGTCGACCTAAGGCAAATAGTACAATTCGCGATGAGGACAAACGCGTTCTATCAGCGTCGCTGAGGAATTATTGTGGTTTCGCTATGGACCATCCGGTCTATGTTAGGAGTCTTTGACTCCGCCATCTATTACATGACCTAAGTCTCTATGCAAAAAGGGCCGGGTAATGGCAGATAAAGTGTTTTTTAGTTTCCATGCAACTGCGGGAAAAGTCAGAAAAGGTTGCGGTAATTACAGCAACCACTGTCGAAATCTAAACTCTTGAAAGCAATATAAACTTACTTGTGCGCTTCCGTTAAAATTCCAAATATGTCTTGTAGTCTCTTACGTCCATTCATGCGGCCATTTTCTTGCACGTTTCTAATTCTGTTGGAACCAGTCTTGCAAGATCATCGGAATGGAATTCCCTGGAATGTATCTGTGCCCTGGGGCCCACATGCGTCAAACTGACTGCTCATCTTATTTAAATACGTGCGGCAGCTTAGTGCAAATTTTGTTTTCAGAAACTTGTTTATGGCTTTACTCTCCAAATAGATGTTGACTGCGATTGAAGTCAAGACGTTGCAACTCAAACATTCAGCCACTATATTTGCTTGGTAATCACAACAATGATCATGCAATCTTCGAAATATGCTCAGGCTCTTCCGAATAGCCTCCGAAGCCAACTTTCTCGTGTAGCTTCGATCCATCTGTGCACAAATTTATAGAGGCTCAACTACGCGGAATGTCCATCATCTAAAGTTCTCTAGATGGTATCATAGTAGTAAAGTGGCGAAAAACAACTCCCTATGGTGTGCCCCTATTGACTATAGGACAGTTCAGACTTATACGTCTATTGGCATGTAGATTTTCCATCATTAAGAACGATACCACGCTTCACTCCCAGACCAGACAATGCCACAATTGTTGAGTCTGGGTGGACATTTATTAAAAGTACCCTCTATATCAAGAAAGGCCACCAAAGTGTACTCCTTTACCGAAAGTGATCTCTCGATGTTACCAACGAGCTCAGGAAGAGCTGTTTCCGTTGACCTACCCTTGCTGTTTGCATGTTGCCTAGTCGAAAGCATCCTCGGGTCAATAATTTTACGCAAATCATTATATTATCCGTTCAATTGTCTTTAACAAAAAAAGAGACTGACTAATTGGTCTGAAATTCTTCGGAACTGTGTGAAAATTTTTCCCAGCTTTCGGGATAAAAACGACTCTGGTATTCCTGCAATTTAAAAAAATATATGACTAGTCAATGCATGCTGTATGTAGATTATACAGCCAAGGGGCTATATAGTCCGAAACTCGCTGCATCTCACAATCAGTCGGGATTATATCATCATTTCCAAGGGACTTATAGGACCTGAAGCTATTAATCGACCAGATTAATGTTGGCATATTTATTATTTACGAAACAATTTCAGATGCTTGGGCGTCTGACCGTTCCAAATCTTGAATCGGCGTCATGAAATTGCCAAAAAAAATCCGCGATTATAAGGAGATCCAGCGACTCCCCACTGGAGGTAGACCACACCCCATTAGGATCCTTCGGCTATCCCAGGGTGCAAGAGGAAGAAGCCTGACCTTTGCGCAGCCTGGATGTTTTAGAAACGTCTTATATGTTTCCGCAGTAGTTTTTCCAAGAATCACATTCGGTAATTCTCTTAAAGAGCTTTTTTCAGGAATCTCTGCTTGTCTGCAACTCATTTGACCACCAAGGAGGCTGTTTTTGCCCCTGGGGTTTGCAAAAGGACAAGACACTCCTAGCGACCTATAACAAATATATGTTATATGATCAACAAGTGATTCAATTTCCGCCCAACTTTGCGGTTCAGATAAGGTAGTACTTTATCCAAAAGCCCAGAAAAAGTCTCATTATTTTACACAGTTTTTTCCATTCAGATTTCTAGAGACTGCCTCAACCGGGCCACGTTCCCTGAGTAAAAACTCAATGTAGCGATGATATGAGAAATAATGTTCTTCCCAAACTCTACAGTCATAAATTTTATTAGATAGTGTGTCTTATACTATTATTACATCAAGAACCTCTTGCCGCCTACTTATAACGAAAGTTAGTTCACAGTAGGGGGTTACAAATATACAAATAAATGTTTAACAAAAACTCCAAAAGTGACTTGCCTTTATCTTTGTGTCTGTACTTCCCTGTATTGAATGGTATGAATTAGGAGCACATCACATTACTAACTGGTGTCCCCCAGATTCAGACTCCCGCATCAGACCTCTCACCCCCGGATTAGGAAAATACGCAGAGGAGAGCCAAATAAACTTTTCATTGAACTCCAAGCTAGTCGCTGTAACATCCATATCACTTAAAGTTGTTAAAAAACAATATATTTAAGCTATTTTTCGCCAAGATGCAGGCTCTTAGTGAGCCCTCACCATTGGCAACCTAAACCCAGGGTATTCAATCTGCAAATCCTACCACCCCGCACCCAGGCCTCTTGGAGAAAAATCAAGTCAACCTTTCCTGTTGTCAACCGACTTCGTGTTTTCTCAGAGATCGGCATTTTCTTAGATGTGGCTATCACGAAAGTTTAAGCAAATTCAGCGACAAGTTTAGATTCTCTCGGGAAAACTGTCTTCTTAATTAAATTAAAAAAGCTTAAATTATGAGAAGAAACTGTAGGAGAGTCTGTGAGTATCAACCGCATTACGATGGCAGTACCATTCCTAAAATTTTAAGAATGAGACTGACACTAGCCCCACTAGCGTCGTTTCCGATGACCGACACAAATGGCGCCCAACGTAGGGCCTGATCGAATTATTAAATAAAACTCTTTAAAATTGGACGTTTATCGTATGGCTACAAAATAAGCATATTTGGACGGTTTATCGTCAAAATACTTCGGCCAATGCTCTTATGATGAGAAGAAACTGTAGGAGAGTCTGTGAGTATCAAACGCATTACTTTGGCAGTCTCATTCTTAACCTAACCTCGTCAAATGATTTCTGGAGAAGCTGTATAGATGGTCGACAAACCAACACTTTGCTTGATTGAACTGTTACGAGAAGAATTACGAATTGACAGTCCTTCCTAGCTAAAGGAATTCTCTTATATACCACAGATGCTCAAAAGCACCCCAAAAAGTCCTTTTTTTATCAACACTGTCATCACTATTTCGTACACAACTAACATTCCAAATATCTAAATGGGAAAAAAATAAAACATGTTGACTCGTTAATAAGGGGTGGTTGTTCGTTTATATGTTTATTTATCTTGTTTGTATGTGTTAGTATGAGACATGCATACACTTTAATAGGGGTGATATTTGTATAGGTAGTGTTTTTGATGTAATGTACGAAACTTCAAAAGTTCCTTTTCAACATGTTTATGTTAGTTAAAAAATTATAGAATAAAAAAAAAGTTTTTTTTCTACTGTGCTGCTATGACGATGATGATGACTCATAGTGAATTTTATGCCAGGTAAATTCAGGTAACAGTGAGTCAGTTGTGGAAGAGGAGTCGGAAGTTAGTATAAATAAACATGCATTTGCATGTTTATCATTTTACACTTTTTATAGACACTAATGATTTCCTAAATACATTTCAATGTTTTTATTTGGTGTCTTGAAAGTATTTTCTTTCACAAATATGAATCGAAATGAATTTATTACAGGGAGGCAGAGTTTAGTACGTTTTTTTAAATATTTTTTTTCAATACGTATTTAAAAAATTATGAGGCAAATGTATAACAGAGATGCAAAATTTAGTATTATCTTTAATACCTCTAACTTGTCAGTTCTTTTGGAAAAGAATCTAACAGACCCTATCATCTATAAGACCACGTTGTGTCTGATCCTAAATTCCTGGGCAATCAGAGATTTCATCTCCATAGATGCTAGTTCCTTAAGTGCACTTTCTGATTATCCTGTCCTTTAACACATTCTCATCAAGTCACACATATTGCTTTTCTGATTTCTATATAGAAGTCCAAAGATGGAATTGGCTAAATCCCTTGATGGCTTCGATGTCCTTCCTGATTCATTTTCGAAAATCTTGGAGAGTTGTCGCCACGAGAGATACTGCCGAGGGTCAATTCCCTGAAATTTTCGCCGGTATCACGATCTTGCGCAACTGGTGCATGATCCAAAACACAACACGTGTGTTGAAGAGCAGTTGCGAAACACTCTCGACCTCTTTCTTACTTCCCACCCTAAAATGCATGAAGTGAGAATACTTGCACCTCTCGGAAATTTATAGCACAGTACTGTGTCAGCATGTTTTTCGCATTCTACTCTTCGTAGTGTTTCTAACTTGACGCCAAAACGCTCTATTTTCCTCTATGAAAATGCTTGTTGTTCCAAACTCAACGATTTCTTTCGGTATGTCAATTGGAAACTTTGTTTTCTCGACGACAACGTCGATACCGCTGCAGAAATGCTAGTAAATATAATTATGCTAGGAATGAAATTTTTATTCCTGCGAAGCACATTTCGGCGAAATCAAGACACAAGAGTTGGTTTAACCAAAAGTGCAAAATTGCGGTCAGATCCAGAGAGGAAGCGCTCCGTAAATGGCGTTCGATTACGAACGTCGTTACTGATATGCATCACAAAAAGGCGAGAACCGAGTGTGCCAAAATACTTAGATGAGAAAAGTTTCTATACCAACGGCGTCTATGTGCGAAAGTTTTTCTGTTCCTCGGGGCAGCAATACCTTGAGGTCATTTGTTAAAAGAGTAAAGGATAATGCCAGTTCTTCTATTCTAACTCTTTTAAAGGATGATCAACTATTCACCGACACGGTTGATAAGGTTAACCTCTTCAATGAACTCTTTGCAAGAAATTCTCTCTTGCCGGAAAGCGATAATCCATTAACCGTTCTCGAAAGAGTATTATATACTTTCACTTCGATTTTTTATCGGGTCCGTGCAGTCAAAAGAGTTCTTGTGGATCTCAACGTAAAAAAGTCACTGGACCGGGATGGCAAATCAGCACTAGTGCTGAAATAGTGCTCTTCTACATTATTACGATCATTGGCAAACCTTTTCTAGTCTTCATACTGTGCGCGAGCCTTCCGCTCATGATGGAAGAGGCATAAAAATTTCCGCCCAATTGCAATTTTCACTGCGCTCTAAAAAGTGATGGAGACGGCTAACAAACATCTTGTGAAATATTAAGAGAACAACTCATTTTTAAATGATAGACAGTATGACTTATCTAATCATTGAAGTCGGTCTCTCCACCATTTTGGTGAGAGTAAAGTGGTTGCTCTAGATATTTCCTAGGCGTTCGATCATGTGTGGCACGTGGTACATGTGGTTAAGCTTTTTGCTTCTGGTTCGGTAATGACTTCTCTCGATTTATAAAAAGTTTTCTCAGAGGCTGCACAAAACGTGTTGTTTTAGATTGGGTGTCATTAAACGAGTTTCAGCTAAATTCATGGGTACCGAAAGGTTCTGTTCTTTCTCCTACCGTTGTTCTTAATTTTATTAATGACCTTCCTGATCAGACCTTCAATCCGATCACATGCCAAGTTCTTTGGAGGCAGGGGAAATACGGCAGAACATGAATACACATGATACACTCAACCAGGACCTTTTCAAAGTGGGGTTGAGTGAATAAGGTCGATTTTAATGAACGCAAGACCCAATATTGTATGTTAACCGACGTGGGCTGCGGAATTAACATTGTCATCTGTAGCTATGGATGGTGTAGGTATTGTGGAATCGGATACTCTTTATGTTCTGGGCATGAGAATTCGGTGTGATGTCCTTTGTAATAAACACGTATTTCAAGTGTCGAAAGAGGCATTCCAGTGTCATGGTTTTTTAAAGCGGTATAAGACATACTTCACTCCATACGATTCATAAAATTTATACCAGCTTTATCCGTCCGAAAATGGAATACAACTTTCAGCTGAAGCTTCTGGACTGTGTCCAGTAGAGGGTGGTGAAGTTTATCAATAACAGTAATGTATCCAACTCTATTGATTCGTTGGAGCATCGTCGGAATGTGGGCTGTGTGTCACTTTTTCAATAGATATTAACGTTAGAGGTAAGTGAACTTATTCCTCAATTCCCAGTATTTTTTCGTAAAACACGCTTATCTAGTAGATCACGTCCATTTGTAGTTGATTGCTCTATGTTTCGCACAACGCTTTACAGGGAAAATTTTTTGTTTTGTCGAAAAATTCGTATGTGGAACAAACTTCCGGCAAAAGTCTTGTTCGTGAGTAAGCGAGTGTATGTGATTGGGAAATCCTGTCGTGAGTGTAAGTCAAAATTATAATAATTACTTACATATTTCTTTTATCAATTATTTTTAACCACAAAACTTTTAACCGTCTGAAAATCCTACTCGAATTATTTCCAATTGCTTAAGGTCTTGACATCACCTAAAAATTTTCATTTTACATTTTTACTTGTAAATACGTAAGTTGTAATTTCTTGTATGTTTGCGTGTAGACTTCTATAAACTTATATTTATTCATCTTCTATTCTAGAAATGTTGCATACTTGGAAAAATTCTAACATAGCACTTATATGAAAATATTTTATTTATGAACTGCACACTTACATTTTTGACTAGCATTCATATTCAACCTAAATAGCAAAGAATTCATTCTTGATGTAAGATTTTTGCACACAGATAAATTAAACCATCAGAGTTGTGCTGAAGTTGGAAAACGAAATTAGCGTTTGTTATAACACTGTGCAACATGAATTTGTATTTTGAATGAGACAAAAAATGTCATATCAATCATATAATACACTGCACCAGTGCTTTTCGGATAATAAACCCCAAGTCCAAACATGCACACCGAAAATAAATTTCCAACTGAAGTTTAATTAATACGACTAAAAATCGGTTGATACATTTCGCTCATTTACTTGTATAGTGTCATAACTCAAAATGTTTCATTTTGCAGAAAACGAGTTTAAAGTTTACAATTGAAATGTAATAATTACGTATTCTCTTCTCAAAGGATGAGTTTTAAAGATATAAATACAAATTTTTGGCACAATATAAAGCATGATATAACGAAAAGTGCTGCATTATTAACTCAAAAATCGCATTTTTTGAGTTATGACACTATAGAAGTAAATGGGCGATTTGTATATAGGTTGTCTCAATTGAATATCGGTAGTCTCAACAAAATTCGGTAGTTACAACATATATTTAATTAAAACAACAACAAAATTCGGTTGTCAATGTTTGTGGACATTTAATTTTTCTAAATTGTAGCTGACTGGGAAGACCTCTGTGAGTAGTTTATTCCACATACAGTTAGTTTGAAAGAAAAACGCTTATTCTCTGTAATGCGATGTGCGATACATTGGACAGTCGACAACAAACGAATGTGTTCTTTTGAAAAGGCGAATGCTACGGTCATGGACTAGCGGCGCAGGGATGGGTTCGTTTATCTAAAATTAACAATGCCGTGATAATATCGATAGAACAATGAATCACAATGATCAAAAATCTTCAAGACATACCTTGAAGCAACTGCCAAGATATTTGAGTTGTATTTTATTTTCGGACGAATATATGTGAGGAGATCACACGATGTCAAGTAATTCTTGAATCGTTTGAGGAACCTATGATATTTAAATGATTTTTTCGACACCTGAAATACATGTTGGTTCCAACGAACATCACATTGGACTTTCATGCCTAGAACGGCAAGAGTCTCAATGGGTTTATCTGGTTACGCTGATTACACAAGTCGTCTATGTCAACATACAACATTGGGTCTTACGAGCATTAAAATCGACCCTATTCGCAAGACCCAAATCAGAGTTTTTCGTAAGGCCATGATTGAGTGTGTCATTTATTCTTATAGCTTCAACCTCAGAAAGGCTTGGTCTTTAATAAAAGGAATATGAATGACACATATTGCTGTCATGTGTGAAAGAATACACTCAGACAAAAATGCTTCATAATATTAATAATATGGTTTCATAAATATTTTTGTCATAAAATTTATAAAAAAAAAAAATCATAAACGTGTCATGTGATTTTTTTGATAATATGATTAAAAAATTGGAGCAAAACAATTTCAGGGAAATTTTTTTAATACATTATTTTAGTTCTCCAACGTAAATATCATAAATTTTATTTAAAAAAAATTAATGCATTTTCTTATGTTAAAGAAACATTTCATAAACATTATGAAACCATTTCATAAATATAATAAGACTTGTCATTGAATTTCGTCCAATGTAACTGCTTCATAAATACTATGAAATGTTTGATAAGTACTATGAAACATTTCATAGAAATACTAACTTGTTTCATGGTTCATAAATGCTATGAAATTTTTCATTTTTATAATGAACTGTCTTTATAAATGCAATGAATCATTTCATAAATATCAAAAATTTTATGAAACATATCATAGTATTTTTGAAAGTTTTCAAATAGTTTTATAAATACGGTGAAACATTCAAAATAAAAACATAAGTTAGATCTATGAAATTTTTTTTAGTATTTATGAAAAATTTCGTAATGGCTATGAAGAGTTTCATAAAAGTTCATGAATTTTATTCATTATTCATTCAAATATTTCATAAAAATTGACCCTATGAACAATTAAGAAACTGTTTCATAGTATTTGTGAAACAGTTACATTGGACGAACTTTAATTAAGATGTTCGTTACATTTATGACAGTTTTCATAAATTTTCCTTTTCTTTTAGTATAGATAGGAGTGGAAGTTAGAGGTAGAAGGTCGTTAAGAAATTTATGAAAAAGTGTAGGAAAAAGAACAGAACTTGCTGTACTTCTGAATTTAACTGAAACTAATACTATCCGAACATTTCTATAACAACATGTATAGTGCGGTCTCTGGAAAAGCTTGATGTATCGAGAGAAATCACGTCAACCCCAAACGCAATAAGCCTCGAAACAAGTGCATCGTGCCACACACGATCAAACGCCTTGGAAATATCTACAACATCCCTTTTAATTGGTAAATGAAACGACTCCAAAGTTCCGAATGAAACGCTAGCAGATCTCACGTAAAATGACCTATACGTAAGCCATACTAGACTCTAAATAATTTACCAGGTAATGATTTATGATGACCTGCATGACTTTCGAGAGCGTAGAGCATCCTTTTTTAGGTCGGCTGGACGTTGACTACCTTCCAGCAAAAGGAAAAACTACAATCCGAGTAAATAATATTGCCAGAGGAGAGACAATGATAAAGCGCACTGTTTCAGGACCATAACAGTAAAACCATACGTCACTTTCTGGTCTGAGAATTGCTTCACTGGAGTTTAGGGAGCTGTATGATCTTTCTTATTTACCAAATGTCAAAATTCAATATCTTAGGAGTTTCACTAGGAGCTCAAATTGGTTTAATGGTAGGGGCTAGTAGGGAACCGCATTACCGTTCCGTGGTATCACAACGCACCTCAGAGTCTATCAGCACACGTTAAGCGTCTGCAGTCATTGACAACCTAACCTAACATATTGCGTATAGAAAAGTATCAGTCTCTGATTTAGAGACATTTCGTTTAGAAAAAGTATCAGCTTCTGAGACATTTTTCGTATAGAAAAATCCATAGATTCTGAGACATTCTCCGTAAAGACAAAGTCTCAGATTCTCAGACATTTTTCGTATAGAAAAGTCTTAGGTTTCGAGACATTTTTTGTATAGAAAATTATGAGATTCTAAAACATTTTTGTATAGAAAACGTCTCAGGTTCTGAAATATTTTTCGTATAGACATTTGTCGTATAGAAAAAGTCTCAGATTTAGAGACATTTTATGTAAAGAAAAAGTCTCAGATTCTTAGACATTTTTCGTATAGAAAAAGTCTTAAATACTGAGACATTTTCCGTATAGAAAAAGTCTCAGATTCTGAGAAATTTTTCTTATAGAAAAAGTCTAAGATTCTGGGACATTTTTAGTATAGACAAAGTCTCAGATTCTGAGACATTTTTATAGAAAAAGTCTCTGAATCAGAGACATTTTTCGTTTAGAAAAAGTCTCAAATTCTCAGCCATTTTTGGTATAGAAAAAGTCTCAGATTCTGAGACATTTTTAGTATAGACAAAGTCTCAGATTCTGAGACATTTTTATAGAAAAAGTCTCTGAATCAGAGACATTTTTCGTTTAGAAAATGTCTCAAATTCTCAGACATTTTTCGTATAGAAAAAGTCTCAGATTCAGAGACATTTTATGTATAGAAAAAGTCTCAGATTCTGAGACATTTTTCGTATAGAAAAAATCTCAGATTCTGAGACATTTTTTCGTATATATGAATTATTTTGCCATTCGACGTTGTTCTTTTCATCTAGGCCCCAATTTCTGGTGTGCCCAAGAAAAAAGACGGCCCTGAACCTGAAACTTTATTATGCGATTTTATTTTTTTTTTATATTTTTTAAGCTAATTAATTTATACTTAATTGAATTAATTCCTTTAAACAACTTCTGCATAGTAAAACCAAGAGTTGATATTCTAAGTTCGTACTTAATCCACGTAAGTATACGTACTGTTGTATTAGTAGTAGTAATAACAACAACTCAACGTCGTTGACTCTTATAAAGTTACTCACCGTTCGTTAATATACTCTTCTACCTTTAACCTTATCTTTAAGTTATGAAATATACAATACGTATGTAGTAGGGCTTTCAATTGGGATTGGAAAGGGATTCCGGGATTCGGGATTCCGATTTCGGAATCCCGGAATTTTTGGGAATGTTTTGAATCCCGAGATTCCCGAGATTTTTTGAAAGTTTTCGGGATTCTAAGATATTTTTGGGATTTTTAGAAATTTTCGGGATTTTTTAAATTATTTTTTTGCTGATGATGGAAGCTTGGCCACTTCCGAAAGCTGCCGTCATCTCCACGTAGCCTGTTTTGTAACTGGATTTTTTTCAGATTTTCTCATTCAACAAAATTTTTTTTTTCAGAAATAATTAATATAGAATCAATCCGAAATAATATAAAATTCAATAATAAAAAAATATTATAAAAATCGGGATCCCGAAAATCTCGAATTGAAAATCAGAAATCCAAGGATTAGGGCTTCGCTTAATACCAAAAATCCCAGGGGGCAAATCACGTAAAACGAAAACGATAGACGATGCATAAACGACATCAAAATACATATCGTTTTGAAGGGAAATTTTAAAGTTTTTTTTATTAAATTGTTAAAAAGTGTTGTCTAATCAAGACATGTTAAAAAAATTGGAAATATTTTGATTAGTTTAGGAGCAACAGGGCTCCAAAAATCGGCGATAGGTAACTATCGTTTTACGTGATCACAGTCCAGGATTTCCGGGATTGGGATTTCGAAATTGGAAGCCCTATTATGTAGTATGTTGCTTGACAGGTGTATGGATATGCTTAAGACTGCGTCGGTGTGTGTGGGAGAGGTGTCTATATACAATGTCATGACAAGCATATGCCTAAGTATGTAGTAGGAGTTCATGGTTTTTGAGTGTGTTTTTTTTTTGTTATTGTTCATGTTTATAAATGTGTGTGTCTATAAAATAAAATAAGTTTATAAAACCGTATAGAATTTTATAAGGATTTATGTATATTAGAATGGGCGGAAAGCATTTAATTGTTTAAAAATGTCTGAAGCATTTTCGGGATTAATTAAAAAATGGATTGGAATGCACCAAATTTGCAGTTTCAAAACAAGATCGATTCAATTTCGAAAAAAAACATCAATCGAAGATCGATTAATGATAAACTGAAATCAGAAACACATTGATTCAATAGAGCTAAAAATTAAATTTTCCAATTCCAATTTATCCACGCCTCTGCTGAACCACTTTAACCTGAAGTTGCGAACACTGTAAATATCTATCTTTACTTTGAATTTGGGGTGCACAATACGGTATTTCGACGAAAACCAAAATCTGCCCCAGAGCCGTTTTTGAAATAATCGCGGTCAAATATCAAAAATTTACATTTTAAGCTTGTCTCGAAAGCTAAAAAATGACTAGAGACAAAAAATTATTCTGCTGGAAAAATGCAATGAGCAATCAAATAAAGAAATTTGGAAGTTTCCAAGGAATAATGTTTGTCTTAAGTCATTTTTTCATGTCCCTCATCGTTATCGAGACAAGTTTAAAATGTCAGTTTTTTGAAGTTTAACCGCGATTCTTTCATAAACGGCTCTGACGAAGATTTTGATTTTTGTCAAAATATAGTAGTGGGGACCCCATGATTCATAATCAAGAAAGACATTTACAGTACTCGCAACTTGAGGTTAAAGTTGGTTCGGCCGAAGCGTGCATCATTTTCGATATTGAATCCATACAGATTGTCTTCCCAGTAATTCAACTTGGATTTTTAAATCTGTTTACAAATTGTCCATTATCACAATTTTCCCGCCATCTCTAATGTTCATTCGCATTTCTTTGTAAAAATTTTCTGTTCTATGAAGTATATGATGTGTTTTTGAGTGAGAGAGAGGAGACTTTATACACTTGTGTAGTTTTCAAAGGACGTCTAACATGATACGTCTGTTAGCGGGAAGTACCTTTTAACATGTTGTTAATGTCTGGTTGTTATAACCAAGAAATTACCGCTGTTTTAACTCTTCACAAAATGAGTGGTGGGTACAATTTGTTTATAATTCTTCATTTCCTTAATTATTTTTAAACCGACACAAACAATCAAAGAACAAGAAAATAAATATTTTATTCTATAAGAAATTAAACACCAAGCTTTGTCAATTGTTTAGGAAATTTTCTAAGACGTTTGACTTTATGTTAGTCAAAAGGCTTTCTGTGGTAAACAGAAAAAATGTTTTGTGTTGTTTTTAAGGAAAATGTCTTAAAAACTTGACAAACATTTTGTACATGGGGAGAGATTTCAATTGCATTTTTTTAAAAAAGCAAAGCTTTTTCAGAGGGTCATATTATATAGCTTTAGTTTATTGTAAGTTTTGGTATAAACAGACGTGCTTTTGTTCTACGTTTCTCGGGACAGTACAACTTTAAGGTTATTCGTCAAAAAAATACATGTTGGAGGTTATTAAACCACTTCCCAACCTTGGCTTTATATTGAATAAGCCTCAAATTTGACAACAGCAGATTCTGTTTCCAAAATTTCCAAACCGATAAGTTGTTGATTTGTTCGCACCCAGCCAGGGGCAATTTTCCAAGTTGCAGTTAAAACACCAAATCATTATAAAAAGTGGCTCAACAGCCAAAATAAAAAAGAGATTAAGAACATAACCCGGAAAATTATAGTTACTCAATAGCAGACAAATTCGAAAGGTTTCTAAAATTTCCAAAATATTCTTTTTTGATTTTTGTTCGCAGAGCAGAGGCCCAGAAATATGCTGAAGGGTGGCTAATATTAATCCAATCCAATCAATAATATTAATCCAATACAAACCGATCGGTTTTAGTTCCCTTCTGTGTTTATTCACTTAATCGCTACCAACCGGGGCCGAATTCCATATCGCAAAGTGGAAACACAGAAATATGCTGGAAGGTGGCTAATGGCAATGCCAAAGAGAGGTGCTGGAAGTAACAGCCAATTCCAAAAAGGTTTGCTGAGAATAACCCTAAATATAAGAGTTTCCCAATAACATAGATAGTTGGCAAGACACAGTTTCGGCTTTAGTTCACTCTTGAATTTTTCACCATATGGTGCCCAAGCAAGGGCAACACTGAAACATGTTGGAAGGGGACTAATAATAATGCTACCCCAAAAGGAGCTACAGCAAATAACCCCGACATTTAGAGTCTCTCAATAACCGTCGAAATCGTTTCCCGTGTTTACGGTTTGCAAAATTTTCAAATCGATTTCGGTTTTAGTTAGCTTTTAAGTTTTCGCCAAACCAGGTGACAGTTTTCAGACAAAAATACTAAAACAAAGGTTAGATAAGGTTGTCAGTGGGTGATTATACTTTACGTCAGCATACAGAGACTCTGAGGTCCGTTGCTAATACCATGGGACGGTAATGGGGTTCCCTAGTAGTCCCTGTCGTTAAACTAATGAAACTCCTAAGATATTGCATTAAGACATCTAACAAATCAGAAAGATTTAACCGCTCAGCGTGCTTTTCTTTATGGCAGTGACCGGCAATTACAATAGCCGCCGTCAAAATCTCTCTTTTTTTATTAAGAGATAGCAAAAACTGTAGTTAAATCTTACACGCCCATCCACGTGCCCTTGGGCGTCCTGTCAAATTTAAATTTTCGAATTTCATGTCGTAATACCTGCCAAAAGATGGCCACGTTATAGCTGATTGAGTAAAAATTTATGAAAAAACTTAAGGCCATCTTCATTCGGCAACCAGCGTTCAAAGTTGAAAAAAATTACGTATTTCGACCAAAATTCATGTCCAAATTTTTTGAATAAATCCGGCTCAAAAATTCGGAAATTTTGCGCACTTTATTGGAAAAATATTTCAAAAATTCCAAAACCACGATTTTGGTTCACAGATGCTGATTTTTAAACATAAAAATTATTTTTTTTATACCCTCCAACCACAGTATGGGGGTATACTCACTTTGTCATTCCGTTTGTAACGCATAGAAATATCGGTCGGGGACCCCATAAAGTATATATATTATTGATCTATGATCGATTATAAGTCATTCTATGAATGTCCGTCCGTCCGTCCGTCTGTATAAAGCACGATTCAGTCCAAAATAATAGAGCTAGACTCCTGAAAATTGGCACGAATGTGTCTCTTATTCATAGGCCGGTTAAATTCGGAAATGGGTAAAAACGGATAAGGGGCAAAAAAGTTTCCGCTTAAAGAACTAAAAAAACCGTAATTTTTTAGTTTTTTTTGCATTTTTGTTGAAAAAATGAACCCTTTTTATGTCACAAAGAGTTAAAAGTCATACATTTAGACCCCGGGGGCTACAATTTTTTTTTTTTTTTTGCCCCGCCCACTTTTGTGGGCGTGGATTAAAAAAAAAACATAAAAATTATGATAAAGAAATAACTAAAGTTCAAAAAGCATAGCCCTCTTCTCAAAAACGCCCCTGAAATTTTTTTATATGTATTTTAACATGTTGGAGGGTATCAAAGATTCGGCACAGCCGATTTTAACACTCTCACTTGTTTGTTTTTTCAAATTGGTCTCAAAAGTTGAATAATGTTAAGTGTGTTATCTAAAAAATATAAAAACACGATTTTAGTCCAAAAATGATGATCTAAGGGTAGGTTAGGTTAGGATGGCGGTGCCAGATGGGCACTCCGTATAGACCAATTGGTCCATAGCGATACCACAAAACTTTTTCCGCTTATCGATGTAAACTAAATACATTGACCTTCATTGCGAATTGTTTCAAGCTCTTCAGGTCTATCCTCGTAATTTCCTCCAAAGTCTCGAACTGTAAACTTCCTATAATTGATAGTCGAGTTCGTGCCAAAGCCGGGCAGTGACACAGGATGTGTTCAATGGTCTCTTCGACGTCTGGTGTCTCGCACCTTTTACAGCTTGCGTCCGTAATAAGATTCATGTTCTTGGCATGTTTTCCGACAATACAGTGTCCCGTTATTAAACCTGTACACATACGACATTCTATTCTCGTAAGTGTAAGTAAGAATTTAGTTCTTCCTAAATCATAGCGTGGCCATAAAATTCTGCTTATACGACTTGTCCCAAGTTCCTTCCATCTTCGATTTGCTTTGGCGACAGTAAGGGTAGTTCGTTTTAGTTTGAAATGCTGGAGTGGCGGTGAAAGCATTATGGTGGTACCTATGCCATCTGCTCCAAGTTTCGCGAGTTCATCTGCTTTCTCGTTTCCTTCTATTCCTTCGTGCCCTGGTACCCATAATAAGGAAACTTCATTATTTAAGCAAAGTTGTTTTAAATTTTCGTAACATGCTGATCTAAATCTGTGAACCAAAATTTCGTTCTTATATTTTTTAATATTTTTTAGATAATACACTTAACTTTTTCCAACTTTTGTTATCTAAAAAATTTTAAAAAAAATATAAAAACACGATTTTAGTCCAAAAATGCTAATCAGCATCTGTGGACCAAAATCGTAGATCAGCATTTTTGGATCAAAATTTTTTTTAATATTTTTTAGATAACACACTTAACATTTTCCAACTTTTGAGATCAATTTGGATAAAAAAATAATTCTTACATATGTTTAAAAATCAGCAATCAGGAACAAAATCGCGGTTTTAGATTTTTTTTTAAATATTTTACGAGTAAAAAAAGTTAAATTTCTGAATTTTTGAGCTGGATTTGGTCAAAAAATTCGGACATGCATTTTGGTCGAAATACGTCATTTTTTTCAACTTTGACCGCTGGTTTCCGACTGAAGGTGACTTTGCGAAATTTTTTCATAAAGTTTTGTCACAATCAGCGCTAACGTAGATATCTTTTGGCAGGTATTACGAAATAATATTCGAAAATTTAAATTTGACGGAAAGCCCCAATGTGCCCATCTCTGATTAGTATCCGTGGCGGAACAAAGCCGTATGTTTTACTTTCAAGTTTCTAAAGGCATACCAACACATTCCAATTCCGTTTGAAGGTAGCTCCCAGTATTGCAAACTCTTCGGCTTTGCAATTCCCTGCAATGTCTTTGTGTCCTAGGACTCATATGAGTCGTATGCCAAACTGATTGGACATCATGTTTAAAGACATGATGCAGTTAAGAGCAGATCTTTTTTTAGAAACAATGACACCAGGAACTTGATCCAGAAACATTCTCTTCTTCTTCTTCTGCTTCTTCTTCTTCTTCTTTTTCTTCTTCTTCTATGTCTTCACCCTTTTGACTTTTAAAGCGTAGGCGGACTGAAATAAAATTCCTCCAATCTATTCGGTTTTTTGCTATTCTCTTCATTTCATTTAGAGATTTTTCCTCTTTTTTTCCAGCTTCTTTAATGCAATCTTCATATGATACTCTCGGTCTTCCTATGGGTCTTCTTCCTTCTGGCTTAGCATTTATGAATCGCTTTGGGGGAGTTTAGAGTTTTTCAATAAAAGACAACTTTGGAAAGTTTCGATTTTATTTCGACTTGGGAATTTTTAAAAAAAATGGCGCCCAAGCCGGGGCCAAAACACAGAAACCACCGCTAATGAGGAAGTCAAGTAATATTCAAGACAGCAACCAAAGAACTATTCGATTACCTAACATTAAACATTAAGTACCGATATACTAACTTTAATTAATCAGAAAGGAATAGCAAAAATAAAAAAAAATATTTTACAAATCCACAACCGAAACATGTCGGAAGTAAACGTTTTTATACCCTACACGTATACCGATTAAGTCAGTTATCTCACTTATACTGTTGATTTACAACCACATTTCGTCACTTGAAATACAAATGGGCGTAGCTTACAAAAAAATTTCAATCATTTAAATACATGTTTCAATAAGAAAAGTTATGAAAGCATCTTATCCACAAATATTTTTTTTTTTTTGATTTTGTAGTTTGATATGTCAATTTGTATTTGAAGTAACGATATATAAAAAGAAATTATGTATAAATAACTTTTACCAGTTATTAAATATAATACATACATATAATTGGATTAAAAACAAAATTAATTTTTTTATATCGTGAACCTATATTCAAAATATGCCAACTCAAATTTGACGGAAATGAGTTTCCGATGGCAAATAGCTCCCCTATGTAATACCTATCTGCCATAAAAATTTCAGAACAAAAAAATAATTTGTTGTCGTTTTACATCCATTTTTGTTATTCTGCTAACTCAAAGTACATATTTTTTTGGTGGAAATAAATGCCAACTCCCATTGTAAATTTCCAAAAATTTTTCAAAAAATTTCTTAAAAAAAATTAGACCACATATCTTATTGCATTTGCACTGCTAAACACGAATCTTGTAAAGATTTTGATATCTAATGACTGGTTCTCGAGATATTGCCATTTTAAAAATATCGGTAAATAGTGTTTGCAAAAAAAAAAATTGCTTATATTTATGTAACTTTCAAACTATTTATCAGATTGAAACATTATGAATGGGGCAAATAAATTCAATGATATAAGCTTTCGAAATAGCTGGTTTGGAGTGACCCTATTGCAATACAGCGTGAGTTACAGAGTGCCAAAGTTGACCACCCTGAGATTAAAAGGCTTTCGGAGCTAGTAACTTTTAAAAATATGCAAAGATTTGTAATTTTTTTCTCAGTTTTTGCAATTACCGTACTAAGGATAACAAAAACCAAAAAAAAAAAAAATTTAAAAATTTTTCCAAAAAAAAATTATTTTTATTTTCCGACAAAATATGCCAACTCTAAAAAAATATTTGTTTTTTGATATAGTAATAAATGCCATCTCTGAAAAATATGCAAACAAGTGGAAAATATGAAAATTTTTGCATAGGTAAAAATTGTTTAGAATATTTAAACCATCTTGTGGAAGGTACATTGTTTATTTTTGCAATAATTCGCGAAATAACTAGTTTTTTAGCTCTCCTGAACAGTAAGCTTTTTCGAGTTGGCATTTATTGAATATAGTTCGACGATATGTAAATGAACTTAAATGTATAAATAGTCATTATTAATTTAATAGTTTTATATACGAACGATTGTATATTATTATTTGTTTTTATACCCTCCACTCTAGTGATAGAGGGTATATATAAGTTTGTCATTCCGTTTGTAACACCTCGAAATATTGGTCTAGGACCCCATAAAGTATATATATTTATGATCCTCGATCGATTTTAAGTCGATCTAGCGATGTCCGTCCGTCCGTCCGTCTGTCTGTCTGTCTGTCCGTAGAAAACACGCTAACTTTTGAAAGACTTTACAGAGGCTACTGAAGTTTGGCATATATGTTTGTCATTTACCTGGTCAGGTTGGTATTGCAATCCAGCCAAATCGGTCCAGTGGTTCAAAAGTTATGAGCAAAAGAGTAAATTTCGGCAAGGGTGTTTCGCGAATTTACGAGATAAAAAACACGATAACTTTCGAAAGACAATAATGAGATTACTGAAGCTTGGCATGTATCTTTGCCGTTCCCCGGGTCTATTTGGTATTAAATTTCAGCTCAATCGGTCCAGTGGCTCAAAAGTTATAAGCAAAACTCTGAATTTCACATTAGTTTCATCTAAAATGCCACGTGTTTTAACAAGTTTTAAAAGCATTGGTGGTAACTAAACAATGCTTTTCAAACTTGTTTAATTTTAAAGCAATGCTTTTTAAACTTGTTTAGTTTTAAAAGCATTGGTAACTTAAAAAGTAGACTAGAAAAAAATTTTACACTCAAAAAAATTTTACACTCAAAAAAAATTTTACACTCAAAAAAAAAATTACACAAAAAAAAATTTAGTTTTTTTTTTTTACAAAAATGGCAATATTTTGTGTACATACGTATGTGCATTCACTCAGAAATATTTTTACAATAAAAAAAACATTACACTCGAAAAAAATTTTACACTCAAAAAAAAAAAATAGTTTTTTTTTTTTTTTTTTTAAATAACAAAAAAAAATAACTCAAAATAAAATATTTCTAATCAAAATTGTTATTTTTTTCATGTTAAAAAATGTACTAACCTTTAAAAAAAAATGCATTGTGGAGGGTATTCATAGATTCGGCAAAGTCGAATTTAACTTTCCTACTTGTTTTTTTAAATTAACTTTACTGGTTTATCTCATCAGTTATATCTCATCAGTCAGTCCCATACTTTCTTAATAACAACACTGACATGGTCTAAAAATCCTCGAGCCAGGCTTAATCCAAGTCCAACTGCATATACTCCGAATCTCACTTGTTTATGACTCCTATCCAAGTCTACCTGAATGAAAGTCTGGATTGTTTATAGTTTTGTTTAGCAAATTTTGATAATTCAAATAACCGTTAAAATTATGATTCAAATAACCTTTCAAATTATGATTCAAATAACCATTCAAATTATTATAATTCAAATAACCGTTCAAATTATGATAATTCAAATAATTTCAGATTATTTTCTGTTATTCGTCTTTAGACAATAAAAATTATTAAATTTCATGTATCGCATGACATATTTTTTAAAAATTTGATTTTAAAATATTTAAAAAAAAAATAATTTTTTTATTGCTCGGCGATCAAAAAGTTTTGGCATTATGTCATAAAATATGCCTGTACAAAAATATTTTGACTTACAAAAAATTCTGGTCTAATGATCAAGCATATTTAATATGATGCATAATGATTAGGGTGACCATTTTTTTCTGAACTTAAATCAGTAAGCCCAAGTTTTTATGTTTTTTTCTAGAAATAACTCTCTAAATTTTTTTTCTACGAGAAAACACTGATGTTTTTTCAACACTAAAAAAATGTCGGTTAAACTAACTTGACCCCAAGTATTTTGAGTAAAAACAATTGTTAAAAACAACAGCAAAAAAACAAATGTTAAAAAACAACTACAAAAAGCAACTGTGGGTGTTATTTTGCAGAAAATTTTTGACAACTTTTCCTGTAAGAAAACTTCACAGGTTATAAGCACGTGTTTTTTTAAGGCCCTGATTTTCTGAGCGCTTTTTTGAATAAGCCTTACGAGAAGGAAATGTCGAGCTCTGACGGGAATAATAACTGGTCACTGTCTAATCGGCATTCATGCTAAGAACATTAGATTCATCCCAGACGCTAGCTGTAAAAGATGAGGCTAACCAGGAGTGGATGAAACGATAGAACACATACTTTGTCACTGTCCAGCGGTGGCAAGAAGTCGCCGATCGATTACTGGTCAGATAAGCTTTAATACTTTGGAGGATATAACGCGAATGGATCTTAGAATATTAAAGAGATTCGCAATGACTTTGAACATGTTTAACTTGCGCCGCTAGCGAAAAAGAAGAAAATAAAAAAGTTTTGTGGAATCGCTATGGACCAAAAGGTCTATGCGAGGTGTAAATCGTACACCGCCACCCTAACCTAACCTTTCGAATAAGCTCTGATGACATTACCTCATCTAAGATCACAGAATCATTTGGATTCATGCAATTCACATCATCTTTCTAAAAATATAAAAAAATCCATCGGCCCATTGAACTTTTCGTTATAGAAAACCTCAAAGATTCTGTGCGCATTTTTATATAAATTTAGGAAGATCAAAATAACCTCATGCTCAGATTAATTTTTGCGTTCAGGAACCTCTTGATTAACGAACTCTAATCTCTTAAGATTAAATTCATTATAAATTATCTCATTTTCAGACTAAAGTTATAACAAGTAGAAAAGTTAAATTTGACTTTGCCGAATCTATGAATACCCTCCACAATGCATTTTTAAAGGACCCGGTTAAAAATGAAATATATATGACCATATATGAAGATATATGGATCATATATGGTTTTATATAACCATATATTATCATATATGCCTCCATATATGTTTATATATGATTTGATCCGTAAATTGGCCCGATATGAGCTCATATCGGGCCAATTTACGGATCAGATCATATACAAACATATATGGAGGCATATATGATAATATATGGTTATATAAATCCATATATGATTCATATATCTTCATATATGATCATATATATTTAATTTTTACACGGGAATAGTACATTTTTTAACGTGAAAAAATTAACAATTATGGTTATAAATATTTTATTTTGAGTAAAAAACTCTTTTTTTTTGTCATTTAAAAAAAAAAATTACTAATTTTTTTTTGAGTGTAAAACTTTTTTCGAGTGTAATGTTTTTTTTACTGTAAAAATATTTCTGAGTGAATGCACTTACGTACATATGTACACAAAATATTGTAATTTTTGTAAAAAAAAAATTTTTTTTTTGAGTGTAAAATTTTTTTGTGTGTAAAATTTTTTTTGAGTGTAATTTTAAGCTACCAATGCTTTTAAAACTAAACAAGTTCAAGAAGCATTGCTTTAAAACTAAACAAGTTTGAAAAGCATTGTGAAGTTACCACCAATGCTTTTAAAACTTAAAACGTGGCATTTAAGATGAAACCAATCTGAAAGTCAGGGTTTTGCATATAACTTTTGAACCACTGGACCGATTGAGCTGAAATTCAATGCCAAACAGACCTGGGGAACGACAAGGATACATGCCAAGGTTTAGTAGTCTCATTATTGTCTTTCGAAAGTTATCGTGTTTATTATCTCGTAAATTCGCGAAAAACCATTGCCGAAATTTACTCTTTTGCTCATAACTTTTGAACCACTTGACCGATTTCGCTGGATTGCAATACTAACCTGACCCGGTAAATGACCAACATAAATGCCAAACTTCAGTAGCCTCTGTAAAGTCTTTCAAAAGTTAGCGTGTTTTCCACGGACAGACAGACAGACGGACGGACGGACATCGCTAGATCGACTTAAAATCGATCGAGGATCATAAATATATATACTTTATGGGGCCCTAGACCAATATTTCGATGTTACAAACGGAATGACAAACTTATATACAGTGGGCGACAATACATTGGAAACTTTTTTATAGTAGATGAAATTTGTTAAAGACAAAGTTAACAATACTAAACATTATAATTGTCAGACAAGTATTATAAAAAAACGTTATGTAGGTAATTTATCAAGCTTTAATTTAAGCTTAATAGCGTCCAGATTGGGAAAATAATGAATGTGTTACGAGGGTCGATGTGGAAAATGAAAAAAATTATAGACATTTTTCAGAACATTTTTAAAAAATATTTCCGGGTCGATTTTCTCCAAGTTAAAACATTAGAAATTTAAAAAAAGGTCCAATAGTTTTTATTCAGTGATCAGGTAATTTTTCCAACAACCCAAACAAACAGTGGAATTTTTTAAGTACAGTAGCAAAAATCCACATTTTTTGACCTCCAATTCTTTTGACCACCAATTTTTTGTTAACAAAGAAAAATTAAAATAATCTTAATATATCCTTAGCATATACTTAAGTGTACTAAAATTAATAAACAATAACATCTTTTCTTTGTTTACAAAAAATTAGTGGTCAAAAGAATTGGAGGTCAAAAAATGTGGATTTTTGATACTGTACTTAAAAAATTCCACTGTTTGTTTGGGTTGTTGGAAAAATTATTTGATCACTGAATAAAAACTATTGGACCTTTTTTTAAATTTCTAATGTTTTAACTTGGAAAAAATCGACCCGAAAATATTTTTTAAAAATGTTCTGAAAAATGTCTATAATTTTTTTCATTTTCCACATCGACCCTCGTAACACATTCATTATTTTGCCAATCTGGACGCTATTAAGCTTAAATTAAAGCTTGATAAATTACCTACATAATATTTTTTTATAATACTTGTTTGACAATTATAACGTTTAGTATTGTTAACTTTGTCTTTAACAAATTTCATCTACTATAAAAAAGTTTCAAATGTATTGTCGCCCACTGTATACCCTCTATCACTAGAGTGAAGGGTATAAAAAACAACTCTGACGACTTATATTATGGAAATTAAAGTTTTCGTACAGAATTTTTAAATTATTTTTTATGTTGAAATGTTCAAAAATCAGTACAATCAGTACATACTTATTTTAAAAAATCAGTACAAATCAGTACAACGTTTTTTGATCAGTACACGTGATTAAAAATCAGTACATGTACTGATCAAATCAGTACGAATGTCAGCCTAATCATGATGTAAGTTTGGCTAATTCAGTAGTGTTTACAATTTATTGAAATTTTATTACACTTTAACTTCGCAGTCACGAAAATTTTATGCTGTACCTTTGAAAAGACGCAAAAAGAGGTTTTGGTGTGTATCGATAAAAGATTTAAAACTTCTCAGACAGCATAATAAATTAAACTATATACCTATTTATCTGTATTATATTACGTTTGAGTTAAATAACATTTATTAATTCATTGAAATTAAACAGAATTTTTCATATTAATTTTTATGTAAAATAAATATATAATGATGCTTTTGTAATTTGTTTGTTTCTCGAATATTACAAATTAAAGACTTTATTATATAACTGCAACACACTTACATAGAAAACATGAATTTAAAAAACATGTTAATCCTCTAACGGGAAAGAGAAATATTTGAATGAAAACCCAAATTCCTAGAAAATCAAGTCATTAATTTCTCACAGATATCTAAAGACATAGTGGATAGTAAGGGAATGCTTAGAAAAAAGTTTACAAAAATCCGTATTGCAATTTTTTTCTATATTCATTCAAATATTTTCTGGCAGTCGACTTACACTATTGTGACTTAGAAATTTTTCTAATTTTTATTTGGTGTTTTTTTTATGTCGACTTAGCACATTTTCCAATGACTAAAATAAATAATTCTTTACTCCAGTTTTGGTCAAAAAATGGTTTCCAAGTCTAAACATGGACCGACTGAATGCATTTTTCCATAGGTAATAAATATTTCTTCTACTACAAATCTAATGATAATTCACATTCTAAAGAAAAAACTTTGGTAATTTATTCAATAACACTTTGTCGGTTAAATTAACCCAAAAATTTGAATTTCTTTTTTCACGTAGTTATACAAAAATCTAATTTAAATCATGAACTTACCAAATGATAAATATCCTTAAGAAATATCTAATCGTTTCACGTATTTATATGTACGATTAACTTGATGATTCTGTAAATAAAAGAAGAAATATATAAATATTAATTGTAGATACAAATTTAAAAACAATGTGTTATACATAAATTCAAATAATTCCAACAAATTTGGGATTTTTATGCAAATTATTTAAATCCCCGCTTTACAAATTGTTGCACTATTTTGAAATCTAAACAACTTATCTTTGATTTAAATTAAATTAAAATTAAATTAAATTTCTATTAAAGAAAAATGTGTAAAATAAATAAAAACAGCTATATCTATAACAAAACTCATAGTATTATTGGCGCCCAATGTGGGGCCTGAATTGAAACAAGTAGAAAAGTTAAATTCGACTTGGCCGAATCCATGAATAAGCTCCACAATGCCCTTTTTAAGTGATAGTAAATTTTTTAGCGTGAAAAAAATAAGATTTTTGATTAGAAATATTTTACTTTGTGTAAAAAAACTTTTTTTTTTAGTAATTTAACAAAAAAAAATAATTAACTAAATTTTTTTTTGAGTGTAATATTTTTTTTTAATTGAAAAATTTTTTTGAGTGTATTTTTTTTTTGTTAGTGTAAAAATATTTTTGAGAGACAAAAATACGTTGTAAAATATTTTTGTGACCAATGTTTTTAAAACATGTTTAACGATTTTTCAACACGTGAATTTAAGGTGAAACTTATCTGAAATTCACGGTTTTGCTTATAACTTTTGAACCACTGAACCGATATAGCGGAAATTCAACACGAACCAGGCCAGTGGAACGACAAATATATATGCCAAGCGTCATTATCCTTAGATTTGCTTTTCAAAAGTTAGCGTGTTTTTTGTCTCATAAATTCACTCATAACTTTTGAACCACTTGACCGATTTCGCTGCAGTGCAATGCCCAACATATATGCCAAACTTCAGAAGTCTCTGTAAAGTCTTTCAAAAGTAAGCGTGTTTTCTACAGACGCACAGACGGACGGACGGACGGACACTGTAAAATCGACTTAGAATTGATCGGAATCATGAATATATGGGGCATTCCATGTCAAATCGGACACTTTGGAATTTTTTTTTTAGATTTTCCCAATTTGTTTACAGTTTTTAGTACCCTTTGAAAACTCCTTCCTGGTAAATTTTCAGATTTTTTTGATGACCCGTTCAAAAGTTATCTAATTTTTAAAAATTGGTAGTTTGTTCCTTTACTCAAACTTCTTTTACTCATAACTTCTTCAATAATGGTCCAAATTTCAATTTTTTTTTTTTCAAAATTTTTGTTTTTTTACGTACTTTAAAAAAAAAAATACCAAAAAATTCCTAAAAGCGCTCTAGTATGCGACTTTTAAGTTTTAAAAGTTAAATCTCATTTTTGAAAATGTTTGTATTCTTCGATTTTTTTGAAATTTTTTTGTGTAAAACTTCTATCGATTCTACAAATTTTTTGCCCAGGAGGATCGTGGGATAACGATTATTACTATTTTTTAAAATTTTTAAAAACAATTTTTATAAATTTTATAAAATAAAAAAAATTGTATGGGGACCGCCTTAACAGTTAAAGATAGAGGGTAGGTGTGTTCAGAGAAAATGTTTGGACTAAAAAAATTTTGTGGGTCGGTCATACATTTTGTTGCTCTAAGGGCACTATTAGGGCATTAGAGCGGTTGGAGCATATTTAAAAAAAAATTTCGTTTTGTGCGGGAGCCCCCTTAGAAATTGGAGATAGGGTATTAGTTTGTTCCAAAAAAATTTTAAGACGTAAAAATTATTGGGGGTCGGTCTTATAAAGGACCTCTCTATGACGCACCATTGGAGCAGAAGAAATGATTTTAAGATTGGAAAATTACAATAAAGTTTTTTCAAAAAATTTTAAAAAATAGTAATAATCGTTATCCCACGATCCTCCTGGGCAAAAAAGTTATAGAATCGATAGATGTTTTACACAAAAAATTTCAAAAAAAATCGAAGAGTACAAACATTTTCAAAAATGATATTTAAATTTTAAAACTTAAAAATCGCATACTAGAGCGCTTTAAAGAATTTTTTGGGATTTTTTTTTTAAAAGGTACGTAAAAAAAAAAAAATTTTGAAAAAAAAAAATTTAAATTTGGACCATTATTGAAGAAGTTATGAGTGAAAGAAGTTTGAGTAAAGGAACAAACTACCAATTTTTAAAAATTCGATATCTTTTGAACGGGTCATCAAAAAAATCTGAAAATTTACCACAAAGGAGTTTTTTAAGGGTACTAAAAACTGTTAACAAATTGGGAAAATCTAAAAAAAATATTTTTCAAAGTGTCCGATTTGACATGGAATGCCCCATATATACTTTATGGGGTCCTAGAGCAATATTTCGAGGTGTTACACATGGAGTGACAAGCTTATATATTCCTAGAGTGGAGGGTATAAAAATGTGTGCCCTTCGAGATTAAATGTTTGCTGAAGCATAACGTCAGCACACATAGACTCTGGAGTTCGTTGCATTGTCACGGTACGGTAATGGACCTCCCCTACTAGTCCCTGCCTTTAAATTTGAGCTCCTTATGATGAAACTCCTTAGATATTGAATTTTGAAATCCGACAAATCAGAAAGATTGTGCAACTCCCTAGATCCCAGTGAAGCAAGTCTTTGGCCAAAAAGTGAGGGCAATGTCAGCTAAAGTTTTCAATAGCTTCCAACTCCTATTCATCCATGCAACTCCGACAAAAGCCATTTGGCAGCACATTTAACTGCTCAGCTTGCTTTCGTATAAGATTGTGTTCGATAATTACAACAATCAACGTCGAAAATTTTCCTTTTGGAGGAGATAATAGCTCACTTGTTTGCTCTTGACTAGGAGGATGCCAAATCTATCGTGTAGTCTAACCATGTGCCCTATCCATGTGCCCATCTCTCATTAGAATCTGTCGCGGAACAAAGCCATATATTTTGCTTTTTTTCTAGAGACATACCAACACATTTCAATTCGGTTGGAACCTGTAAGTTCCCAAAAAAAATAGATCAAAGAAAATTAATTTTTTGTTCAAGATTTTTTTTTTAACTTTTAATATAAAATTCTTTGTTGATAATAAAAATAGTTCGAATGAATTTACTAATTAACGCCGACAATACACATGAATTTATTGCATCTTAAGAGCACTCTAAACTGTAATATTGCCGTATAGAATCATGCATGAATCAGGTGGTTTAGATGCGCTTCTTGCACGAGTCCTTTCCAAAAGCTGCTGCCAGTTCAGAAAAATTTCTGAACTGGGGTAGTTCCCGTTCTTGCAAGCTAATCGGTATTGCAATTCTTTAGAATGACTCTGTTTTCTGGGACCCATATGAGTCATATGTCAAACTTTTTGGTCATCTCAAGACGTGCGGCAGTTAAGGGCAGAAGTTGTTTTCAGAAACATTGTCTTCAAAGACTTGCTTGCCTGTCGTTGCAAAAAACTTTATTTAAAAGGACATTACTTTTAAGAAAAAAAAAATTGGTGAAAAAAATATTTTCGTACTTGTTTAAATACCATTCGGTGTTCAATTCTGTTCACATATATTAACCAGCAGCCAAATTAAAGCATTTGGTATTTTTAGGTTATATTGAATTTACAAAAATTTTTGAGGTGTCCTTACATTTTCGTTGAACCGATATCGCTCAAATGCAATACCAAACTTCTCGCGGCAACAACAAGTAAATATAACAGACAGACGGATACAGACAATACATTGGAAACTTTTTTATATTAGATGCAATTTGTTAAAGAAATCAAATGAGTATTATTTTAAAAAATGTTGTGTAGGTAATTTATTAAGCTTTAATTTAAGCTTAATGGTGTCTAGATTGAGTTTATAATAAAGGTGCTACGAGGGTCGATCTGGAAAATTAAATTATTTATAGACATTTTTATAACATTTTTAAAAATATTTCCAAGTCAATTTTTTCAGAGTTCAAACATCAAAAATTTAAAAAAATGCCCAATAGATTTGATTCAGTGATCAAATAGTTTTTTCAACAACCCAAACAGACAGTGAAATTTTTTAAGTACAGTTGAAAAAATCTACTATTTTTTGACCTCCAATCCTTTTGACCACCAATTTTTTGTAAACAAAGAAAAATTTTAGTTATTTTAATATTTCATTACTAAACATTAAGGTGTAACGAAATTAATAAACAATAACATCTTTTCTTTGTTTACAAAAAACTGGTGGTCAAAAGAATTGGAGGCCAAAAAATGTGGATTTTTTTATTGTACTTAAAAAATTTCACTGTTTGTTTGGGTTGTTCGAAAAATTATTTGATTACTGAATAAAATCTATTGGACATCTTTTTAAATTTTTAATGTTTGAACTTGGAAAAAGTCGATTTGGAAATATTTTTAAAAAATATTCTGAAAAATGTCTATAAATAATTTCATTTTCCAGGTCGACCCTCGTAGCACCTTTATTATTTACTCAATCTAGACGCCATTAAGCTTAAATTAAAGCTTAATAAATTACCTACACAAATTTCTTTTAAATAATACTCATTTGATAATAATAACGCTTAGTATTGTTAACTTTGTCTATAACAAATTGCATCTACTATAAAAAAGTTTCCAATGTATTGTCGCCCACTGTATATACCCTCTATCACTAGCAAGGAAGGTCTTTTAGAGGGCACCCACCAATTGTTCTGAAACTTGCATGTGAGAATGAGGGGAGAAAAATAAGAGTTACCTGTTTTTTTTTTAGCTGCCCAATCTCAGATTTAAAAAATGTTTGCCACCTTATGAAAAAATGAGGTCTTTCTGGGAAATCCGAATAAAATCCGAACTAGCAGGAATTTAATAGAGATTATTATATATGATTTTGGCGGTCGTACGTACCTCTTCATACAAAGTACCACAAAGTTTTTACATTTTTTAAAATATGGAGTTAACGAAGCCGAATTTGGACACGGCCGATACACTATTGGATAGTGTAAAAAACCTTTTAAAATGTTCATATAGTTTCTTTTAAAAACATGTGAAAAAACATCCCCTCGCCTTTGACCCGCTTAATGTGAGATTGGGCAGCTAAGAAAAACAGGTAACTCTTATTTTTCTTCCCTCTTTCCCATATGTAAGTTTCAGGACAATCGGTGGGTACCCTCTGAAAGACCTTCCTTGTAAGTTGAGGGTATAAAAATGTAAACTCTTAAAGACTGAAATCAAATTATTGGCGCCCAACATGGGGCCCAATTAGATGACTTGTGTGTTTTAAGTTTAAAAAGTATAATTTAAAATAAACACAGCAAAATTATGAAAAATAAATAAAAAAATTGTTTACAACACCGTCCGACATACTTTTGTACACATGGACCAGACCGACAAATTCTGAAAGTAGGGTCGAAAATAAAATGTATACATGTGTATTAGGGATATAACCATTTGCGTTTTTTTGCAAATATCAAAAAGAACCTATCATATTTAGAAAGTACATGAAAAATCAAGAAGAAATGTGTGTTCTTTTTTTCGCGAATGTTAAAAAAGGTTCGGCACCGATCGCGATGAAGTTTTCGCTAATATTTTTTTTTATTATTCGGAAAACCCGTATTTCTAGTGTCGAAAACCATTTTATAAATTTGTTACTGTTTTATTTTTGTTGTAAAAAGACAAAAAGCCAAAAAACGGTGGATGGGAAGGAATCCCACCATAAAACATAAAAAAATGTAAATTTATGGTGTTTTAGAAATTGCAATCGGTGCCGAAGGTTTTTGGACCAAAATGTCCCCGGATAACGTTTTTTGTTATCAGTATAAAATTGCCTATACGATTATGATAGGTTCCTATTTTGGTTATATCCCTAATGTGTATACACATGTCTCCCAGTTTTTCTAGATCAATTCGCGTTTTCGCGAAAAACGTAAAAAAAAAAAGTCGAAAAGCGTACTAAATCTACTTGTGAGCTAAATAATGGTTAAACATCCCTTTAGTGAAATTTAAAGACGGTTCTTTTCATAGAACATATTAATCCTCTATGTCCCATTTTTAGGGGTCATTTGTGTACTCATTTCTAATGCTCTCCTAGAAAACCATTAAATCGTGCATTTAAAGGGTTAACATATTCTACAAAAATGTTCTGCATCAAATTTCACTAGGAGTTGTCAAAGGTCAATAACACTGTGCTACAGTGAAAATATACTTCTAATGTGACATGGTATAGGTTGTTGGTCTTGTGGAGTAGATCACAAAAATGCCCATTAAATTTGCCAGACACCCTCAAATTTTAGAGTTATTTGCTGTGTTTTTCAATAAGTGGATTTATTTTCGAATTAATCTTATTTTGTTTAAAATAAATATCTTAACATACCAAAAGAAATTTGGAATATTTTTTTCCATAATCTACGACAAATAAGCACTAATAATCCGAAAAAATAATAAAAAAATTTGGAAAATAAAAAAAGTTATAAATAAATCAAACTTAATCCAATTAAATTTTTGGATTTAATAAGTCCACTTTGGATTAATTTTTAATTATTTATAACTTTTTTCATTTTCTAATTTTTTTTATTATTATTTCGGATTATAATTGCTAATTTGTCGTAGATTACGGAAAAAATTATTCCAAATTTGTTTTGGTATGTTAAAATATTTTTCTTAAACAAAATAAAACTAATCTGAAAATAAATCCACTTTTTTAAAAACACAGCAATTGTCAAAAAACATTTGTTGGGACTTTTCTCACTAAACCTTGTGTAATTCAGAAAATTTTCAACCGATTTTAATTTTTTTAAACTGTTTTAGATAGAAAAATATCTATTGAATTTTTCTATAAAATCTAATTTTTTTTGTAATTTTTTGAACATTTTTTGAGTTTATCGATATTTTTCTGCTATAGCTCGTTTAACAACCTTTCGATTTATGCACGTATTTTTAAAGAAAATTTAATTCTGAATACGATAAGCTTTATCCTGAAAAAATCGGATAACAACTGACAGAATTGTGATAATTTTTCTAAAAAAGAAAATTAAGATTTTGCAGGAAATCGACGTTCAGATAACCCAGGCAAAAAAAAAAAGGTATCATAGGAGGTCATGTAAAATATTTTTAAAGGTTTTTGGCTCGTTGAATCCAAATTTGGCCTTTAAATTGCTCTATCTCGTTAGGTTTTTGAGATATTTAACATAAATTGATATAACAAAAATATAATAAGATAGCGCCATTTCAAGGTCAAATTCAAATTCAGGAGCCCAAAAACCTTTAAAAAAATTATACGCGACCCCTCAGTATGTTTCTTAATTTTTTTTACCTAAGTTAATCGGCATAAAGCTCATCGTATTCACAATTAAACTTTCTTTAAGAATAATATTATAAATATAAATGTTGTTGAACGAACTATAGCAGAAAAAATCGATAAACTCAAAAAATTTTCAAAAAATAACAAAAAATTAGATATTATTGAAAAAATCAATACATATCTTTCTTATATGAATAGACCAATTCACACACAAGAAAAGCCCTATCCTTCTTCTATCCAAAACAGCTAAAAAATTGAAAATCGGTTGAAAAATGTTTAAGTTACACGTGGTTTAGTGCGAAAAGTAAAAAAAAAAGTTTTTTGACAATAAATTTAAAATTTGAGGGTGTCTGGCAAGTTTTATGGGCATTTTTGTGATCTTTTCGACGTAACCTACATCTTAACAACCTCATTTCAAAAGTATATTCGATTTTGTGTTTTTTGTTGCACAGTGTAATTGGAGGGTATAAAAATGTAAACTATTAAAAGACTGAAATCATATTACACCGTCCGACAAAAATTAAAAATGTCGTTAAATACGTACTGGATAATATACGTTTGAAACTAGAGACCAAATGTAAAAAAACTGCATTTACAGTTTTTCATTTTGTGATCCTGTTTCCTTTTAAAAGGTCTTCAAACTTTTAGGCTGGATTACTCAATGCTCCGTTATAAAATAACCGTTAAATTTAACTTTTCATACAAATTTTGACATAAGGCTCCGTTAAATCGGCAGTTAGCAGCTAACTTTTCATTGAGTAATCCGCCCTTAGAGGATTACATTTTATAAAATATTTTTTTTAATATTTGTACTTGCCCTAGGATGCCACTATTGATATTAAATGAAAGTGGAGGATCTCCCCTAATTTTCCTATTTTCTTATTTTTACATATAATGAAAAAGGAGATAAGTTACGTCCATGCAAAAATGTGTCCTTCAATATCATTAAAATTTTTCAACAAAATATTTTAATAAAGTTTTCAAATGACTTTATTTACATCCTTTATCCTGATTTGGCAAAATATAAAAATGTATAAATTAGGGGAGATACTCCTCTATCATCTGCCGTCACCAGTGTCATCCTAGGGCAATAACAAATATTTCAAAAATATTTTACAAAATGTATCCATTAAAACTTTGAAGTCCTTTTAAAAGGAAACAGGATCACGAAATGAAAAACTGTAAATGCAGTTTTACTCTATTTTATCTCTACTTTTAGACGTATATCATTCGGTTTATGTTTAATATTGGCTGTCGGACGGTGTTACCAATTCGCTCTCGTAGTAATGTGAACTCAATACCAGCAAAACTGTTTGTTAATAATTTAAAGATTTATCAATGCTAAGGTTGCTAACAATTCAAAACATAATTCATACGAAAATGGGGAAAAATCACATGTAACTTGTCCCAGGAAAATTTTTCAGAACCGATTCTGACAACACTTGTTCTAGAACAGGTTCTTTGGTAACCAAACACTATTACGCTTTAATTATTCAGAACAAGTTAAGTAAAAATTATTGTGAAGCTTGTTCTCTGCAATCAAAGTTTCATAACATTTTGGTTCTCAGGAATTAAAAAAAAATTATGTGTCAAAAAAAAATTAAAAAATAATTATCAATTTAAAACACGAAATTCTACTAAAATAGCAGGATATAATCGTGAAAATTGTTGAAACAAAGGTGAGTAAATTAAATTTTCATTGTCTGGGTCGGGTCAAATACTAATAATATTATGTATTTTATTTTTGTTTGCAGAAAATCTATGTTCGGGAATGTCATTATTGTAAGGCCTAAGATGCAACTTTGAAGGCGAAAAAGGATAAATGGGTGTTAAAAAATGTAAATATTCCATGTTATATATGATTATCTTTATCCTTGTTTAATAAATTAACGCCATTTAAAATATTTCCTTAATTCTCATTTCTGTTCCAAATTTCACTTCTAGAACCGATTCCGAGGAACAAAAATCTGTTCTAATTTTGCTTACAAACACCTGTTGCTTTTGGGACAATCCCTTTGTAAAAAGAATCGGTGTTGCACAAGAATTAGAACAGGTTCTAGGGAAGTATAAGTTGTTCCACAATCGGTTCTTTGCAACCGAAAATTTTGCTGGGGTAATTCGTTTAGCTTAAAAAATACCAAAAACGCATACCATAAGACTAATTTCTTAAACTTAAAAAAAAAATTATTTAATAAAATTCCAGCAGAAAAAATATATGAGAATTAATTATAAAATTTTACAAATTTAATTAAATTTTCCAAACATGAAAATCTTTTTTCTTTTTTTTTATATCAAAAAGAAGAAAAATTGAAAACTTTTTGTAATGTTACTTTTTTTTGTTTAAGTACTCCTTAACTGGTTGTTATCATTTTGACAACAATAACAGTACCGAAACAAGTGACAGTAACAGCAACATGTTAATCCTGTCATTTTATATCACTTGACTTAACGAGTATAAAGACATGTTAGGGGAAAAAATCATGGCAATCATTAAACACAGTAGGGCAGTAATTAATTGTAAAATGTGGGAATTTTTTTTTGGGAAATTTTACTGAAAATTGAATAGAATAACTGATATCTCGCAAATTTAGGGGATAAAATGTATTGTTTTTAGACCCTCCTACAAGATAAGGAATTTATTCGGCGTTCAGAATTGACCTTTAAAACATGACGTCTGATCTATGATTAAAGTTTGACATTAAAAATGTTCCATAGATAAAAAGTGTGGCATTAATATGCAAACTCGTAAAAAGAAGAATCACATACAAATGTATTATATTGTTTGGTAAAATATTACATACAAACATTACTTTATCTTTAGATACACCATTTACAGTTGCGTCTAAAGCTGAACAAGAAGAAAAGTTAAATTTGACTTGGCCGAATTCACGAATACCCTCCACAATGTCCCTTTGAAGTGGAAAATTGACAACATTATTTTTAGTGTAAAATTTTTTATTTTACCCGAATAAAAAAGTTTAGATATAGTAACATATTATTTAGTATATTTATATATGGCCATACACAGTACCCGAGTAAAAAAGTTTTGATATAATCATATCATTTTTAATATAATTATATATAAATTGATCAATCATTTGATCCCAAAAATGGAGGATCCAAAAATATATGATTATATCGTATTAGATCAAATTTGATATAATTAGATAAATTTAGATTAAAAAAATGGAACGGTAAATTTCATGTAATTTGATATTAAAGATCATTTTAGATCTAATAAGATATATCCGAGTAAAAAAGTTCCTATATATTTGTATATAATTTTATAAACATCATATATGATTAAATAGAATTATATAGAATTTGATGCGAAAAATGAGTCGATAAAACTATATAAAATTTGATCAATGTTTCATATATTTTGATAAATTTTTTATATAATTTTATGCGAAATTTGGACCCCTATTTTTATATAACAACAGCAAATTTATATAATTAGATATAATTATATAAAAAAATATAAAATTGTATAAAACTGTATAAAACTATATAAAGTTACATAAAATTATATATAATTATATATAATTAAAACAAAATTTTATGATTTATATAAAACTTGATATAATTTTATGTAACTTTATATAGTTTTTTACAGTTTTATACAATTTTATATATTTTTATATAATTATATCTAATTATATAATTTTGCTATTATTATATAAATATATGGGTCCAAATTTCGCATAAAATTACCCGAGTAAAAATAATTTAATATGATCTTATATACTTTTATATAGTCATATTATTTCATATATGATCATGTATGACACTATGTATTGCGAGATAAATTTATATAATAAATTTTATATGTGCGATTATTTTAAGATATCGCCATACATAACTATATGTTGTAACATCTGGTCCCATGTACAATTCCAAATTTCTAAGTGTTATATATTAAATTTTATATGCCTCCATCATTTTTTAATTTTTCTAAGTTTTTTCCAAGCACATGTTTTTATCGCGAACATTTTTAAAGTGTTTTATATAAAATTTTATATGACACCATATTTTTTTATTTTTCTGAGTTTTTTCCAAGCACAACTTTTTGATCACGAAAATTTTCTAAGTGTTTTATATAAAATTTTATATGACTCCATTTTTAAAATTTTTCTAAGTTTTTTTCAAGAAAATTTTTTTTATCGCAAATATTTTCTAAGTGTTTTATATAAAATTTTATATAACTCCATTTTTTCAAATTTTTCTAAGTTTTTTCCAATGACAAATTTTTTTGAAAATATTTTCTAACAAGGGAAGTATCTCAACCCTTATGAACCGATTTGCCTGAAACTTAAAATATATATCAAAGAGACAATTTCAAGGTTGGGGTGTCTCGGCTTATCGGCCATATCGGGGATTTAGGGGTTTAAAACATGGGTAAAAAAATGGCGAAAAAATCGTTTTTTGGATTTTTCAGCCATTTCTTTTTAAGAAACTATATGATGTTTTCATATGAGAAGAAAGGTTTTTTTAATGCCTATCCAATGGTGGCATAACCTTGTAAAAATTCGGCTTTTTTAAATATTTTTTTCAGGAAAATGTGTAAATTTTGGGGGGTACTTATGTGAAGACATAGACCTACGATATCCATATGGATAAGAAATAATCTTTATAAAATTTAAGTCGACCCGTATTTTTGCCCTAGATGATATTCCTATTAGTTCGGAAGTTATCAAAATTTTCCCGAAGGTCCACATGGTTTCATAAGGGGACAACGAAATTTTTAAATACCGATATGACCGATAAGCCGACACACCCCAACCTTAAAATCGTCTCTTTAATATATATTTTAAGTTTCAGGCAAATCGGTTCATAAGGGTTGAGATACTTCCCTTGTAAGTGTTTTATATAAAATTTAACACGACTCCATTTTTGGAAATTTTTCTTTTTTTTCAAAGAACAACTTATTTTTATTATTTTAATTTTTCAACTTTTTATTTAAAACTAAAAAAAAAAACATCCGATTTATAAAATTGTATAAATTTTAATATAATTGGATATAATTTTACATCATTGGATTAGACCAAAACTCGTGTCAAAGTCGATATAAAGTTATATAAACTGATATTATTAGATATTATTCGATCAAATCTTATGAAACCATTTTTCGTATAAGATTATATCAAAATATACACGAACCCATATTAAATTATATATTGTGTCATATCAATTTTTTTACTCGGGTACATAAAAAATTTATCAAAATATATGAAATATTGATCAAATTTTATATAGTTTTATCGACTCATTTTTCGCATCAAATTCTATATAATTCTATTTAATCATATATGATGTTTATAAAATTATATACAACTATATAGGAACTTTTTTACTCGGGTAATTATTTATTAATATATCTTATAAGATCTTAGTTTTTATAATATAAAATTAGATAATATTTACCGTTCCATTTTTGGGATCAAATTATATCTAATTATATCAACTTTTATCTAATAAGATATATTCGTATATTTTTTGGATCCTCCATTTTTGGGATCAAATGATATATGGCGCAGTATTATTTTTTTTTTAGTCGGGTACTTTACGTAATTATATGTAAATGTATCTTGTATCTAGTTTAACACCCAAAATTTAATATGGTGCCATATAAAAGGATATCAAATCATGTGTTGCTCCACATACAATATATAAAGCTTTATTAAATTAGATATTGCATATAATATTTTATATGACTCCATGTATGACCCCAAACAAGATTAGATAAATAAATATATGATATACGACTCCACGTATGACCTCATATAAGATTAAGATTTCTAAGTCCCGAGAAAATTTTTTAAGGAAAGTTCCAGACACAAAAAGTTCTTGAGTTTTGGAGATAAGAATTTCGTTAAAAATTATTTAAACAAAAATTTTTTTTCCAAATTTTGAAAAATTTTACAAGTCCCGAAAAAGTTTAGGAGAATTTTCTAAGTCCCGGACACATATTTTTTTTTTGAAATTTTTTTGCGTTTCCCGAAAAAACTGGGTACATGGGATAAATTTCAAAATTTTGAGATAAAAAAAAATTTTATACAAAATTCTACATAATTTATCTTATGATATAAAATTATATCAAATTAGATAAACCCAATATTCGGATCAAAAATATTCATATTTAATCTAATATAACAAATTTTTAGCTATTTTGATCCACCAATTTCATCATCTTATCTTATCCAAATACGTGTTGGGCCGTATTAAATTATATATGGCTCAATTTCAAATTATATAGACCTGTATATTTTTATACCCTCTACTCTAGTGATAGATGGTACCCGAGTAAAAATTTTTATATGATGCAATACATAATGATATATAACACAATATATATTTAACGCAATTTAATCCGAATAATGGTGGATGTTTTTGCATTAAAAAAGATCAACTTGTATAAAATATGATTCGATTTCATCCGAGTTTTGACCAGACATTGCCATATTTCATTGGATCCAATTAGATCTAATTGCATAAAAACATAAAAAATCTTGGTGTGTTTTGGTTTGGATGAGTTACACCACAGGTCAACGATACATTCACCAATCATATAATTTTCTAAAACAAAAAAAATGTTTGGGTACGCTTCGAACCAGATATGTGATATACATAACCCTAACAAGGAAATGTTTAGGAACATTTTAAAAGTTTCTTATACTTTGCTTAAAAAACTTAGAACATTTTTGGTTAATTGGAAACATTTAATTGGAAACATGTATATATGGAACAGAAAAAGCTATATATAATTTTATATTAAATTATACAGAAAAACAAATTTTGTATTGGCCCCAATATTATTTCATATATTTATATCCTTTTAATACGAATCATGATTAAATTATATATTACAACATATGACTGCATTTAAAAAAATTAGAAAATACCTCACGGGATGTATAACCATATATGATTTATTATGTTTGTATCAAGTTATATATTGTTATATATGTTTATTTTTACTCGGGTATATATAAGTTTGTTATTCCGTTTGTAACTCATCTAAATATCTGTCCGTCAGTCTGTCTGTGGAAATGGTGATCACGGCCAAAGTATTACACGGAGATTACTGAAACGTAACATATTTATTGGAAGTTCTCCCGAGAAGTTTAGTGTTGCATTTGAGCGATATCGGTTTAGCGGTTCAAAAGTTATGAACGAAAATGTAAGGACACCTTAAAAATATTGGTGCATTCAACATAACCTAAAAATACAAAATGCTTTAATTCGGCGGCGGGTTGACATATGTTAACAGAATTGAACCCCGAATGGTATTTAAATAAGTGCGAACATATTTTTTGAAAAAAAAAATCGCGGTTTTTTTTACAAAAATTTTTTTTTTGCGAAAATTTTTTTTTTCGTGGAAATTTTTTTTCAAAAAATTTTTTTTTTTCAAATGTAATTTCCTTTTAATTTAAGTTTTTTGCAATAAGCTTTTTTGAACTGTGGAGGGTATAGATACATTCGGCAAGGCCGAATTTAACTTTTTTAATTGTTTTTTAGTCGGGTATTGTCAAATTTTTTTCGAGTGTAAATTTTTTTTTAGTTTAAAAATATTTTTGAGTGACAAAAATACTTTGTAAAATATTTTTCTGACTTACCAATGTTTTTAAAGCTTGTTTAACGGTTTTAATAACACGTGAATTTTAGGTGAAACCAATCTGAAATTCACTTTTTTTTTAAATAATTTTTGAACTACTTGACCGATTTGGCTGAAATTCAATACAAACTAGACCAGTGGAACGGCAAATATATATGCCAGGCTTCAGCAGCTTCAGGATTGTCTTTCGATAGTTAGCGTGTTTTTAACTAGTAAATTCGCAAAAAACCCTTGCCGAATTTCACTCTTTTGCTTATGACTTTTGAACCACTGGACCAATTTCGCTGGATTGCAATACCAACCTGCCTAGGTAAATGGCGTGTTTTCAACGGACAGACATTTTTATTAAGGGGGATTTAAATGAGGGGGAAGAAACGGTTAACCGTTTCTTAATTATTTTTAAGCTACATATATTATTATGTTATGCAAAGGATCTTACACCATATCCATATTTTATGAAGATCATTCCGTTTCTAACTCCTCAAAATATAGGCCTAGAACCACATTCCCATTCGTTTTTAGCTAGAGTCCCACATTACCCGGGTTTCGGTCTACACGGTAGACAAGTTTTAGCATTCATCAGTCGACCCAGTTAGACCGGTCGACCCGGATAACTGGACTTTCGGTCAACCCGAGTAGATCACATTTTTAATTTTTTGAATTTTCATTGAAATTCATTTTAACAATCAATCAAGATTCAACAAAAATAAAAGTTAAATTCGGATTGGCCGAATGTATTAAAACCCTTCACAATGTACTAAAAGATTATTTGTGAAAAAAAAAATCCGCAGAAAAAAAATTTTGGTGAAAAAAAAAATCCGCGAATTTTTTTTTTTTTGTAAAAAAAATTGGTTTGTACTTGTAAAAATTCCATTCTATGTCCAATTCTGTTCACATATGCCAACCAACAGCCAATTTAAAGCATTTAGTATTTTTAGGTTATGTAGAATATACCAAATTTTTCGAGGTGTTCTTACACTTTAGTACATTACTTTTGAACCGATTTCACTCAAATGCAATACCAAGCTACTTAGGACAACAACAAGTACATTTGCTAAGTCTCGGTTATATATGTTTAAGACTTTTATATATGTTTAATACGTGATCGCCATTTCCACAGACGGACAGACAGACGGACATCGCTAGAATGTCTTAAAACCGATCACTGATCAATAATATATGTACTTTATGGGGTCCCGGACCGATATTTCGATATGTTACAAACGGAATGACAAACTTATATATACCCTCTATCACTAATTGTAAGTGGAGGGTATAAAAATGAACTTTTTTGTTAATTTAGTATAATTTTCACAAAACATGAAAAAATTTATTCAATTTTTTTTTCACGAAAAATTAAAAATGCCGATGTCTCAAAAACTAAGCTATACACACAAAAAATTATTGACTAAAAATTTTCAATTAAATGTATTGATCAACAAAATTTAAATGGGTCAATCAATGTTTTGATTAAAATTTTTGTTATTTTTTGTAACAAATTTTCAACATACCAGATTTTTTTTTCTCTTTAATTTATTTGAATAGATTAATTCAAAAATATACAAAATAATCGGGCTTTACTTTTTTTTATTGTTGGCAACATATTGGAATGCAAAAAAGATGAATTTTTTGATAATTTTGTCATAAGCTTACAATTCATTTGTTAAATCAATCATTATATTGATTAACTTTAAACAAAAAATTGATCAAATTTTTGATCAACATCGAAAAAATGTTTGATTGAAAAAAATTTCAATCAATCACCTACAAATTGATGATTGGTATAACAATTTCTTTAATTGGAGGAATTTCAATCAAAAAATTGATTGAATCCGCGTTTTTGTTGATTGAAATTTGTTTCAAATTTTTTCTGTGCATAGAGAAAAGCGGAAAACAATTTCCAAAGAAAGACTGCGAAAAAAATGTGTTATTCCACTATCATTGTATGGACCCAATTGGTCCAAAAATTCTTGGTAAGTAGTTCTCACATGATAAATATCCAAAGGCAGTTTTGGTGCACTTTACTAGTATAAAGCCCTGAGATCAAAACATTTTCAGTTAGACACAAAAAAATTATTGGCTAAACATTTTCAATTAAATCTATTGATCAAAAAAATTTAAATGAGTCAATCAATGTTTTGATTAAAATTTTTCTTATTTTCTTTAACTGTCGAATTACAAATTTTTAATATACCAGATTTTTTTTTCGCTTTAATTTATTTGAATAAATTAATTCAAAAACATACAAAATAATCGGGTTTTACTTTTTTTAATATTTGGCAACATATTGGAAAACAAAAAAAGATGATTTTTTTCATAATTTTGTCATAAGCTTGCAATTCATTCGTTAAATCAATTATTATTTTGATTGACTATAAATAAAATATTAATAAAATTTTTGATTGAAAAAACACATACAATTTGACGATTGGTATAACAATTTTCTTAATTGAAGGAGTTTCAATAAAAAAAATTATTGAATCCGCGTTTTTATTGATTGAAATTCGTTTCAATTTTTTCTGTGTATTTAAATTTAAAAATTTTAAATTTTTATGAGCCGATTTCTAAAAGTTTTTGTTCTTCGACCTGGACAAAAAGCTGTGGGTAGATCGACAATTATTTTTTTAGTATCATAGTTTCATATGGAGCCATTTAAAATAACCACTAACAAGTGTCGTTCTTAGTACCGAAAACAAGTAGAAAAGTTAATTTGAATTGGCCAAATCCATGAATGCCCTCCACAATGCACTTTTAAGTGAATTTTCTAACGTAAAAAAAAAATCAACAATTTTGATAAAATTTTAATAAAAAACATTTTTAAGTCTTTTTTGTAATAAAAAACCACTCTGGAATTTTTTTGTGTGTAAAAATTTTTTTTAGTGTAAATTTTTTTTGAGTGTAACTTCTTTTTTTTGTTGGTGTAAAAATATTATTGAGTGACAAAAATATGAGAGATTTTTTTGTGACTTACATTGGTAAACAACCCAGGCAGAAAAATGCAATCGGAATAACGTCAGAATAGAGTTGGCGGAGGGCATTCCAACACCAAAATGAGATCCTATTTACAAAATTTATGGTGTTACTATAACATTGAAATGATAACGCCAAAAAAAAATCGCCTGAGTTTTGTTTCCGACGTCGTCACAACCAGTGGCGTATACAGGGGGGGGGCCCGGGGGCCCGGGCCCCCCCCGAAATGATTTCACAAATTTCAGTATTTGGTATTAAATATTATGTACAATTTTAAAAAAATTTTTAAAAAAAATTTAAAAACATTTCAGAATCTGAAAATTTTTTTGAAGGAAAATATTTCGAATCTGAAAATTTTTCTGGCAGAAAATGTCTCAAAATCTGAAAATTTTTCTAGAATTTGAAACGTTTCAACTTAAAATTCTAATGGAAAATTGTCTCAGAATCTGAAGCTGTATGTATACAAAAAAATGGATCTAATTGTAAGTAATTTGTAGTAATAACTTAAAAATTTGTTTTTAGTTCATACAACAATCTTCTCAGAATCTGGTAATTATTCTGACTTTTTCTACAGAAAAAATTTCTTAGAATCTGAGACTTTGCCTTCGAAAAAATGTTCCAGATTCTAAGACTTTTTAGTAAAGTATCTATGTATGTATATAATGTCTCATAAAGTTAGACTTTTACTCAGAATCTCAGATTTTTCTTTAGGAAAAGTCTCAAAATCAGAGATTTTTTCTATATAATAATATCTCAGAATCTGAGGCCTTTTTTGGAAAAAATATCTCAAAATCAGACACTTATGCTATCTAAAACTTTTTTTATTTTAAAATGTCTTAGAATCTGAGACTTTTTCGTAGGAAAAATGCCTAAAATTCCGAGACTTTTTTCATAGGAAAAATGTCTCATAGGAAAAATGTCTTAAAATCTGAGAAATTTTCTATAAAAAAAAGCCTCAGAATCTGAGAATTTTTGTAATAGGAAAAATGTTTTAGAATCTTGAAATTTTTTTAGAAAAAGTGTCTCAGAATCTGGAATTTTTCTCCAGAAAAAATGTCTCAGAATCTGAGAATTTTTCTATATGAAAAATGTCTCAGAATATGAGAATTTTTCTGTAGGAAAAATGTGTAAGAATCAGAAAATTTTTCAATAGTAAAAATATCTCAGAAACTTAAAATTTTTCTTTAGGAAAAATGTCTCAGAATCTGAGCTTTAAAAAAAAAAAAAAACTGAGAATATGAGACTTTTTTAATAGGAACAATTTCTGGGAATCTGATACTTTTTCTGTAGAACCTGATGGTTTTTCTTTAGGAAAAATGTATCAGAATCTGATACTTTTATAGGAATAGGAATGTATTAGAATCTAAGACTTTTTCTATAGAAAAAATTACTTTTTCGGGAAAAATGTATCAGAATCTGAAACTTGTTCTATAGGAAAAATGTCTCAGAATCTAAGACTTTTTCTATTTGGAAAATATCTTAAAGTCTAGACTATTTATAGGCAAAATGTCTTAAAATCGAAGACTTTTTCTATAGAATTAATGTCTCAGAGCCTGACACTTTTTCTAAAGGAAAAATGTCTCAGAACCTGATGCTTTTTTATTAGAAAAAATGTCTTAGAGTCTGATACTTTTTCTTTAGGAAAAATGACTCAGAATCTAAGACTTTTTCTATGGGAAAAAATCTGAGACTTTTTCTATATATGAGATTTTTCTAACGAAAAAATGTGTCAGAATCTGAGAATTTTTCTATAGAAAAAATGTCTCAGAATCTGATACTTCTTTCATAGGAAACATTTTTCAGAATCTGAGGCTTGTTCTATAGGAAAAATGTATCAGATTTTGAGACATGTTCCATAGGAAAAATGTCACAGAAACTGTGATTTATTCTATAGGAAAAATGTCTCAGTAGCTTGGATTTTTCTATAGGAAAATGTCTTTGAATCTAATACTTTTTCTATTGAAAAAATTTCAGAAAATCTGCGACTTTTCTATAGAAAAAAAAAATGTCTTAGAATCTATCACTTTTTCTATAGAAAAATGTCTTAAGTACGTACATATCTTAAAAAATTTAAAATTTTTGAACACAGAGAAAAATAAATTTCCAACTGAATTTTTCAGTTGTATCAACTCATAATTCGGTTGCGGCTACTATATTTCGCTGTGGCAGTCGAATTTTTTAGTTGTTTCAATTAAAAGACAGTTGTATTAACAAAATTAAGTTATAACTACCGATATTTAGATGTTACAACCATAATACAAATGCATCAACCGAATTTTTGTTGCAGCAACAGAATTTCAGTTGGAAATTAGCAAATTTGTTTTCTGTGTGAAAGAAAAATTATCAGAAAAAAATTTTGGGCCCCCTGCGAAATAAAATCCTGGATACGCCCCTGGTCACAACACCAAAAAACGCTATTTTGGGGTGTTTTATATTAGAAATACAATATCAAATTCTGATTAATTTTTATTAAAAAATAAAAATGGTTTTATTCGACCTTTAATATATTATATTTTGAGGATGTTTATTCTGGCTCGAGGTCATTATTTTCTTTACTAATTAAAACCATGATATTCTCATAGCATAATTTTCAAGAAAATTATTTTTTGTTTTAAATTTATTTATGTTGGTCATTTTTGCAAGACTTCCATTGTCAAGATTATTTAGCAAAAATAGAAACGATTTATTACAAAGTAGCAAACGAGTCTAATGACAAATCGTTTATGCACAAACTAGACTATTAATACATATTCGCCTCTATTCACTATGAGAATTAGAAAGACGAAGAAATTGTACCATACTAATAAGGCAACGATTGTCAATAACAAAGAGTATCAATACTAAAGAGATCTGAACTCGCTCTTCTTCTGTTAAAGCCGCTCTTAAATTCCCTTTGCTAAGTCCGCCATCGAACTGGACGTTTGATCAAACCAAAAAAAATCCCTTAAGTTCGATATAAACAAAAACAAGTGAGAGTGTTAAATTCGGCTGTGCCGAATCTATTATACCCTCCAACATGTAAAAAAATTAAAAAAAAAAATTTTGACAGGGGCGTTGTTTTAAGGGGGGCAAAATAGGGGGAGGAGGGGTCGGTGAGCTGGCGTGACTCCTTGGCCCTCACGGTATATGTTTACCAGTTCATTTTTGTCTGCTTTGTGCACTTAAGTATTATAGTTTTATAATTATTTAACTTATTTTTTTATCCACGCCCTTAAAAGAGGGGCGGGGCAAACAAAGAGGAATTTTTCAATCCCCTGGGTCCAAGCTCAGGACTATAAACTTCTACGAACATAAAAATGACTCATTTGGTTCACAAAAATACGCAAAAACGTCAAAAAAAAATTACATTTTTAAGAGGTTGGTTTAGTTCTTGAAGGGGAAACTTTTTTCCCCCTGGTCCGAGTTGGCCCATTTCCGAACTTAACCTGCCTAGGACCATAAGACATATTTATGCCAAACTTGAGGGGTCTAGCTCTTTTATTTTGGACTGCATCGTGTTAACTACAGACGGACGGACGGACGGACAGACGGACGGACGGACGGACAGACGGACGGACGGACGGACGGACGGATCGCTAGAATGTCTTAGAATCGATCACTGATCAATAATATATATACTTTATGGGGTCCCCGACCGATATTTCGATGCGTTACACACGGAATGACAAAGTGAGTATACCCCCATACTGTAGTTGGAGGGTATAAAATAGTGTTGCAGTTTGGCGATTTTCAGACTAAAGCTAGGGTTTTTTTTTCATCTAGCTGTAAAAAAAGTTTTTTTGTGGATTATCGGGAAATCCAATGACTTTTTATTTGCTGACAATTTGTTTTAAACACTTTTAAAGGTATTTCCTAAATAATATTAACATAAAAATTATAAATTGATACATTTTTTTTAAATTTATTAAGCGCTTTTTAGATATAAAAAGTTAGCATTATTTGTCAAACCAACAATGTTAATTTAACATTATCGTATTTTCCTCGTCTAACAGTTTTCGTACCTTCTGTTAAAAAGTTTCAAAATATTAAGAGCGGGATACAAAGAGCTTGTCAATAACCAACAAAAATATTTAAATCAATTTTACATACGATAGTCCATTGGACTACAACAATATGTTATTTGTGTTGTTGTTGTGAGAAGTACTTCATGTTAGGGTTATTCATCACATGGCGTGCCAACCATTATGTTCAAATTCTGATTAATTTTTATTAAAAAATAAAAATTGTTTTATTCGACCTTTAAAATATTATATTTTGAGGATGTTTATTCTGGCTCGATTTGTCATTAGACTCGTTTGCTACTTTGTAGTAAATCGTTTCTATTTTTGCTAAATAATCTTGACAATGGAATCTTGATAAATTCCGAAACACGTGTCGATTAAGCCTTGCAAAAATGACCAACATAAATAAATTTAAAACAAAAAATAATTTTCTTGAAAATTATGCTATGAGAATATCATGGTTTTAATTAGTAAAGAAAATAATGACCTCGAGCCAGAATACACATCCTCAAAAAAAGAAATACAGTATTTTAAAGTCATTTTAAATAAATAGAATATTTTCAAAATAATTTTTTTTTTAATATCCGGGTTATACAGTCGCAACAAAAATTCGACTTTTCTAAAAATTCGACTGTCAATTTTCGAAAATTCGACTTTTTTAAAAAGCCGACTTTTTCCAACCTGTAAAAGCCGATATTTTTGTAAGTTAAAATTTTAATATTTTTATCAAGGTTGTGTACCGAAAATAAGTAAAAATAAATCGAAAATTTTTAATTTATAAAACCGAATTAACAGTAACAGTATTTTGATAATCGGAAATATTTTTAATCAACGTTTACAAAAGGGGGACAAAAAACGACATTTTCTAATCCTCTAGGTCCAAATGCAGGATTTTGAACATTTTGTAGCATAAAAATGTTGCATTTGTTAAATCAAAACACAAAAAATCATGTAAAAACATGGTATTTTTTTAGTGATTGGTTAAGTTCTTCAAGGGGGAATTTTTTTCCCCTGGTCTGATTTTGCTGATTTACGAACTTAACCTGCCTAGAAACATAAGATATATTCGTGCCAAATTTTGGGAGTCTAGCTCTTTTATTTTGGACTGCATCGTGTTAACTACAGACGGACGGACAGACAGACAGACGGATATCGCTAGAATGTCTTAGAATCGATCACTGATTATAAATATATGTACTTAATGGGGTCCTACACCCAGAAAAGTTTTACAGTAACTATTTACGGTTATTCAAAAAGTTTTTAGTTAAAGTTGTTTTAAACGTTTTATCGTTTGTTTATTAAGGAAAATAAAATATTGAATGATTTAAACAGTTGTAAAAACAATAAACTACAAAAGTTACGGAAAAATATTTTTATCAGTTAAATTATTTGTGACTGATTATTCCGTATAATTTTACTGAAGTACGGTTTTTGTAGTTTGTTATTCAAAAAAATTTATTTTTACTTCACAAAATAAAAAAATGTAAACAGTTAAAATAACTGAAATATCGTTTGTTTTTACGGAATGTCAAGTCATTTTTTAACGTTTAAAAATAACTGAAAAATTATGTTGTTTCAAATGAAATATAAGTAGTCCGTTTTTTAAAAGGAAAAACGATTGTTTTAAACGTTTTTTCAGTTGAATTTACTTACAAAATATTTTGAGTGTAGACGGATATTTTGATGCGTTACACACGAATGATGTGTACTGTAGTTGGAGGGTATAAAAAAAAATTACTAAACACTTTCTGCTTCATGGTAACAACGAACCGCCAAAGATTAAAGGGGTTCACACTTAAGAATGCGATATTTTTTTATTTAATATTTCGATTTCTACCAAAATTTATTATAAAAATTGTCAGAAACAAAAAAGTTGCAGCTTTTTAAACAAAATCAAAATACAGATCAAACGGGTGGACTGATTTGGGATCTGTTTTTTCAGTTTGATGAGAATTAAATGTAAGCTTTTTAAATTTTTTTATTTTATATTTTTTGTCAAAAAAATCGATTTTTTTGCGTTTTTTTTTTTAGATTAACGTCGTATGTTCAAAATTTAAGAATCTACGTCAGGAACTTGATTTTTTAACATAATAATAATAAGAACGACAATTTCAATCACACTTTTAAGTTGTAATTAAACTCGTTACTCCGCTGCCATTAGAGTGTTTTGGTATTTTTTTTTTTTTTTGCGAAGATTTTTTTTTTCATCTGCCACCAAGTGAAAAAACTAAAAAGTCGAGAGTAAAAGTCCATTTTGATTTTTTATACAAAAATCAATTAATCGACTTTTCGACTATAGAACCCTTATTCACCTTGCACATTTCATAATGAAAAAAAATATGCAGTGGCATTTTTACACAAAAAAAAATATTTTCTATTGTTAAAAAAGGTACAAAAAAATAATTAAATAAAATAGTCAGAAATTTTGTAAAAGTTTAAAAGTTTACCATAGTAAACCTTTTCAGATTATAATTTTAAACTAGGGTTTCTATTCGGGAAAAAATTCCCGGGAATTCCCGGGAAAATTTTTTCTCAAAATCCCGGGATTTTTTCATCGGGAAATTTCGGGAATTTGTCAATAACTGTTTTAAAAAAAAAACTAATCAAATTACAGATTTTAAATACAATTTTATATGATTTATTGAAATAAAATAAAAAATTGGATTAAATTTAAATTATTGCAGAAAAAATAGTAAGGAAACGCTTCATGTTGCATAAAAGTATTTTAAACAAACCAGCATTCTAGTCTAAAATTTCACAAAAGTTCCATTTTTTTAAAGATAAATATTTAAATTTAAAGACTGATATTTGGGCATGGATGTCTTGAAAAGGTTATTTATCTTTAAAATAAAATTCTGATTATGATTGGTCAGCATTACTCGAATTTATCAAAAAACTTTTACAAACACAAAAATTTGAAAAATTATATATTCACGAATAAAAAACATTCTGTATGGAGTGAAAATACGCCAAGGCAAATACGACAATTCTAATAAAGTACAATACTTTTACAAAAATTAGATTTTTGTGAATTTTATTCGTTTAAAAAAGCGGCCATATTTTTGAAAAAAAATATATTATTTATGATTAGATTCAGAATTTGTGTTAATCAAAAAATTCCCGGGAATTCCCGGGAATTCAATTTTTTTAAAACGCTTTCCCGGGAATTGAAAAAATCCGGGAATTTGGAAACCCTATTTTAAACTCTTATGTAACGTTGGTTCTTTTAAAATTCAATGTTGTAATGGTATTGAATTTTTTGTTTTCAAGGTATTGAATTTTTAAAGTCGTATTTTTGTATTTCCAATGTTATAATGGTATTGTATTTTTAGAAGAGTCGTAATTTCTGCCTGGGAAGTTTTAAAAGCATTGGTAACTTACCAATGCTTAAAAAAACTGTTTTTCAATGCGTGGATTTAAGGTGAAACCAAACAGAAATTTAGGGTTATAATTATAACTTTTAAACCATTGCACTATAGGAAATTTTACCCATTTTTTGGCCAAAAGTCAAAATTAAAATTTTTGCAAACATTATTTTTTTTCACATTAATATAAAAAAAACTTAACAAAGTAAACAATTCTTTCTCAATTTTTCGACAGAATTGATGTACTGTCACTTTATCAGTAGTTTTTCTTGCAATTTCTTAATTAGTTATAAAATAACGATTGAGAGCAGCGAATTTTGTGATAGCTTCTAACAAAAGTTTTTATATTAAGAATTTATAGTTTTTAAAAACTAAAAAATGGAAAATAATGTCAAAGGTGAGTACTTTAATGATAAATAGTGAAATGTTGGTGAACTCATCTATTAGATCGATTTTATTGGAAAAATTGAAGTGACCTTAAGATGAACTTATTGAAGTATGAATTGGAATTTTATTTTGACTTAAAAAAAAATGATAGCATATGTTAGCTATAAAACCATAAAAGTTCTCTAGGACAATCAATTACCTTCCGAATTTAAAAAATTTCAAGGTCGGATATGTGCAAACTTTTTTTTTATACCCATTTTTCCAGGTGACTACTGAGTGCCAAATTCAGAGTTATTTAATACATGGCGAGAGAAATAAAGCAGAGGTGGATAAGGAGCCGCTATTTCTGACCATTTCTTTTCATACATTGCTGAGAGTTAATGTTTCGAAAACTTTAAACAATATATAAAGGAGGAATTAAGAATATTTTGTTCAAATATAAATATGAAATGGATTAAAAGTTGTAGGAGTTTGAAAATTTTTGAAAGACAGCATGCTTTTTGGCTTAGAGGCAATACTTGGCTAAAAAAAACTTAAAACGCAGCCTGCCTCCACTAAATCGAAACCTGGGCGACCGCAATTAACTTTTTTGTCAAAATCTGCGAGAACAAAAATACGAGTTACAGCAGAAATCTTTAAAGATCTAAATAGGGAAGTTGAGCCCCTAGCTCTTGCATCATCTACGGCTGAAATGTAGTTGACGACTTGGAACTCAAAAATAAAATTTTTGAATAAAATCCTTATTAAAAAGTAGATTTGTTTGACACTTCTTAACATTGTTAAAATAAATTTCTACTGTTATCTTCGAAAGTTAGTGTACACTCAAAAAAAAAATATTGTAAAAATAGTTTAGAAAACCATATAATCTATCAAGGATCTAAAAAATCTTAGATGCGGCAACTTATAACCCGGGAACCCTGTTTGGAACTAATAATTAGGTAATTTTTTAGGTAACTTTACTAATTTTTTTTTTGAGTGTATGAAAACCTTTAAGAGTCACTCCCTCCCTCTAAAGAGTCTTCCAAAAGTCAAATAAAAAAAATCAGTCAAATCGGTCCAGCCGTTTGGCTGTAAATAATTTTGGCCAAAAAAAGGGTAAAATTTCCTATAGTGCATTGGACCAATTTCTCTGAAATTCAATACCAACTAGACCCGGGGAAAGACAAAGATACGGTGGCTCGCAGCTTATTCCGTGTGAATAAATAAATTCAAGATAAAGTTAACCAAAATAGACCTAATTGTTATCAAATAAGTATTTTTGTAAAAAGTCTTGTGTATGTAATTAATCAAGCTTTAATTAAATCTTAATGGTGTTCCGATTGTGTAAATATTAAATGTGCTACTAGGGTCGAAATGGAAATTGAAATTATTGAAAGACCTTTTTTAGAAAATTTCTTAAAATTATTTCTAGATCGATTTTATCTATGCTTAAACATTGAAAAATTTAAAAAATAACCCAGTATTTAATACTCATTTATTAAATAATTTTCCCAAAGACCCAAACAAAACCCAAAAATTTTCAGACACAGTAAAAGAAATTCGAATTTTTTGACCTCCAATTCTTTTGACCACCAATTTTTGGTAAACAAAGAAAAAATTTAATTGTTTAATAATTTTAGTACACCTTAGTGTATAGTAATGAGATATGAAAATAATTGAACATTTCCTTTGTTTACAAAAAATTGGTGGTCAAAAGAATTAGAGGTTAAAAAATTCGGATTTCTTTGACTGCATTTTAAAAATTTTGATTTTTGTTTGGGTCATTGAAAAAATTACTTGATAAATGAATATATTTTATTGGACTATTCTTTAAATTTTTTAATTTTTGATCTTGAGAAAAATCGACATAAAAGTATTTTTAAGAAATTTTCTAAAAACGTCTTTCAATAATTTCAATTTCCATTTCGACCCTCGTAGCACGTTTAGTATTTACTCAATCTGGACGCTATTAAGCTTAAATAAAAGCTCGATAAATAACCTACACAGCACTTTTAACAAAATTACTCTTTTGATAATAATTAGGTGTATTATTGTTATCTTTGTCTTAAATGGATTGCTAATTGATATCTAACACACGAAATAAGCTGAGAGTCACTGTATTTGCCAAGCTTCAATGAAAAAAAAAAATATTTTTGCTACTAAATTTTAAATTTCTTTGAAAAAATCACAAAAATGGTGTAGATGTGTATAAGAATGTGTGTATGCTGTTTTTTAAAAATTTGTTATACAAACATTTTCCAAAATAAAATGGAAAAGCTAAATAATCAAATGATATACTCCTTTTTTGTAGTCTTTAGTCATTTTTGTATATATTTTTTATTTTTTTTTATCTTCCTTCATTCTGACTTTGTTGTTGAAAAATAGCGTAACAAATTAAATTGGCTTTTCTTTCTACATACAAATATACAACATTTTATCATTCTATTTTTTATTTTGTTAATTTATAGTCTACCACTGTATTTTCTGAAGGAATATGGCTACATCAGAACCACGTTACACGGACTCTGATTAAACTATGCAACAAATAAAGACTTTTTGAAAAACATAAGAACTTGACTATATAGGTACGACTCTACTACTACCAAAAGGTAGTGAATCCCTATACTCGTATTGTCCAGTTTGGTGACCATTTCCCTTTTATGGGCCTCCAAATATTCAGACAAGCAGTGGGACCCTCAAAATATGGTGTCATCAGTTTTTTCCCAACAGCTTACTCAGAGTTGGTAATATCGTTTAAGTATATTTAGCAAAAATGTGCGTAATAGTCCGTTGAATAAATTACTTAAACATTTTAGGCTAAAAAATAATTTTTTCCTGGACTTTTTTTGAAAAAATGTACTAAGGAAAAAAGAAATATTGTTTTTTTTTTTTTAATTTTTGTAGAATTACAGGTGCTGTTGCTTTTCCCTAACAATATTTGGCAAATTTGTAGCCATGGTCTAGATAAACAACTCTTATCAACATACCAAAACAATCTGAACGTGTTTAGGCACCCTAATTACCTAATGACGACCACTCCGTGCCTTAAAATTGGTCGACGTTGTCTAAAAAATCAACAAAAAACTCCACAACCGCCCCGAAATTACCCCTAGAGGGATAAAATGCAAGACCGACCCCATTATTTTGTTCCCCTTACATTGTTTTCGAAGACACCTAAGCTCTGTCTCCACTCCTTAAAGGCGCTCCCATACAAACATATAATTTTTATAAAACTGCTCCTACGGCTCTAACTGCCTCAAAAGTGCCCCCAGCGGAGTCAAATGTATGATAAACCCTTTATATTTTGTACATCCCAACATCTGTCCAGAACAAACCCACGCTCTTTCTTTAACCCTTAAGGCGGTCCCCACACATTTTTTTTATTTTTTTATAAATTTAATTTATGAAATCATCTCCTACCGCTCCATGGTGCCTCCTAGAGTGGTCAAACGTGAGACCGACCCCTATTTATTTTTACCCCTTAACAGTTTTTTCAAACATACGTACACCTTATCTCTACTCCCTATGGGGGTTCCCACACAAAATGACATTTCTATAAAATTTGCTCCCACCGCTCTAACTATCCCAAGAGTGCCCCTAGATGAGTTAAATGTATGATCTACCCCCAATAGTTTTTGATCCTCAACGTTTTTTTCAGAACATAACTACCTTCAATATTTAGCCCTTAAAGTTTTTCCGATAAAATTTTTTTATTTACTCATTTTTTTAAATAATTGTATTGATATGTTAAGAACAAATTTTTGAGGTTCAAGAACTATTGAGAGTCGGTCTTACATTTGACTCTCCTAGGGGCACCCTTGGGGCAGTTAGAGCGGTCGGAGCAAATTTTATAGAAATTTAATTTTGTATTAGAGACCCCCATAGGGGGTAGAGAAAGGGAGTAGGTGTGTTCAGAAATAAAAGTTGAGGGGTAAAAATTAATCGGAGTCGATCTTACTTTTGAGCACTCTAGGAGGCACCATGGAAGCGGAAGGGGATGATTTCATAAAATAAATTTATAAAAAAATAAAAAAAATTTCATAATACCAGCCAGACGATGGCCACGTTATAGCTAATTGTGGGAAAATTTATTAAAAAATGTCGCAATGTCAGCTTCTGTCAGCAACCAGCGGTCAAAGTTAGAAAAAATTACGTATATCGACCAAAATTCATGTCCGAGTTTTTTGACCAAATCCGGCTCAAAAATTCGGTAATTTTGCGTACTTTATTGGAAAAATATTTAAAAAAATCCAAAACCGCAATTTTGTTCCACAGATGCTGATTTTTAAACATGAAAATAACTTTTTTTATCCAAATTGGTCTCAATAGTAGGAAAATGTTAAGTGTGTTATCTAAAAAATAATAAAAAAGTACACTCAAAAGAAAAACTCTGTCAAAAAATCTGTAAAACGACTTTCAATTTGAATTAGCAATCTTTTAGCAGATTGTTCTGCTGAGAAGGATATTTTTACTAAAATCTCTGTCATTCAGTTTAAGAAAATAACAGACATTTTACTATGTTTATACTGATTTTGTTTGCTGAATTTCATAATTTTTTCAAGAAATTTTTTTATATAAAAAAAAAAGCAAAACAGATTGTCAGCAGATTGCTCTGCTGAAATCAGCAGATTGTTCTGCTGAAATCAGCAGATTATTCTGCTGAAATCAGCAGATTGTTCTGCTAAAATCAGCAGATTTTTCTGCTGAAATCAGCAGATATTTCTGCTAAAACAGATTTCTCTGCTGTCGAACAACACACATGTTTAATAGCTAAAACGCCAGATAAAAGTATAAGCTTCCGTGGCGTAGTGGTTAAGAAGTGTACTTTCAAATCGGAAGGTGGCGAGTTCGATGCTCGCTGGCGGCGTATGTTTTTTTTTTTTCTTGTATATTTATTTAGCTCTTATGACAGATATTTAGCAAACAGTGTCTGCTAAAATCAGCAGATTTCTCATATGGCTCAAAATGGGTGTATTTTCAGCAGATTTTTCTGCTGATTGGACAGAGAATTTATTTTGAGTGTATAAAAACGCGATTTTGGTTCAAACATGCTGATCAAAATCTGTGGACAAAAATCGTTTTTATATTTTTTAATATTTTTTAGATAACACACTTCAGATTTTCCAACTTTTGATACCAATTTGGATAAAAAAATAATTTTTATGTAAAAAATCAACATCTGTGAACCAAACTCACGGTTTTGGATTTTTTAAAATATTTTTCCAATAAAGTACGCCAAATTTCCGAATTTTTTGCCGGATTTGGTCAAAAAATTCGGACATGAATTCTGGTCGAAATATGTAATTTTGGTCACCAAACTAAACAATCTGAGTACAGGGTTTTACTATGATTTGGTAATAGAATCGAACCTGTATAATCAAGTTCTTGTGTTTTTTCACTGCTGCAAAGTGGTGTTATTAAGTAAAGTATTGCTAAAATCATTTTTACTTGCTTTAATTCATTTCGCCTTATAAGTTATTCTTCAGAAACTTTCAAGAAACCGTATACCGGGGTGTTGGTGTATTTGTCTTTCTGTGAATGTATGTATGTGTACACTCAAAAAAAAAAGTTTGTAAAATGACATAAAATCCCCGTGATTTTACGGGGCCGGTTTTGTAAAATATGTACTAGCAAGAATCCCCGTAATGTTACGGGGATAATTTGTAAATTGATTTAACAAAAGAAAATGTAAATTTACAATTTTTTTTGTTAAATATTAACTACGAGGTGAACATTTTTTTTTGTAAATTTACAAAAAATTTGGTAAATTTACAAAACAAAATTGTAAACTTACAGAAAAAGGTTGTTATTTTACAAAGAAAAAATAGAAAATGAAAAAAATAAATTGTAGATTAACAAATTATTTGGTTAAACTACTGTTTTTACCGGAAAAAAATATTGAAAACACGTATATTTACAATAAAAGTTGTAAATTTGCAAAAAAAAAAAAAAAAATTACAAAAAAAATTGTAAACTTACAAAAAAAAAGTTGTAAATTTACAAAATAAAGTAGAAAATCAAAAACCAAAACTGTAAATTTACAAATTGTTTGGTTAAACTACTGTTTTTTATGGCAAAAACTTGTATATTTACAATAAAAAGTGGTAATTTACAATTTTTTTGTTAATATACCATTTTTTCTTATTTTTTTGCCGTAAAAACAGTAGGTTAACCAAAAAATTTGTAAATTTACAATATTGTTTTTGTATTTTCTACTTCATTTTTGTAAAATTACAACTTTTTTCGTAAGTATACAATTTTGTTTTTTAAATTTTCATATCTGTTTTGTAAATTTACTTTGGTTTATTTACATACCCAGTTGGAAAATGTGTCACTGAGGAAATTTCCACAGTGATTCCTTGAGGAAATGTCCTCAGGTTCTGACAAATCATAGGCAATCCTTGATGACATGTCCTAACATTGTCAGCACTGAATGTTTGCTTTAAGAGTGTGGACAATTCCTCTAAGACGTCTAAAAGGAAATGTCTTCAGAATAGCAGTATATTAAATTAGAATTTTAAATCTGGGCAACTCTTCAATTTCCAAGAAAAAGATGGCAATATTATCGACTTAATTAAAAAAAATCAAAATCTAACAAGTAGAATAAAAGTAATAAATAGACAAACAATTTTAAAAATAAAGTTTGGAACAAGTGGTTAGGTGTGGGACTAATAAACTGGAGGTTCCAGGTTCAAATCCAGTTGGGACTAAAAAAGGCGAAAAGTTTTTTCTAAATATGAGAAAGATAATTTATAAAGGAAAATGGATAAAAGTAAAAACTAAAGGAAATACGAAAATTTTTTGTATTTTCGCATGACCTATGTCAGACATTTCCCCAAGGAAGTCTTAGGTGAAATGTCCTCAGAAGGTCAGCCCTGACCACTGCTGACTTTGAGTGAGGACATTTTGAAAATTTGTATGAAACTGTCCTCAACCCAGTACATAGAGATGTCTTGTGGATGTCAGGTGTGACTCTGACATGTCATCGCTCCGTCACTGAGGATGGCTCGAGGACGTTGCCAACTGGGTATTTGTTTTAATTGGTTTATTTACATATTTGTTTTGTAAATTAAAAGGCTTTTTTCCATTGGTGCATCTTATTTTTCCTTCTTCGGCAGCTGGAGTAGCACTTCAACAACCTGAAATGTTTTTTTTTATTTTTCACTTGAACACTTTTAACAAACTTTTTAATGTATAGCACTGCACTTTTTTTATTTTTTCGACATTTCGTTTTTCTTAAGTAGAACATATGAGAATTGCGAAGGAGGCTACACAAGAAATTTCTTATATTTTCAGGAAAAATTAGTCAAAAAATAATTTTTTTTTTTTTGAATTTTTAATTATTTTCACTAGTATTTTTAAAAAATCGGATTTTTTTTTTGGATATTGTAGATTAGATGTTTAAGTTCCTGTTAAAACAAGAAAAACTTATTTTTTCATAATTGGTAGCTTTTTATTGACATTTTAGGTGCCAAATTAAAAAAAAATTACCAAAAAAATATGGTAAAATTACCAAAAAAATGGTAAAAATACGAAAAAAAAATAAACTATGAACAATTATAAAGTAGAAACACATAAAAATTTTGGTATTTTACTTAACGCAAATTACCAAAAAATGGTGTAAAAATTAAATTTTTTTGCTAAAGCTTACAATTAATTGAAAAATTTTTGTGTCCGGAACTTAAAAAATTTCCAAAATTTTTTTTCATAAAATTTTTTATTTATAAAAAATTATTTTTACCTAAATTTTTTACTTCAAAACGCAAAAAAAATCTGAACTTAGAAAATTTTTGCGTGTCCTATTGTTGAATAATTAATTTTTTTTTGTAAAACATTAATTCTAGTAATAAACTAAGTTTTGTAAAATTACATTGTAATTTTGTACTTTTCAATACATACATTTCAAACTGAAAACCTTGTAAGCGATCTTAAAAAAAAAAAAATTTGTAATAAAAAATTTTTTTGGTAGAAAGACTAAATAACATCAAGTAAAATTTTGTTGTACAATAACAGTTTTCATGTGTAAAAAAACTAAACACCTTGTAGTACTTTTTTAATTTGTAAAATAATTCACTTTTTTGTAAATTTACCTAAAAATTTTGTAAAATAAATTTACCAAGATATAATAGTAAAATTACAAAGCAAACTGTAGTTTTCGTTTTATTAAATATACAACAATTTTTGTAAAAAGACAAAAATATTAGTAAAATAGAATTACAAGACCTTTTACTTGTAATTTTACAAACTTTTTTTTTTGAGTGTATGTACATTGGTGTATCACATCCAATGTACTTACTATTCTTATGTCAGTCACGCTTGACATTTTGTGATATGGAAACGAATTTCTACCAACATTGAGTAATAGAATACTACAAAAAAAAAAAAAAATAACGAAGAAAACATGAAGAATACAAAAAAAAATTTAATAAATGAAATGCAATTTGTCAACATTTATTGCTTTTTTTTGTTTGTCAAATTTATAAACGAAAAGAAAACATATAAAATATTTTTCTATTTAGTTTGGAAAAGAAAAATATCCTTCGTATCATATTTAAAAATATTTGGTAAATTAGTAGAAAACCCTGACAATCATAAGTAAATAAATTGAGTGCCAATGTTTTATATTTTATTATTTTTACTATTTTTCAAAAACTTTGGTGAAAAGTGTTCACTGAAAACTTTAAAACAACTATAAAAATTTTAAAATGTTCAAGTTTTTATTAACAAATACTTATACAATGAAATCTAATATGGAGTCGAGATTCGAACTCACTACCTTCACATTGTTTAGCCTTTAGCTGCTGTGCTGTCTCTGGCTAGTATTCGACAACCCTAAAATTGAAAACACCCTCATATAATTTTAAAATAAAAAAAGGATTCACACAATTCTATATGTGGGCGACCTGGCAAAATATACAATTTCAATACATACAGTGGGTCAAACCGTAAATCGGTCACACTTTTTTTCACTCTAGGAGTGAAACCATGGAAGCGGTAGGAGCTGATTTCATAAAATAATTTTTTTAAAAAAATAAAAAAATTGTATGGGAACCGGCTTAAGGGTTAGAGATAGTCGGTGTGTTCTGAAAAGATGTTGGGATGGATAAACTATTAAGGGTAGAGCATACATTTGACTCCTCTAGGAGCGCTTTTGAGGCAGTTAGAGCTATATGAGCAGTTTGATAAAATCATGATCTTTGTAAAGGAGCCCTCTTAAGGAGCAGAGACAGAGCTTCCGTATGTTTGCAAAAAATTTTAGGAGAGAAAACTAATGTGGAAAAAACTTGCATTGAGAGCCACTGTATACAAAGCTATTGAATATAATTAATATACAGTCGAACCCGGTTATAACGAACTCCGAGGGACCAGTAAAAATAGTTCGTTATAAGCGAAGTTCGCTACAAACGGGGTATATTTTTTATCAACCTAGTTTTGTTTACAAAAAAAAAGATCCAATTTAGTTTAATTTGATGTTTTTTCGTAAATAAACTACTTCGTGAGAAGAAATCTTTAAAATGATAAATAAATTTTATCAAAATCATAATATAAACCAAAAATTCCAACTTTTTAGTAGTTTGATAAATGTGATTGCTAAACATTAAAAAATATTCATGGGAGTTCGTTATAAAAAGGTAAATATGCATGAAATTGTGTTCGTGGGACCATAATAAGCAGTTCGTTTTAACCGAGGATTCGTTATAACCGAGTTCGTTATAAAAGAAGTATTTTGTGTGAAAATTGGTGCTAAAACGTCGGGACTTTAGAATTAGTTCGTTATAACCGAGAATTCGTTATAACCGAGTTCGTTATAACCGAGTTTGACTGTAACTATAAATATAAACTGTCGAAAAAACGCATATCCATATTAAATGCTAATTAATTTTATTCTGTAAAGAATTTATATGTATTCACTTAATTGGTAAGTAAAAACAAAATTAAATTAATACACATGAAAAAAATACATATGAGGCATTCCACACCAAATGTCCCGCTACAGAAAAACATGTGTCCCGTAAATTTCTGAATAGGTTGTTTGGATAGCCCTATATGGAACTAAGAAAATTGCGTTTTTGGTTTTTCTAATTTTCAAAAACTGGGCTTAGAAGGCGTGGTCAAATATTGGAAAAATTGTCAAATTACAAATTACAAAATTGTTATGAAATTTAAAGCTCAAATGCGATTTTCTCGAAAAAAAAAGGAAGAACGTGTTTCTGAATTTTTTTGTGTGGATGGACAAACATCTAAACTTTAAAAAAAAAATTTAAAAAAGAGAAAAAAAGTGGCATGTTTTTTAATAAATTGACATTTTTAAAAAATTGAAAATTTCAGAACGGGTTCTGAAAATTGTCCAAAAAAAAAAATTTTATCGATAGCCCATACAAAACTATATAAGAATGTAAATTTTTGAGATTGTGGTGCATTCCGTTTTAATGTGATATATATTTAATCAATGCAACTCGCCACAAATTTGACAATTTTTCCAATATTTGACCACGCCTCCTATGCCCAGTTTTTGAAAAATTGAAAACCAAAAACGCAAATTTTCTAAGTTCCATATAGGGCTATCCATACAACCTATTCAGAAGTTTACGGTACACGTGTTTTTTTTCGCTGGACATTTGGTGTGGAATGCCTCATATCGCTCATTTACTTGTATAGTGTCATAACTCAAAATATTTGATTTTGCAGAAATCGAGTTTGAAGTTTACAATTCAAAATGTAATAGTGGCGTGGTATCTTCTCAAATCACGTTTTTTTGTGTTATGACACTAACCAAGTAAATGAGCAATATGAAGAATAGAGTGGCAGTTTCTCTTCAACGTTAGATTTTCCTAAGTGTCTCGGAAAACTTTTATTCTACTAGACCTGGAAATTATACACAGAAAATAAAATCGTAAAATTTAAATCAACAAACATCAATTGTAAATCAACCAAAAATGATATCAACCAAACATTTAGTAAAAACGGCCGCATGTTAGTTAGGGTGGGTCGATGAAATGCATATTTGCGAATCTCGTGTACTAATAGCAAAAACTCGACGCGCATTTTCGAGCTGATAACGGGAAAAATCATGAAAAAATTTTAGGAGGGTACTTTTAGGCCTCTACAAGCGGTTTTAGTTCGCGGTTTTTGGAAAAAAAATATTTTTTTTGATTTTTTAAAAATATTTTAAAAATTAAGTAAAATAATGCTTATTACAAAACAATATCCAAACAAAATTTATCTCGCCAATTTTAGCCCGTGGATGCGTTTTTATACCCAGAAAAGTTCGATTTATATATAGAAAAAAAAAATATTTTTTATTTCATAATAGCACTCAAATGGTGCATAAGGCCAATTTAAGAACATGAATGATAAAAATTAAAAAATTGCGGGTATTTATAGCAATCCACAAGTGCAAAAAATTCGCAAATTCAAAAAAAATTAAAAATGGGTATCAAAATTTTGGTAAAATAAAGCGTTTTAAGATAATGATAAAAAAACAAAACAAATTGGCGGCTATTTATAACAATTCGCAAGCGCAAAAAATTCGCAAGTACCAAAAAAAATTAATATATATTTTTTATTTTTTTCTGAAAACGCTTTATTTTACCAAAAATTTTATACCCATTTTTCCATTTTTTTATTTTTTTTGGTACTTGCGAATTTTTTGCGCTTGCGAATTGTTATAAATAGCCGCCAATTTGTTTTGTTTTTTTATCATTATCTTAAAACGCTTTATTTTACCAAAATTTTAATACCCATTTTTAATTTTTTTTGAATTTGCGAATTTTTTGCACTTGTGGATTGCTATAAATACCCGCAATTTTTTAATTTTTATCATTCATGTGCTTAAATTGGCCTTATGCACCATTTGAGTGCTATTATGAAATAAAAAATTTTTTTTTTCTATATATAAATCGAACTTTTCTGGGTATAAAAACGCATCCACGGGCTAAAATTGGCGAGATAAATTTTGTTTGGATATTGTTTTGTAATAAGCATTATTTTACTTAATTTTTAAAATATTTTTAAAAAATAAAAAAAAATATTTTTTTTCCAAAAACCGCGAACTAAAACCGCTTGTAGAGGCCTAAAAGTACCCTCCTAAAATTTTTTCATGATTTTTCCCGTTATCAGCTCGAAAATGCGCGTCGAGTTTTTGCTATTAGTACACGAGATTCGCAAATATGCATTTCATCGACCCACCCTAATGTTAGTCCATAATACAAAATTTCGATTTTGTTTTCAACAAACTTAGTCAAGTAATTTTATTTTAAAATTATTTTATCATGTCAACAAATAGTTTTTGTGTTTGTTAAATTTCTTTGTTGAAAAAAAAATAAAATTTTGTAAGTTTGTCAGATCAACAAATTGTGTTTGTTGAATTTCTTTGTTGAAAAAAAATTTAAGATTTTGTACGTTTGTCAGTACAAATAATAATTTTAGAGAACTATTACAAACTCGTTTATCAATTTTTTTAAATTTTTTTTTCAACAATCAATATTTACAAACGTTAGTTGATATCACAAATTTCCGTATAGGAGCACTTTTAGTGAAAAAGTTAATTGTATTCACAAATATGGTGGTCAATATAATTTTTTCTGTGTATGGTACAAATTTGGGGCCAATCGGATAAAATTAACTCGTGGCGCTCGGCATTCAAAGTTTTGGTTTTCGAGATATCACTATTGCGAATTTTTAAAAATTGGCGGTTTTTTCGTACGTTCAAGAAAGTAAAAAAACAAAAATTCTCAAAATTTTTTTTCCTTGACTCTTTTAAAAATCTTGATTTAGTTACTTTAGCCCTTGGCTTTCATCGATTAAAGTTTTGGCTTTATAGAAAACTTTCACAAAAACTCTTAATTTTAATCAAAGACCGCCATTAGATAAATTGGGCTGATTTGTCTTTAATTAAGTTTAAATGATAATTTGTCATAATCTCTATGAAAAAGCCAAAGGAAAAGTATTTTAAAAACCCGCCATTTTTTTTTAATTTTTAGACAAATTTCAAATGGCGATATCAGGAAAACTGCTCGACCGATCTCAGAAATTTTTGAATAGTCGTATTCAGAATGTCAAAATTAATAAATCGAAAGAAAATTTTTTATTTTTAATTCATTTTAAAAATTCAAAATTTTGGTGGAAATTTTCTAAAAATCCAAAATTTTGATCGAAGAGCGCCAAGGGTTAAATTTAGAGATGGGCGCTGGTCACGTGATTTGCGTGATTCACGTGAATCACGCGTGAGTGTGAGTGATTTTTATTTCAATCACGTGATTGTGAGTGAGTGTGAGTTGAAAAAAAAATCTGAGTGAGTGAGTCATTTATTTTTTGATGTGCCCATTTTTTTTTTATTTTTTGTAAAAAATTTTTTTTGGATTTTTTTTTTTTTTGGTAAGAAAATTTTATTGCGTGAGTGGATTTTGCGTGACTCACGCGTGAGCGTGTTCGAATCTGGCGTGAGTCACGTGTGAGCGTGAGTAAGTTTTTTATTTCTCACGTGAATGTGAGTGAGCGTGAGTAAAAAAAAAAAAATTGCGTGAGTGATTCGAATATTTTTTGCGTGAGCGTGAGTGAGTGTGAGTCAAAATCCACTCACGCGCCCATCTCTAGTTAAATTAAACAGTTTTGGCTCAAATAAGGTCTAAATAAAAATTTTGCCTTAAACTCTATGAAAGTGTTTAGGGAAAGAAATTTTGAGATTTTGATAGGGTCAAAGAGAAAAATAGCTTTAAAAATCAGAAAATTATTTAAGAATAGGATAGCTGTTTTATTTGGACTGCATCGTGCATCTACAGACAGACGGACGGACGGACAGACAGACGGACATTCACAGAATGTCTTAGAATCGATCATGGATCAATAATAAATATATATACTTTATGGGGTCTCCGACCGATATTTCGATGCGTTACAAACGGAATGACAAAGTGAGTATACCCCATTGGAGGGTATAAAAAAATCAGGGGCGTCTTTTTTTTGGGGGGGGGGGGGGGTGGTGGTTGGTGACATTAGGGGGCACCTTCCCCTTGCGATTTTGAAATACTTCTGAGACAAGAAATTTGCATTTGCTTAGCAAAAGTACAAAAAACCCAGCAAAAAATGCCGTTTTTCTTACGTTGGTTTAGTTCTCCAAGGGGGAACTTTTTTGCCTTAGTTTGATTTTTCCCATTTCCGAACTTAACCTGCCTAGGAATATAAGACATATTCGTGCCAAGCTGCGGAAGTCTAGCTTTTTTATTTTGGACTGTATCGTGTCCTCTACAGACGGACAAATGGACAGACAGACGGACGGACGAACATCGCTAGAATGTCTTAGAATCGATCACTGATCAATAAAATATATACTTTATCGGGTCCTAGACCGATATTTCGATGCGTTACACACGGAATGACAAAGTGAGTATACCCCCATACTGTGGTTGGAGGATATAAAAAATTTAAAAAATAAAAAATCAAAAACTTCAAAAAATTTTAAGCAAAATTTAAAGTTTCGCGAAATTTTACATTTTATTTTGCTTTTTTAGGACGAAGTCTTAAGTTCAAGCAAATTTTTCAATTTTTTTTTTTTGATTTTTTTGATACGAAAGGTAATATGAAGAGAAAATAAATCACGCAAACTCACGCAAAAAACTCGGCTTACGCACACTCACTCACGCAAAAATTTTAATCACGCACACTCCCTCACTTAATTTTTTTCCCCTTTCACACTCACTCACAATCACGTGAGTAAAATTGAATTCAGTCACACTCATGCGTGATCACGAGTGAATCACGCACTTATCTGCTTTTGTACCCATCTCTACCCTATATACACGATATAAAACCTTTGTCCAATCAGTAGAATAATCTGCTTAAATAAAATACACCCATTTATAGCTTAACGCAGAAAAGAAACATGATGGAGGGGCAACATAGTATGGCTAATAACATTATCATAACATGATTGTAATGATCATATTATGATCTTCGGTGATCCTAGTATAATAAAAAATTTTAATTTCGAAAAATATTATTCTAGCTCAAGGTCATATTTCTTTTACTAATCCATACGATAATATTGTCAAAGTAACAATTTTCAATAAACTACATATTTATAAAGTTGCTTGTTTTAAATTGAAAAAATTGTAATTTTAAAATTGTTGATGATTATAGCATGATTGTCAGAATCATATTATATATGATCAAATGTTTCAACCATATTATGTTGCTCTTCCGTTATGGGTGATTTGGTATGCTGTAATCATGTTTCAAACATGTTTTTTCTCTGTGTGTATATGTGAAATCTGCTGGTTTGGCTTAATTTCTGTCTGGCTAATCTGTTAAGACATCAGAACTGCTCATCTTACCAGAAAAATCTGTTGATTTGATATGAATATTATACTGATTTAGTATGAAAAATCAACTAATTTCAGCGGAAAAATTAGCAAATTTTAAAATTCGCTGAAATTAAATTATGTTTGAGATCTATAGGATTAATCTGCAGACTTTAGCAGACTCGATTTGCTAAAACCTTTCAGCTATATATTGTACACAAAAAATATAGAAGTCTACAAAAATTAGGCATTCTGAAGTGTTTCATATAAACTGACAATTGTCTATAACCCCCGATTACAGCGAATAAAATAAACAAATGAATACAAATGTAACCATTATACTATATTTTAAGTTAATTAATTAATGTACAATGTATATGATAATAAATGAAAGTTTTGCAATAAAATATATTACATTATATATTCAGTAGATGTAATATATAACACTTTCACATATTCAGCATGTGCCATTATCAGTAAATAATAGTATCAATAACCGATAAACACTTAATTAATAAAAATAACACTCTTCCTAAGTTTCTTCCTTATTTTATTTATATTGTTTATTTTTTTTTGTCTACTTTGTCCACTATTGTAATACTTTAGTCACTACCATATGACCAAATGGCCAATATATTTGTTTCCATGGTTAATGATGGGTGTAGACTAGGATGGCTCGTTTTTGGGCTTTTCTCTCGGATCAAATTCTAATACCCGCCAAAAGTGTCGGTCCCCTAAGGGTAACTCACATGCAAAATATCACTCCGATCGGAGTTTATCTTCTGTCTCCACTTTGAGCCTCAAAATTAGGGTTTTCGCAAAAAAGGACTTTTTGAAAAAAAAAATAAAAAAAATTTAAGGTTTTTTATTAAAATAATTAAAAAAATATTTTTGTATAATATTTGATTGTAAATACTTAAATATGAAATTTAAAGATTTTACGGTATCATTAACCCGTTCAAACTTGATACCAAAAAAATGGCATGATTTTAGGGGCGTTCTCAAAACACCTTTTTTCAAAATTTGAAAATTTTATTTAAAAAAAATTTTAAATATACCATTTTTTCTTTCTGAATTCATTAAGAACACCTTGGAGAAGAAAAATGTGAAATAAGGCGGATATCCGTCGAGCCACTTTTCGGGAATCACGGGGGGAAGTTAGCGGATTTCAAGGAAATGTTGGTTTTAGCAATAATTTGGATTAATAAAATCTTATAAATTTCATTTTTGTGCAAATTGAAGGTTTTTTGGTGTCGTGGCATTCTATTATATAACTTTAAGTCTGTCATGAAATCTTACAGATCTAGGACGTCTTAAACCCACATTGGCTGGGGGTCAAAAATGACCCCAGCGGAAAATTTGAAGTTTAGAGCTAAATTTTTGTGCTATAAACAAGTATAAAACGGTTTTTGTGTTTTTTACCCCAACTATTATTTCGTATTATTATATTATCTTTAAAAAAAATCGTTAACCCTTCTTGGTAGGGGGTCAAAAATGACCCATTCAATAAAAAATATATATTTTGTTGATATAAAAAAATTCAAGCACTATGCCTAAAAGTTTTTGTTGTGGTCATTTTTGACCCCTGGCCAATGTGGGTTAAAGATACCTTAAATATGAGAGATTTAAGGGCGGATATAAAGTTATCTAATATATTGCCACAAATTAATTTTATATGAAAAAATATATACTTTTTATTGAATGGGTCATTTTTGACCCCCTACCAAGTTGGGTTAACGATTTTTTTAAAGATAATATATTAATACAAAATAATAAAAACATAAAAGCCATTTTATACTTGTTTATAGCACAAAATTTAAGCTCTAAACTTCAAATTTTCCGCGGGGGTCATTTTTGACCCCCAGCTAATGTGGGTTTAAGACGTCCTAGATCTGTAAGATTTTATGACAGACTTAAAGTTATATAATAGAATGCCACGACACCAAAAAACCGTTAATTTGCATAAAAAATGAAGTTTATAAGATTTTATTAATCCAAATTATTGATAAAACCAACATTTCCTTGAAATCCGTTAACATCCCCCCGTGATTCCCGAAAAGTGGCTCGACGGATATCCGCCATATTTCACATTTTTCTTCTTCAAGGTGTTCTTAATGAATTCAGTAAGAAAAAATGGTATATTTAAATTTTTTTTTTAATAAAATTTTCAAATTTTGAAAAAAGGCGTTTTAAGAAGGCCCCCAAAATCATGCCATTTTTTTGGTATCAAGTTTGAACGGGTTAATGATACCGTAAAATCTTTAAATTTCATAATTAAGTATTTACGATCAAATATTATACAAAAATATTTTTTTTAATTATTTTATAAAAAAACTTAATTTTTTTTTTTTTTTTTTTTTAAAAGTCCTTTTTTGCAAAAACCCCAATTTTGAGGCTCAAAGTGGAGACAGAAGATAAACTCCGATCGGAGTGATATTTTGCATGTGAGTTACCCTTAGGGGACCGACACTTTTGGCGGGTATTAGAATTTGATTCGAGAGAAAAGCCCAAAAATGAGCCACCCTAGTGTAGACTAATCATGATAAACAACAAAGTGCTAACATTGTATTGGGGGCATAAATTAATTTAAGGGACCACTTAACACAACCAGAGATTTTTGTTTATGTATAATCCTTTTAGAAAATATTATGCTAAAGGATCTCTAATCAACAAATATTTAAGAGAACTTTATAAAATATCACAAATTCTGTGGAATTTTTTATAAATAAAATATCACAGAATTTGTGACATCGCCCAAATGCAAAATTTCCCAAAAAATATGAAAAATTAGAACTTTAAGACAAAGACAAAAACTTTTAAGATAAGACCATAGGTTGCGTGGTTATTATTTATTTTTATAGATCGTTGTTTTGAGAATACAGCCCGTAAAATGAATAATTAATTGATGTAAAAGAGTTATGTGTGAAACTTAAATTTTAACGAAATAAAAATTTGGAATTAGTATTGATCAAAGCGCCGCAGGCGAAAAATTTTACAAACAAATTTTTCGCCTGTGGAGCTTTTATCGGAGTTGCATGCTGTTTTTAAATTCACTACTTTTGATTTTCTACTGCGCTGCGATAGATTAATGTACAGCGTGGTAATCTGCATGTAAGAGCAGGGATTTTGGGTTCGATTCCCACCAGAGCTTTTGTATGTTAGCAACAACGGAACGGTTTTGCTTCAGCTTATTCTTGGTTAGTTAAATATATAATTTATAAAAAAACACGATATGCGTTTGCTGTTTCTAAAAATAATAATATCCCGACTAAAAAAGTTTAGATATGGTAACATATTATTTTATATATTTATATATAACCATACACAGTACTTTACATAATTATATGTAAATGTATCTTGTATTAAGTTTAAAATCCAAAATTTTATATGGTGCCATATAAAAGGATATCGAATCATGTGTTGCTCCACATACAATATATGAAGCTTTATTAAATTAGATATTGCATATAATATTTTATATGACTCCATGTATGACCTCATACAAAATTAGATGAATAAATATATGATATACAGCTCCATGTCTGACCTCATACAAGATGAGATATACATATATGTATATATGGTTCCGAATCGGGCGAAAAAAGTTTTCTAAGTCCCGAGAAAATTTTTTAAAATTTCCAGACACAAATAATTTTTGCGTTTTGGAGTTAAGAATTTCATTAAAAATGATTTAAAAAAAAAATTTTGGGCAAATTTTTGAAAAATTTTACAAGTCCTGAAAAAGTTTTGTAGAATTTTCTAAGTCCTGGATAAAAAACATTTTTGGTACATTTTTTGCGTTTTGAAGTAAAAATTTATTAACAAAGTTTTAAGATTTTTTTTTTAAATTTCGATTTTTTTTTAAATTTCTAAGTCCCGGACACAAATTTTTTTTTTTGAATTTTTTTTTTGCATTTCCCGAAAAAAAATTGGGATAAATTTGAAAATTCTGAGATAAAAAAAAATATTTTATTCAAAATTCTACATATTTTATCTTATGATATAAAATTATATACAATTATATCAAATTAGATAAACCAAATATTCGGATCAAAAACGATCATATTTAATCTAATATAACAAATTTTGAGCTATTTTGATCCACCAATTTCATCATCTTATTTTATCCAAATACGTGTTGGGACATATTAAATTATATATCGCTCAATTTCAAATTATATATGGACCTGTATATTTATTTTTAGTCGGGTATGTATATAATTTATGGGTAATTTTTCGTAATGAAAAATCACCAATTTTTAATTTCGAAATTTTGCCCAAAAACTATGAAAATTTGCCCAAAAAAGTTGGGTAACTTTTCATATGAAATATGACCCAAATATGTATGAAAAATTTTTGGGCGAATTTTCGTTTTCTTTTTTGGGCCATTTTTCTTTGGGCGATTTTGCCTACAGCCAAATTTTTTATAAAGAAAATATAACAGATTCTATTAAATTTTCTATAAATAAAATATCACAGAATCTGTGATATTTTCTTTATCACAGAAACTGTGATATTTTATTTATAGACAATTTTACAAAATCTGTGATATTTTCTTTATAGAAAATTTCACAGTATCTGTGATATTTTCTTTATAGAAAATTTTACAGTATCTGTGATATTTTCATTATAGAAAATTTCACAGTACCTGAAATATTTTTTTTTGTAGAAATTTTCTTAGAATCTGTGATATTTTCTTAAAATAAAATATCTATAAATAAAATATAACAGATCCTGTGAAATTTTCTATGCGGCAAATATCACAGATTCTGTTAAATTTTTTTTCAAAAAAAAATCACAGATTTTGTGAAATTTTCTATAACGAAAAAATCACAGATTCTGTGAAATTTTCTATAAAGAAAATATCACAAATTCAGTGAGATTTTCTATAAAAAAAATATCACAGTTTCTGTGAACATTTCTATAAAGAAAATATCACAGATTCAGTGAGATTTTCTATTAAGAAAATATCACAGTTTCTGTGAACATTTCTATAAAGAAAATATCACAGATGCTGTAAAATTTTCTATAAAAAAATATCACCGATTCTGTGAAATTTACTATAAGGAAAATATCACAAAATTGTGAAATTTACTATAAATAAAATGTTGCAGATTCTGTGAAGTTTTCTATAACGGAAATACCACAGATATTATGAAATTTCAATAAATAAAATATGACAGATTCTGTGAAATTTTCTATATAGAAAATATCACAGATTCTATGAAATTTTCTATAAAGATAATATCACAGAGTCTTTGAAATTTTTTATAAAGAAAATATAACAGATTCTATTAAATTTTCTATAAATAAAATATCACAGAATCTGTGATATTTTTTTTATCACAGAATCTGTGATATTTTATTTATAGACAATTTTACAGAATCTGTGATATTTTCATTATAGAAAATTTCACAGTATCTGTGATATTTTCTTTATAGAAAATTGTACAGTATCTGTGATATTATCTTTATAGAAAATTTCGCAGTACCTGTGATATTTTTTTTATGGAAATTTTCTTACAATCTGTGATATTTTCTTAAAATAAAATATCTATAAATAAAATATAACAGATTCTGTGAAATTTTCTATACAGAAAATATCACAGATTCTGTTAAATTTTTTATAAAGAAAATATCACAAATTTTGTGAAATTTTCTATAAAGAAAATATCACAGATTCCGTGAAATTTTCTAGAAGGAAAATACCACAGATTCAGTGAAATTTTCCATAAAGAAAATATCACAGATTCTGTGAAATTTTCTATAAAGAAAATACCACAGATTCTGTGAAATTTTCTGTAAAGAAAATATAACAGATTCAGTGAAATTTTCCATAAAGAAAATATCACAGATTCTGTGAAATTTTCTATAAATAAAATATCACAGATTATTTGAAATGTTCTATCAAGAAAATATCACAGATTCAGTGAAATTTTCTATAAAGAAAATATCACAGATTCTGTGAAATTTTCCATAAAGAAAATATCACTGATTCTGTGAATTTTTCTATAAAGAAAATATCACTGATTCTGTGAAATTTTCGAAAAAGCAAACATCTTATATTCTGTAAAATTGTATATAACGAAACTATCACATGTTCTGTAAAATTTTCTATAAAGTGAAATATCACAGATTCTATGAAATTTTCTTTAAAGAAAATATCACAGATTCTGTAAAATTTTCTATGTAGAAAATATCACAGATTCTGTGAAATTTTCTATTTACAAAATATCACAGATTCTGTGAAATTTTCTATTTACAAAATATCACAGATTCTGTGAAATTTTCTATATAGAAAATATCACAGATTCTGAGAAATTTTCAATATTGAAAATATCACAGATTCTGAGAAATTTTCTATAAAGAAAATATCAGAGATTCTGTGAAATTTTCAATAAATAAAATTTACCGATTCTGTGAATTTTTTTTTAAATCAAATATCAGAAATTCTGTGAAATTTTTTATAAATAAAATATTACAGATTCTGCGAAGTTTTCTAACAATTTCACAGATTCTGTGAAATTTTTTAAAAAGAAAATATCACAGATTCTGTGAAATTTTCAGTAAAGAAAATATCACAGATTATTTCTGCAAATAAAATATCACAGGTTTTATAAATAATATATCACAGATTCTGTAAAATTTTCTATAAAGAAAATATCACAGGTTCTGTGAAATGTACTATAAGGAAAGTATCACAGATTCTGTGAAATTTTCTATTAAGAAAATATCTCAGATTCGGTGAAATTTTCTGTAAAGAAAATATCACAGATTCTGTAAAATTTTCTAAAACAGCTTTATCCGATCCAACACCGATGCCGAAACTTTCAAAAATGTATTTACCCACCTAATATTATATTCATTTCGATAAGCATGGTGTATTTGTATATGACATCACTTCCGTTTTATTATGTTAGATTTTTTTCCGTTTTCTTTTAGTAGTATTAAGTTTTTGTCATTAAGTTAAAATAAAACGTTGGTTTTTTCTAGTATTTTTTCTCTTTTATATATTTTTCCAACTTATCTTTTAGCAAAATATAATGGCAATTTCATTAAATCAACATTGTAATATCATTTGGACACATAAAAATGTGTTTTATTTATATCTTTAAATATTTTATTACCCGTTTTGTTTTTTCTTGCACACATATTTTTGTGGGACTTTTTCATTAAATAATATACGTAGTTATTTATGTATATGGGGGTTTTCGTGTCAACTGACACAACTTTTGAAACCGATGTCTTCCGGGATGAAATTTGCACCAAGGTTAGTCCTATTGGATAGTAGTTCAGTCACAATTTTTCAGCGAGATCGGTCAAGGACTCTCTGAGTTAGAGGGGGTCGAAATTTGACATTTTGGCCAAAGAGGTGTTTATTCTCATCCATGTAACTTCTTACCTATTGTTTTTAGCAAAATGTGTCTCAAAGAGTTTAGATAGCTATTTCTTCAGTCTTTCGAAAAAAAATTATAAAAAAAATAAAAAAAAAATTTTTGATTTTTTTTCTTAAAAATCTAAAACTTTTTTGACTTTTTCCTCAAATTGGGCCCTTTTTTTTTTTTTTTTTTGATTCAAAAGAAAGCTTAGGTATTTTCCTTTAAGAGCTATGGGGTCGCTTAGTGGGATGCGAGTGGGATATCTATGAAAAAATTATTTTTTTAACTTTGGAACACAAAAAACGGTTCTTCAATTTGCACTATTAGGCGTGGGATAGCTAACCAGTTTTCGATGTCGATCCGCGATACCCTCTTATTTTTATAGGTTCAAAAAAGAAAGCACGAGCCAAAAAATGAGGGCGGTGGGGTTGGGCCATATGGCTCCTCATCGGGATCAAAATTGCGCGTAAAGAGGTTACAATCCTCAAAAAGCCCCACAACTGCCCTAGAACTGCCCACAGAGGGGTACAATGTGAGACCGACCTCTATTAATTTTCTGTCCCCAAAATTTTTCTTGAATATACCTAACCTCTATTTCCACTTCCTAAGGGGGCTCCAATACAAAATGACATTTTTATAAAATTTGCTCCTACCGCTCTAACTGTCCATAGGGTGCCCCTAGAGAAGTAAAATATATGACCGACCCCCAATATTTTTTCATCTCCAACATTTTCTCAGAATATACCTACCCTTTATTTTCAACTCTTAAGGGGGTCCCCATACATTTTTTTTTATTTTTTTATTAGTTTTTAAAAATACATGTTTTTATAACATATGGGAGCCCCTTAAGGAGTGGAGATAGGGTGTTATTATGTTCGGACAAAATGTTGGTAACTAAAAAATAATGGGGGTTGGTCATAATTTTTGCCTCTCTAGGAGGCACGGTAGGAGCGGTAGGAGCTGGTTTAATAAAACATATTTATAAAAAATAAAAGAAATGTATGGGGACCACCTTAAGGGTTAAAGATACATTGAAGGTGTGTTCGCAAAAAATGTTGGAATTAATAAAATAATGGGGGTCGGTCATACATTTGGCTCCACTTGGGGCACTTTAGGGTAAGTTAGAATGGTAGGATCTAATTTTTTAAAAATGTTTTGTATGGGAGCCCCCATAGGAAGTGGAAATAGGGGTAAGGTATGTTCAAGAAAAATGTTGGGGGCAGAAAATTATTGGAGGTTCGTCTCACATTGCACCCCTCCAGGGGCGTTTCTAGGGCAGTTTTGGGGCTTTTTGAGGATTTTACCTCGTTACGCCCAACTTTGACCCCGATGAGGGGCCATATGGCCCCACCTCACCGCTCTTATTTTTTGGCTCGTGCTTTCTTTTCCGAACCTATAAAAATTAGAGGGTATCGCGGATCGAAATCGAAAACTGGTTAGCTATCCCACGTCTAATAGTGCAAATTGAAGAACCGTTTTTTGTGTTCCAAAGTTAAAAAAATAATTTTTTCATAGATATCCCACTCGCATCCCACTAAGCGACCCCATAGCTCTTAAAGGAAAAGACCTAAGCTTTCTTTTAAATCAAAAAAAAAAAAAAAAAGGGCCCAATTTGAGGAAAAAGTCAAAAAAGTTTTAGATTTTTAAGAAAAAAAATCAAAAAATTTTTTTTTATTTTTTTTATAATTTTTTTTCGAAAGACTGAAGAAATAGCTATCTAAACTCTTTGGGACACATTTTGCTAAAAACAATAGGTAAGAAGTTACATGGATGAGAATAAACACCTCTTTGGCCAAAATGTCAAATTTCGATCCCCTCTAACTCAGAGAGTCCTTGACCGATCTCGCTGAAAAATTGTGTCTAAACTACTACCCAATAGGACTAACCTTGGTGCAAATTTCATCCCGATCGGAAGACATCGGTTTCAAAAGTTGTGTCAGTTGACACGAAAACCCCCATATATTATGTTGATATTAATGTACATAAAGTGCAAAGAGACATATAACATAAAAATATATTTATGTATGTGTAAAATGAAAATTATCTTATGTAATGATGCCTGGAGTAACCACATAAGCTAATAGTCTGCAGCAACAGGCCAAAAAGGAGGAAATAAAATTCGAAAATTATATTAGTTTTATGGTTAGAAACTATTTTTTAGTTTGTGATATTTTTAATGTAAGAGATTCTAACAAAATTAATAACTCTGTTAAATTGCAGAAAAAATCTGCTAATTTAACAGAGTGCACCATTCTTTTCCAGCTAGCAACATTTCTTGGTAATTTAACTATAAAACTCTGTAAAATGATTTGGACAAAAAAACTGTTAATTTATAGAGTTTTTTAGTAAAATGTTAGTTAAATAAGCACCATTTAACAAAGAAAACTCTGTAAATTTACATATATTTGTAAAATGCATTTGATGCAACCAAAATTTTACAGATAAAAAACTCTGTACATTTACAGAGTTTAGTTAAATGCATGTTATTTTGCAAAATTTTTAAAAGATTTCTAAAAAGATTTTTATGTTTTAAAAAAATGTTGTAGGGTAAAAATAAATGGGCCCGGTCTCACTAATGACCCCTCTCGGACGCACCATTGGACAGGTAGAAGCTGATTAAAGAAAAAAAATTTACAAAAAATAAAAAAAAATGTATGGGGATCGCATTAAAAATTAGAGATAGAGGGTAGGTGTGTTCAAAGAAAATGTTTAGACTAAAAAAATATTGTGGGTCGGTCATACATTTTGTTGCTCTAAGGGCACTATTAGGGCAGTTAGAGCGGTAGGAGCAAATTTTAAAGTATGTCGTTTTGTGTGGGAGCCCCCTTAGAAATTGGAGATAGGGTATTAGTTTGTTCCAAAGAAATGGCTTATAAATGACCCCTCTATGACGCAACATTGGAGCAGTAGAAATGATTTTAAGATTGGAAAATTACAATATATTTTTTTCAAAAAATTTTAAAAAAATAGTAATAATCGTTCCTCCTGGGCGAAAAATTTGTGGAATCGATAGAAGTTTTACACAAAAAAATTTCAAAAAAATCGAAGAGTACAAACAATTTCAATAATGAGATTTAAATTTTAAAACTTAAAAATCGCATACTAGAGCGCTTTTAAGAATTTTTTGGATTTTTTTTTTAAAGTACTTAAAAAACCAAAAATTTTGAAAAAAAATTTAAATTTGGACTATTATTGAAGAAGTTATGAGTAAAAAAAGTTTGAGTAAAGGAACAAACTACCTATTTTTAAAAATTCGATATCTTTTGAACGGGTCATCAAAAAAATCTGAAAATTTACCACGAAGGAGTTTTCGAAGGGTACTAAAAACTGTAAACAGATTGGGAAAATCTAAAAAAAAAAATTTTTCAAAGTGTCCGATTTGACATGGAATGCCCCATATATGAAGGTTTCTATTTCAAACGTACCACGAAAAAAAAATGTTGTTGGATCAAAGTCAAACTTTGAGAGCTTATTGCCCTATATGAAAGTAACAAATCGTGGAACAAAAGTTTTCGTTTTTCGGAAAAATGGGCGAGATAGGCGTGGTCAAACATGGTAAAATTGAGCAATTTTTGCAAGATGTCGCTTTATATTTATTTTTTTCTACAGTAACTCAACGATTCTGAAATTTTCGAAACACAACTATTTTATAGTGTTTTGTTTGGGCTATCGATTGGCATTATTTGTTTTTGGAAAAAATTCAGAACTATGTCTGAATTTTTCAAATGAAAAATAAAAATCGATGTAGCAAAAAACACGCCATTTTTAATTTTTTTCAAAAAAATTTTAAATTAAAGTTCATTTCATTCTCTACATCATATCAAATTTTCAGAGAGCAGTTATTTTTGGTTTTCGAGAAAATTGGCTTTAAAGTTTGAAAGTCTTATTTTATTTTCCATATCACTCATACGCCACGATACATTTATTTTTGCACTTACCAAAAACTTGTTTAATTCTATTTAGATAATTGATTTAGAGCGATTTGTAGAGCCCAACCGAATATTCGGTTTCGGTCTCGACTTCGGCCGAATAATGGGGTTTCGGCCTCTATTCTGTATTCGGCAAAATTTTAGTATTTTAAAAAATATATAAAAAAGTTGCTGAATTTTTCAATTTCGAGTATCATTACACTTGATTCAGTTCATTTTAAAAAATGTCACAAGGTTTTCCAATTAACGTGTTACTCTTACAGTTCAAATATTTTTTTTTCTTAATCTACAGATTTAATGAACAATTTTTTTTAAGTTTGTTTAAATATGATTTTTTTGTAAGTTTTTTAAAATATATGTATATATTTTTTAATAAATACAACAATTCCGATGGTTTACAAACATTAAGTGCTGTATATTTATTTTAAAAAAGAAATATATAAAAATTTTATTCAGCCAGGCATTATTTTTTTTCAGTTTCGGCTTTAGTTCGGTTTTGGTTTGGCCTCGAAAAACTGGTTTCGGCCGGACTCTATTGATTTGTCATATTTATAATAAGAATTCGACTGTTTTTCAAGATTCTTCGTATCAAGGTTGCATTCAATCTTAATAAAATAACAATATTTCAGAAGTGATCTTTGCCATATGATTGTTGAAATTCTGGGACGCCGCAACAGGCAACAATAATCACCGTCGATGTTAATTTTTAAAAATACTCTGATATTAAACACATTGCATTACAACTAAAAATTTAAAATATATCAGAAGTAGACAAGTTCCAAAAAATATTTTAAAGTCTGCACTTCAAAAATTTTACAAACCTTCTTCATCATTACAAAGATTTTAAAGTTCAAAAAAATTGTCATTCTTATTACACAGAAAACGAGTAAGCGATGGCACTGTATGTCTCTGGTCAACAAAAAAAACAGTCGAATTCCTATTAATAAGACAAATCAGCTCTAAAACTGTTATCTAAACAGAATTAAACAAGTTTTTTGTAAGTGCAAAAATAAATGTATCGTGGCGTATGAGTGATATGGAAAATAAAATACGACATTCAAACTTTAAAGCCAATTTTCTCGAAAACCAAAAATAACTGCTCTCTGAAAATTTGATATGATGTAGAGAATGAAATGAACTTTAATTTAAAATTTTTTTAAAAAAAATTAAAAATGGCGTGTTTTTTGCTACATCGATTTTTATTTTTCATTTGAAAAATTCAGACATAGTTCTGAACTTTTCCCAAAAACAAATAATGCCAATCGATAGCCCAAACAAAACACTATAAAATAGATGTGTTTCGAAAATTTCTGAATCGTTGAGTTACTGTAGAAAAATTTAAATATAAAGCGACATCATGCAAAAATTGCTCAATTTTACCATGTTTGACCACGCCTATCTCGCTAATTTTTTCGAAAAACTAAAACTTTTGTTCCACGATTTGTTACTTTCATATAGGGCAATAAGCTCTCAAAGTTTGACTTTGATCCAACAACATTTTTTTTTTCGTGGTACGTTTGAAATAGAAACATGAATATTCATGATTCTCGATCGATTTTAAGACGATCTAGCGATGTCCGTCCGTCTGTCTGTCTGTTGAAAACACGCTAACTTTTGAAAGACTTTACGGAGGCTCTTGAAGTTTAGCATATGGGGCAAAACGCGTCAAAGGTCCACACCAAAAAACAAATGTTGTTCAATTTAAGTATAATTTTGGTAAAATAGTAGGTTAATGATAGGTATTCTAAATTACAAATATAAAATTTTTTGATGAAATATTGGCAGAGTTACAGGGTTGGAAAGTTTTGATGTTTTTGAAAAGAACATATTTTGGTGAATTTTAATTAACATTTTAATGAAACAAAAATTATAATTTTAAAAACGACTTTAAAAGTATTTTTGACGGCCTTTAAAATGGCATTTGTGTTTTTTTTTTTTTAAATAAATTTGACCTTAAAATTCAAGGTCAAAATATTAAATTGTAATTATCTTATAAGGGTCGCACTTTTAGATTTTTTTCACTAAGCCCACTAGAAAGGCTGAATTTTTTTTTAATTTCGGTTTTTAAAAAAAAAATGGTATGTATGATACTTTATGAGAAATCAATTTTTTACGAGTACATAACACCCAAACTGTACTGATTTCTTTATTTTTTATGCGTGCAACGTTTGTTGTGTGTGTTTACAACGCACACTTTATCTAAGCATTGATTTTTGTTGTTGTTATTATATGCAGATTAAAGCGATTTCAGTACAATTTGAGTGTTATATACTACTAAAAAATTGATTTCTCATAAAGTATCATACATACCATTTTTTTTTAAAAAACCGAAATTAAAAAAAATATCAAGCTTTCTAATGGGCTTAGTGAAAAAAATTTAAAAGTGCGACCCTTATAAGATAATTACAATTTAATATTTTGACCTTGAATTTTAAGGTCAAAATTATTTTTTTCAAAAAAAATACAAATGCCATTTTAAAGGCCATCAAAAATACTTTACAATTAGTTTTTTAAATTATAATTTTTGTTTCATCAAAGTGTTAATTAAAATTCACCAAAATATATTCTTTTCAAAAACATCAAAACTTCCCAACCCTGTAAATCTGCCAATATTTCATCAAAAAATGTTATATTTGTAATTTATACTACCTATCATTAACCTAATATTTTGCCAAAATTATACTTGAATCGGACAACATTTGTTTTTGGGTGTGGACCGTTGACGCGTTTTGCCCCATATATGTTGGGTATTTGCCTGCTCAGAATTGGCTTTCGAAAGTTAGCGTGTTGTTTATCTCGTAAATATCACGAAAAACCCTTGCCGAAATTCAGTCTTTTGTTCATAACTTTTGAACCAATGCACTATAGGAAATTTTACCATTTTTTTGGCCAAAATTATTTACAGCCAAACGGCTGGACCGATTTGACTGATTTTTTTTATTTGACTTTTGGAAGACTCTTTAGAGGGAGGGAGTGACTCTTAAAGGTTTTCATACACTCAAAAAAAAAAAATTAGTAAAGTTACCTAAAAAATTACCTAATAATTAGTTCGAAACAGGGTTCCCGGGTTATAAGTTGCCGCATCTAAGATTTTTTAGATCCTTGATAGATTATATGGTTTTCTAAACTGTTTTTACAATATTTTTTTTTTTTTAGTGTACACTAACTTTCGAAGATAACAGTAGAAATTTATTTTAACAATGTTAAGAAGTGTCAAACAAATCTACTTTTTAATAAGGATTTTATTCAAAAATTTTATTTTTGAGTTCCAAGTCGTCAACTACATTTCAAAATGCCACTACGGGCAGCCGTAGATGATGCAAGAGCTAGGGGCTCAACTTCCCTATTTAGATCTTTAGAGATTTCTGCTGTAACTCGTATTTTTGTTCTCGCAGATTTTGACAAAAAAGTTAATTGCGGTCGCCCAGGTTTCGATTTAGTGGAGGCAGGCTGCGTTTCAAGTTTTTTTTAGCCAAGTATTGCCTTTAAGCCAAACAGCATGCTGTCTTTCAAAAATTTTCAAACTCCTACAACTTTTAATCCTTTTCATATTTATATTTGAACAAAATATTCTTAATTCCTCCTTTATATATTTTTTAAAGTTTTCGAAACATTCACTCTCAGCAATGTATGAAAAGAAATGGTCAGAAATAGCGGCTCCTTATCCACCTCTGCTTTATTTCTCTCGCCATGTATTAAATAACTCTGAATTTGGCACTCAGTAGTCACCTGGAAAAATGGGTATAAAAAAAAAGTTTGCACATATCCGACCTTGAAATTTTTTAAATTCGGAAGGTAATTGATTGTCCTAGAGAACTTTTATGGTTTTATAGCTAACATATGCTATCATTTTTTTTAAAGTCAAAATAAAATTCCAATTCATACTTCAATAAGTTCATCTTAAGGTCACTTCAATTTTTCCAATAAAATCGATCTAATAGATGAGTTCACCAACATTTCACTATTTATCATTAAAGTACTCACCTTTGACATTATTTTCCATTTTTTAGTTTTTAAAAACTATAAATTCTTAATATAAAAACTTTTGTTAGAAGCTATCACAAAATTCGCTGCTCTCAATCGTTATTTTATAACTAAGTAAGAAATTGCAAGAAAAACTACTGATAAAGTGACAGTACATCAATTCTGTCGAAAAATTGAGAAAGAATTGTTTACTTTGTTAAATTTTTTTTATATTAATGTGAAAAAAAATAATGTTTGCAAAAATTTTAATTTTGACTTTTGGCCAAAAAATGGGTAAAATTTCCTATAGTGCAATGGACCGATTTTGCTGGATTGCAACACCAACCTGACCAGGTAAATGCCCAACATATGTGCCAAACTTCAGGATCCTCCTTAAAGTCTTTCAAAAGTTAGCGTGTTTTCAACAGACAAACAGACGATATACTTTATGGGGTCCTAGACCAATTTCGAGGTGTTACAAAAGGGAATGACAAACTTATATATACACTTAAAAAATTATGTCATTAACTGTTTGTAGTTTATTTAAAAAAATTTACGTTTAGTCGTTTTTAAAAGAAAAAACATTTGTTTGGTGTTTAGTTTTTATTAATTACTATTTCAGTCCTTTGTTTCAAAAATAACACACTAAAAAATAAAGTCTTTCATTAACATTTAATTTTTAAAGTCATTTATTTTTGTTCTGTGAGTAAAAACTACAGATTATTCCTTAAATTTTTAATGATTTGTGTAAGTATTTTTTTTTAATTCTTGGTATTTTTTAATTAGATATCATTATTTTTTACCTACACAAGTAGGCTATTTTTTTGTAGAAAAAAAAATCTAAAAATTATTTATAGAAATATAAAAACATGTTTGTATCAAGTGACTTTGGCACGATGGGTAGAGTGGCTGGTCAGAATGTAGTTGATTGCGGGATCGCTTCCCCAAAATTTTATTAAAAATTTTTAAAAAAATATTTCAAAAGAAAATTGAAAAAAATAAACTACGAAATCATTAATTTTTAATGTTGTAGTAGGTTATTTTTTTGGAATTTGTTGGTAAAAATAACAGAACTATCAATAATTTTTAATGTTTTCGTAGGTTATTTGTTTCAAATTTGTTGGTAAAAAAAGAATGAAAAAATGTAATTTTTTTAAGTTTAATGTTATTTATTTTAGAAAGTTTTGTCCAGTAAAAACTAAATGTTGATGTTTTTTAAAACAAATGAATAATTACTGGGATGGTTTTCAATTGTTTATTTACTGGTTTTTAATGTGTTATTCATTTGTTTTTGCCTACGAAATATTTTGAGTGTACCCTCTATTACTAGAGTGGAGGGTAAAAAAATGCCAGGGGATATCCTCGCTCTCTCATTAATTCACAACAGCTTTTTCTGTAACTTTACCAATTATTTTTTATTTTTTCTCAAAGTTTTTTGAGCCCTGCAACAAAACTCATGAGTCATACTAAATAATCTCCTTTAAAAAAATGCAACTGTATATATAAAATTTTCTATTTTCCTACTGTTCATAAAAAAATCAATAAAAATAGAATAAAAAAATGTTGGCATAAAATATTTATATATAAAATGTAAGTTAAACCCACTATTTATCTATTCATGACTTGGCAACTTTTTTATTTAAACACCCAACCAAAAAACTTAACGAATTAAAGTTCTATTGATGTGAGAAAATTTCGGTTATTTATTTGGCAAACAAGCACTTTCGCTTTATAGCACTATATATCCCAGCAAAAACATAAGATATCAGTATGTACCCAGGCAGAAAAATACGAACGGGAGAGCGCTGTCAAAGTACTTTTTATGGTCGCTTGAGTACTGGGAAAGCATCACAGTTTAGTACTCTCCCAGCGTCCAAAATGATAACCACGGTAAACGATATGCCGTTGCTATTTTAAAGCGCTTTAAAAACAAAAAATATGGTACTATTAGCACTTTTAGAACAAAAAAATGGGACGTATCAAAATTGTATTAGTCCATAAGGCACAACTTTTTTGGTGTTTATTTGAATAAAGAAATTTTTTAAATTAGTATAAAAAATTGATTTACTAATTTATTAGGATAAAAAAAAAAATTCGACAAACTTTGAAATATTTTCCTGGAAAATTTTGTTTTCCGTTTTCTTTGCGTTTTGGAATAAAAAATTTATTAAAAATGCTTTTAGGAAAAATTTTGGGAAAGTCCCGAAAAAAAGTGGTGTATTGAACCGAAACAGTTTGTGTTCCAAAGGGATAGGTCCAGTGACATTTCATATCAGATGTTTAAGACACTTCCTCACGAAAGAAACAGGTGTTTTTATATAAAAGGTGTCAAGTTTGTAGTATGTGGGTCATTGTGTATGACATATCATGGGAACTACCAAGGACCGGCGACTAATCCTGCAGGGAAATAAAAAATATTCCAATTGCTATGAAAATTTATAAATTTTAATAAAAAAATTATATTTTGAACGGATTTAAATAGAAAAACATTGGTAAAGCGCTTGGAAAGCACTTTTTACTACTACCTTCTACACAAAAAATTAAGTGCTTTGACGAGCCTTTTTCTTTGGAACGGTTGGCAATTTCTGCCTGGGTAGTTACCATACAAATTTTAAGGTTCAAAGCTTTAACATAGAGATGTCATTGGAGTTAACCACTTTTTTACCTTTTGGGTTGCAAAAAAGTGGATAACTCCAATTAGAAAACTCATTGCCAGGTATTGTAAATGTGAATGAGTTAAAACTGGAAATTTTTTGCCAAGTATTCATTTGCATTACCTGGCAATGAGTTTTGCTAATACTTATTACTATCAGCATTACTTTGCTACCTAAAAGGCAAAAAAAGTGGTTAACTCCAATGACATCGCTATGTAGTTAGCATACCAATTTTAATGTTCAAAACTTTAACACAGCGATGTCACTGGAGTTAACCACTTTTTTATCTTTTGGGTTGCAAAAAAGTGGTGTACTCCAATTAGAAAACTCATTGTCAGGTAATGTAAATGGGAATGAGTAAAAACTAGCATTTTTTTTCCAAGCAACCATTTGCATTACATGGCAATGAGTTTTGCTAATGCTTATTACTATCAGCATTGCTTTGCACCCCGAAAGTCTAAAAAGTGGTTAACTCCAATGACATCGCTATGTTAAAGTTTTGAACATTAAAATTGGTATGGTAATTACATACTCATTTTTTAGATTTTTGCTGGGATAATGATACATATTTGAAGTTATATGAAATAGTCTAAATAACAACAAATATCTGAGTGTAAATATTATATATCAAATCCGATATCAGTGTAGATAGATAAAAATTAACCCTTTAATTAATATTGAAATCTTTTAAAGAATGTGGTTATCCCGCTATTCAAGCTTGACTCAGAACGTGTTCGTTTCTCTGTCTGTTTAGACTGCTAAAAAATCTACTAAATTTATTTTAAACTTTCTCATATTTTCAGAGAAAAATCTGCTGATTTCAGCAGATATTTGCCGAATACCAGAAGGAACTCTAAAGATAACAGAGTTTGTGTCATACAAGAAACCTGATAGTTTCAGCAAATCTGCAAAAGCAAACTAAGAAAGTTGTAAAATGTTTGTTAGTTACATTCTTGTTGGGTAATGAGGAAAATTTTAGTTTCTTACTTATATAATTTGTGGATTTCGGTTTAATGTCTGGCGCAGTCGGTTAATATTTAACTTTTTTGTTTCTCTTAATATCAAATGCTATGCGGTTGTGAAATATATAAACTACAATAATTTTTTTTCGCAAATTCTGTAATTGCATCACCAAAGATCATTTAAGGGTTAATGGATGCTCATTGTACTTGCCAAAAAACATAAAAAAATTGTTTATGTGTCTGGCTACCAACACAATATTGTGTGTTAAGTTGAATTCCTTTTGGAAAAAAAAATGCCACAAACAAAATACCTACATATAATATTAAAGGAAGTTTTTGGTTTTATATTTTTGTGCTCTTCTTTTTAATACCCTTTAACCAAAGTTTGAGGGTATACTCACTTTGTCATTCTGTGTGTAACACATCGTAATATCGGTCGGGGACCCCAAAATATATATTTTTGACCCATGATATAATCTAAGACATTCTATCGATGTCCGTCCGTCTGTAGAAACCACAATTCAGTCCAAACAAAAGGAGCTAGACCCCTGAAGTTTTGCAATATCTCTTATCTTACTAGTAAGGTTTAGTTCGAAGATGGTTAAAATCAGGCCATAGGGAAAAAAGTTCCCCCTTAAAGAACTAAAGCAATCCCTGAAAAACATAATTTTTCTACGAGTTTTTTTTTTTTTAATTTTTGCTCAATAATTGTAACATTTTTATGCCATATTATGTTCATAGATCTGCACTTGGACCAAAGGGATTAGGATACTCGATATTTTTCAGTCCGCCCCCTTTGTGGGGCGCGGTTGTAGAAAATAATTAAAATAACTTAAAAATTTATTATTAAAGCGTAAATATAATAAAAAAATAATTTGTAAACATACAATTTTTTTATACCCTCCACTCTAGTGATAGAGGGTATATATAAGTTTGTCATTCCGTTTGTAACACCTCGAAATATCGGTCTATGACCTTGATGATCCTCGATCGATTATAAGTCTTGTTTTCTGTGAAAAACAAGCTAACTTTCGAAGGACTAATCCTACGCTACTGTTAATTCTTATATAATTTTAATTTACCACGGCAGGTTGCTATTGCATTTCAACAAAATCAGTCCACTAGTTCAAAAGTTATAAGCAAATGAGTAAATTTCGGCAAGGGTTTTTTTCGCAAATTTACGAAATAAAAAGCACGCTAACTGCCGAAACGGACGGTTAGCCTATTAGTAGGAGTACTGACAGGACACTGTATAATCGGCCAAATGGCCGTTAGTATGGGAATTTCTGACAGGGACTTTTGCAGAAGTTGCGGAGAGGTGGAGGAGTCAGTGAGGCACTTGTTGTGTGAATGTCCGGGTCTGATGAAACGTCGTCTTAAGTATTTGGGGCAATGTTTTTTTGATGACCTAGATTGCCTAAACAGTGTCCCATTGACATCTCTAGCAGAATACCTTAGGGAATCGGGGTGGTTTGAGAGGTAGAATTGGTATATCAGGGGAGTAGGGAGACAACTTTAGGGGAATCACAATGGGCCTTATGGCCTCCGAGTGAATTCGCCAAATTGGCGGACGCCCATCCAACCTAAGCTAGCCTAACCGAAAGACAATTCTGAAGCCGCTGAAGCTTGGAACATATATTTGTCGTTCTCCTGGTCTGGATGATTTTGAATTTCAGCAAAATAGGTCCGGTGGTTCAAAAGTTATAAGCAAAACCCTGAATTTCAGATTGGTTTCACCTAAAATACACGGTTGAAAAATACGAGTTTTAAAAAATCAAGCTATAAAAACAATAATAAGCCACAAAATTACTTTCCAGCGTATTTTTGTTACTCAGAAATATTTTTACACAAAAAAAAAAAAAAAATATTATACTTGAAAAAAATTTTACACTAAAAAAAAAATTTGTAAATTATTTGTATACCCTCCACTCTAGTGATAGAGGGTATATATAAGTTTGTCATTCCGTTTGTAACACCTCGAGATATTGGTCTAGGACCCCATAGAGTATATATATATTAATGATCCTCGATCGATTTTAAGTCGATCTAGCGATGTCCGTACGTCTGGCTGTATATCTGTTAAAAACACGCTTACTTTTGTAAGACTTTACGGAGGCTCCTGAAGTTTAGCATATATTTATGTTGCGCATCTACCTGGTCAGGTTGGTATTGCAATCCAGCAAAATTGGTCCAGTTGTTCATATAGCAAGTTATAAGCAAAAGAGTGAATTTCGGCAAGGAATTTTCGTGAATTTACGAGATAAAACACACGGTAACTTTCGAACGACAATTCTGAGGATGCTGAGGTTTGGCACATATATTTGTTTTTCTTTTGGCCCGGTTTGTTTCAAATCTCAGCTATATCGGTCCAGTGGTTCAAAAATTAAAAGCAAAAACCTGAATTTCAGATTGGTTTTACCCAAAATTCACGTGTTGAAAAACCCGTGTTGTAAAACAACAATGATAAGCCACAAAATTACTTAACAAAAATATTTTTACACTAAAAAAAAATTACACTCGAAAAAATTTTACACTCAAAAAAAATTAGTAAATTATTGTTTTTTTTTTCACAAAAATAATAAAAAATTGCCTGCGAATTTTGTACTCTTGCCCAAAACATTTAATTATGATAATGTTTTGCGGAAGATTTGGGTGTACTTGACAAAGCAAAGTTTTTTTAGAGAAAAAAATGTTATATTACTTTGCTATTCCATGCAAAACGAATTGAAACATCAGTCGAGAACCCCATTAAGTTTATATATTATTGACCCATTTCTAAGACACTTTAGCTATATACATCCGTCCATCTGTCTATGGAAAGTAATATGCAGTCCAAACCAAAATATCCAAACATTTGATAAATGAGTGCAAAAATAAGAGCAAAAAATAGTTTTAACATTTTGGAGAGTATAAAAGATTCGGCACCGAAGAATTTAACACTTTACCTTGTTTTATGTACATTTGATAAACAAATGGAACATTTTTATGTGAAATGTTTAGACTTGTTGAAAAAGTAGTTTTGGTAAAAAAGGGAAAAAATGATTTTTGGTGAAAAAATGTTTGATGAAGAAAAAAAAATGTTTATAAAAAAAATTTGTGATAAAAAAAATTTTTTTGATGTAAATAAAATTGATGAAAAAAAATTTTTTGATGAGAAAAGATTTATGTAAAAAAATTTAATGAAAAAAACATTAAATTAAAAAAATTTATGGAAAAAATTTAATCAAAAAAAAAAAAATTGACGCAAAATTGATTGAAAAAAAAAAATTTTATGAAAAAATATTGATTGAAAAAAAAATTTGATGAAAAAAAAAAAATTGATGAAAAAAAAAAATAAATGAAAAAATGATAGACAAAAAAAAAAATTGATAAAAAAAAATTGATGAAAAAAAAAAATAATAAAAAAAAAAATTGTATGAAAAAAAAAAAATTATGAAAAAAAAAATTTATGAAAAAAAAAATTTTTGTTGAAAAATAATTGTTATTTTTTATTCACCAGCTGGTGAAAAACGCTTTTATTCACCACGAGGTGAATTATTATCCAAGTTAGTAAAATTTTTGGTTTTAAGAAAATGAAAATAGTAATTCTCATTTTCTTTTTCGTTAATTGATAGCTTATATTGTCAAACTGAGGTGGCGTCCTGCAACTTTTTTAAAATTAGACACCAGCCTAAAAACATTATCATGTTAAAAAAAGTTTTTTACTCAAAATAAAATATTTCTAATCAAAATTGTTAATTTGTTTTACATTTTTTTTTATACCCTCCACTCTAGTGATAGAGGGTATATATAAGTTTGTCATTCCGTTTGTAACACCACGAAATATTGGTCTAGGACCCCATAAAGTATATATATTAATGATCCTCGATCGATTTTAAGTCGATCAAGCGATGTCCGTCCGTCCGTCTGTCTGTCTGTCCGTAGAAAACACGCTAACTTTTGAAAGACTTTACAGAGGCTACTGAAGTTTGGCATATATGTTTGTCATTTACCTGGTCAGGTTGGTAATGCAATCCAGCCAAATCGGTTCAGTGGTTCAAAAGTTATGAGCAAAAGAGTAAATTTCGGCAAGGGTGTTTCGCGAATTTACGATATAAAAAACACGATAACTTTCGAAAGACAATAATGAGACTACTGAAGCTTGGCATGTATATTTGCCGTTCCCCGGGTCTGTTTGGTATTAAATTTCAGCTCAATCGGTCCAGTGGTTTAAAAGTTATAAGCAAAACCCTGAATTTCATATTAGTTTCATCTAAAATGCCACGTGTTTTAACAAGTTTTAAAAGCATTGGTGGTAACTAAACAATGCTTTTCAAACTTGTTTAATTTTAAAGCAAAGCTTTTTAAACTTGTTTAGTTTTAAAAGCATTGGTAACTAAAAAATTACACTTGAAAAAAAATTTACACTCAAAAAAAATTTACACTCAAAAAAAATTTTACACTCAAAAAAAAATTTACTCAAAAAAAATATTTTTTTTTTTACAAAAATGACAATATTTTGTGTACATACGTACGCGCATTCACTCAGAAATATTTTAACAGTAAAAAAAACATTACACTCGAAAAAAATTTTACACTCAAAAAAAAATTAGTAATTTTTCTTTTTTTTTTTTTTTTTAATGACAAAAAAGAGTTTTTTTACTCAAAATAAAATATTTCTAATCAAAATTGTTAATTTTTTCACGTTAAAAAATGTACTACCCTTTAAAAAAATGCATTGTGGAGGGTATTCATAGATTCGGCAAAGTCGAATTTAACTTTTCTACTTGTTGACTTATCCAAAACGCCTTTGAAAAAAATTAAAAAACTTCAGTGAGCCATAAAAAAAGTCTTTAAAACCCTTCGGGGGTTTTGGTCTTCTATTGGTATAATTTAATTTTTTTCTTGGTCGCGTCCAAGATACACTGGAAGACCCCAAATTTGTTGCACAGTGTAATTAATAAGTTAAAAAAAAACCTCTGAACATTTTTCATCGGGGTTAAAAAAACTTTTCTTAAAGGATAATTTTAAAGGGTATTCATAGATTCAGCCAGGCGACTTTAACTTTTCTACTTGTTTTTTTATTTTTGGCCTTGTTTTACATGGTATAAAGTATTTTTTATAGTTTTTCTGTAAATGTCTGTATGCCATTTACAGATATTATCAACTTGTTGGTCTAAAAAGTTTATTTATGGTCATTATATATATATACGTATATAAGGCATTCCACACCAAATGTCCCGCTACAGAAAAACATGTGTCCCGTAAATTTCTGAATAGGTTGTTTGGATAGCCCTATATGTAACTAAGAAAATTGCGTTTTTGGTTTTTCAAATTTTCGAAAACTGGGCTTAGGAGGCGTGGTCAAATATTGGAAAAATGGTAAAATTTTTGGCGAGTTGCCTTGCTTAAATATTTATCACATTAAAACGGAATGCACCACAATCTCAAAAATTTACGTTCTTATATAGTTTTGTATGGGCTATCGATTAAAATTTTTTTTTTGGAAAATTTTCAGAACCTGTTCTGAAATTTTCCATTTTTTAAAAAAGTCAATTTATCAAAAATCCGGCCACTTTTTTTTTACTTTTTT